>OU612021.1:18672500-19105000 GCA_914767945.1 Eilema depressum
TTAGAAACAAATAAATGAGCAGTTTTCATTACTGTCAAAATATACGTTTCATAGAATACACACAATAGACTCAATCATATTAATACATAGGTATTAGTGATCAAGAAAATATATTTCCTTTGTACATTCCTTTGTGATAGCTTAGTTAACCAAAGTATTATTGTAAGCCAAACCTCAATACTCTAATGAGCTGTATGCTGCAGGGGTTTCCAGGATTACGGGAAAATACTCGTTATCATAGAAATAACAGGTATGTCGCATAATAACGTTGTACTGAATACTAATATTGTTATTTGCTTAGTATTCAAGACTTGGTATCCTTTTCATTCGATGCATTGGAATACACCATTGCATGACGTGTGGAGGGTAATTTTACATGCTAATCTGTGTATGTTCCTTTGTGGTGTTCCATACACATTACGGGTGGACCCGATTGTTATGATTCTTATATTAATCAATAGATACGTTTCAACTGACACTCGTTATAATTAAGAGAGTTAATGGCTCTAATATTTTGATATTGTGGCAGGGAACAAAGTAAAGCCAATTAATTGCATGATTATAAAAAAAAATAACAACGAAGGCTAGTAGTAGAAGTAGGCATAGCCTTCGTCGGATTGGTTGAGTCAGAATTCGCTGCTTTTCTAAATAAACCTATCACTTACTTTCTAACTTATTTTTGGATGGTATCCCATCGTACGAATGGCCTAATCATTAGCCAGTCAGGCCCATACCATGAACTCTTAAAACAGGTTAATAAATTGAACTGCTGTCATTCTACCAACTGCAAATGTCACTTTATAATCACTTTGTAATCCTTGTATTTATATGACACTAGCTGTTGCCCGCGGCTCCGCCCGCGTGGAATTCTGATCCCGTTCATCGCTGATATATAGCCTATATGTTAATCCAGGGTATAACCTATATACATACCAAATTTCAACCAAATCGGTCCAGCCGTTTATGCGTGAAAGAGTGACAAACATCCACACATCCACACATCCACACATCCATTCTCACAAACTTTCACATTTATAATATTAGTAGGATAGGATAGGAAGTAGGAAGTAGGATTACAAAGTGACGTTTGCAGTTGGTAGAATGACAGCAGTTCAATTATTGACCTGTTTTGAGGTTTATGGTAAGGACGTTTAATATAATGTTGTCACAAATGATACGGCTGAATATCATTCAGATAGTTAATTGAACGGCGCCGTTATGTAACAGCCTAGGCAGTTAATTGAACAGCTGATTAAGCTAGTTAGCTGCGACATACACACAGTAACTTAAAAAAATTACATTGAAATATGAGAAATATTACATTATGAATTCATGTTTGAAGAGAAAAAATACATTTGACATTTTTTTCATTTCAAATTTCATCATGACTCAGCATTCGAGATACGAGTAATACATGACAAAGGTAATAGGTATACATGATATGCATGATACTCCTACCAAATGTTATAATAAATTAAAATGTGACAAGATATTGAAAATACTTTTACGTTCATGTACAAAATATTTTTCTGTGCGAGTTCGATCGAGTTCTATTTCAGGATGTGTTAAAAATTGCTAGTATTTTTTTCTGCTAGGCTAACAGACTGACTTCGTAAGGGAAATACAAACATCAGGTTACTTTGAAGTGTCGTCATTAAGTTTATTAACATCGACTTTACCTAGGTATATATTTTGTAAAAATAGTCACAAAGTGACAGCTAGACAGCATAAAGGGCTCCACTAAAGCGGAGACGAGACGAGCGGAGAGATGTTTTTTAATCAATCAATAGAAACGCGTTATTCATACATCTCCTCTCCGCTTAGCTTCAGTGGAGATCGCTATGCGGAGATGTGGAATATTTGTATGGCACGATGGAAGCGGAGATGTAAAATGCACGCGGACGACGCGCAGCGCAGACGAGAGATGTGAGCGGCGTGCTGTGACTGTGAGCGATGTCACCCTCCCCTTTCGTGTCAGAATGCGTGAGCACTCGACACACTGCATATCTCTTCTCGCATAGCACACAGCACAGCGTACACCTCTCCGCTTTGGTGGAGTCCCTCGAGCTGAAAAACATCTCTTCTCGCACAGCACGCAGCACACTGCACACATCTCCGCTTTGGTGGAGTCCCGCCCTCAGGATCGCCCCCTATTACGTGGGACGGAAAATTATAGTTGACGAAATGTGGGTGTTAATACACCTTTGCGTACCCCATCGGAGATTCACAGGCGTAACTATATGTATGAATAAAATGGAGAAAATATTAAATGATTACTGTTAACTCTAGATTGCCGGAGAGCAGACGAACGTGGCAGTTCTGGCCACCATAGAGCGCTGGGAAGGTTTGGAGACTACTCTTGTGACAGCTCACTGGAGCTGATAGAGTCTGCCGCGCGGTACATGCGCACCAGGCATTCTGAGAATGTCGAATTTGTGCTGTGGACTGGGTACGTATTGAAATATCTACTTATTCATTTATCTTATGTAATTTAATGTCAAAATAAAATATAGATTGTATGGAATGGCATAGCGTCTCAGATGACTTAAGAGGCAGTAGAAGGGTTAAGATTTCATCAGTGTATGTATCTACGAGTATATATTTACGTATTCCACTTTACGTAGGACACTAAGTTGATTCCATGTAATGATCTGGATGACATAGACCATATTTGATACGCATATAATCAAATTATTCTAGAAAGTAATGAGATGTTATTTAGCGCAATTCTCAGAAATCTCACAACTAAGAATAATATCCCATTTAAATAAATAATTCTGCCAAAGAAAAAAGAATGATTGAAAAATCCAAATTGATTCCGAAGTCAGACAAAGTGTCATTGAGTATGTCTATTAGGCAATTTTCAGTAGCAGCTGGGAACGTGTCTGATTGATCAATAGGCTCTTTTCTATTATGTAAGACTTAAAATAAAAAATACTACAATTTGCACCTTAGGGTACGTACGTATAAGTGCTATTTCAGCTTTTTATTCAAATAGTCATACGTATATAGGTACATAGATTGGGTCCGAATAAAAAAAAATATTCACCTACGATTTATAACCACCAGATCCTATCCAATCCCATTTCAATCAATTTCATTCTTTGACGGTGCGTGTTATGAAGTTGAAAGCAAAGTTTTCGTTCGTGTACAGGGTGAAATGCTAAATTTAGCAGGCTGTGGCATATGTCTGGCTGTCTATTAGTGAAAAGTGTTTCCGACATGAAGTGTCTATCTTATTTTTAGATTGGTAAAAGGGTATAAAGTAGTAAAACTTCGTAGGTAATGCTCTCGCGTCAGTATGTCAAATTGATTATCACTAACCTTATAATCTAAGCCAATCTAGTTCCGGTTGCATTCAAGATTTTCATCTAGGAGCCCCTAGTTTCCTGCTTTTTTTTTCCTCTAATAGATAAGTATGAAAGTCATAAATAGTTTGACAGCCTCCGTGGCGTAGCGGTAGTGAACGCGGCCGCTACGCAGGAGGCGCGGGTTCGATCCCCGATCAGTGTAAATATTTGTGTTCATGAAATATAGGTATTTGCATTGGTCTGGTCGTGCCTCGGAGAGCACGTTAAGCCGTCGGTCCCGGTTGCCATAAGAACATCTATGGCAGTCGTTACGGGTAGTTGGAGCCCTAAAAAATCCAAAAACAACGGTCTAGCTGCAAAGCTTCGATATCGCCTAATGTTATCATTGGGCTGTGGAGGTCAGATGGCAATCGCTTCACGAAAAAATATCGAGGTCAAGCCAAATCTGTAGTTAAGACGGTAAAGCGGACCCCAGACTCCGAGCTGAAAAGCTTCGGATGTGACTGGGAATTAACGCTAGGATGAGAGGATGAGAGAGATAAGTATGAAAGTCAATTCATTTGTATTATGACGTAGTGCGCACATAGGATCGGTTTAGATAAGGTAGAAAAATGCTCGCTCACATTTTGTGTGTTGATTAAATATCAATCTTATTCCATTTAAACTAGGCTAAATATAGTTTTATGAGCATGATCCGTCGCCTCGTCTCATTTTTTCATACTTATTTTATCCGTAAAATAAATTATTCTTAAAAGATGATGGCAATCCAACAAGCATAAACTAATTGTAATTGTTTCCAAACTAACCTATGCCACATAGCCCATAATTCTTGAACTACCAATAATAATATATAATTTTTAAATTTCATCAAATAATCTCATGTTTTAACTTGATATGTTTTTTACCAGTGATATAATAGCAGCCTACGCAGGCACCGAAGAAGAGAAATATCAAGCAATCAGAAACATGACGGATCTACTGAGCAGAACTTTCAGCTCTCACTTCGTGTTTCCAGTGCTGGGTCATTTGGATCCTGCGCCTTCAGAGAGCCTCACCAATTTGTGGATGCATTGGCTGCCTTTAGAAGCATTGCAGACCTTCAAATATGGTAAGACTATTATTGTAAAACGTGTTTTAAACCTCGGTGGTTTAAAGAGCCTGACCAAAAAATGTAGCTACGATATGTAGAATGCGGAAAAGGGAGGATTGGGTGCTGTGACGCACATTGAAAGAGGCCTATATCTATGCTAATTAATGAATTGATTTATTGAACTGGATTATACATTTATGTATTATAATATGTGAAAAAGGACAGTCTAGTACAGGACAGTCAGATATAAGGCCAGTCGTCCTGTAGCTAAATCCTTTACAAGTACATTATCAAACATGTAACGACTTTAAAGTATCTTGGCTCTGAATCAACTCACGATCCTCTACATGCTTTGCCGCCTCTGCAAGCTCTGTCTACTTTTAAATATGGTGATTGTTTTGATGTCTTTAGACTACAGCGTCTAACTTTCCTACCGTCAAGTTTGCGATACTACCTGAGTCCGCTTTATAAAAGTTTAAAGTTTGAGGAAGTTGACTAAGGAAATGTGAGACGTGGACTTCCGCGTACGACGGCACATTGTGTACTTTTTTTGTATTCGTTTATGTTCATTGAATCGATAGTTCTATTTCTTTATTATTCTACTGAAATGTTTTATCTATAGATGCATCTATATCTTTACAAATAAATAAAACGGGAGTGTAGGCTTGCAATGGTTTTTTTTGACTGTTTATTTATCTATCCTTCTTTAAGTACAAGTTATTTTTAAACAGCTGGATTGATTTTGGCGGCGGCTAAGCAACTTTACAATCCAGTTCATCTCAGTCACCTTTCAATCTATGTTATGTAAACCCAAATAACAGATTAAATAAACTATAGAGATTAAGGTGTATCTACATCTGATGATGCTGCTATTGAGTATTTATAGTTATCACCATCTTATCAACAAATCCAGTTGCATTCGAGACCTATACTTATAAACCAAGGGTCCGCTCCTTGTCCTCCTCTTCGTATAGTTCAAAGGCTTTTTTTGGGCGTGACTGCTATGTGAATAATTTCAAATATTTTTCCAACAGGTGGTTACTACACAATAGAGCAGAAACAAAGCAAGCTGCGGATAGTGGCGTTGAACACGAATTTGTTCAGCGCCCGCGACTCATCCAGCCTGGCCAGACGCCAATGGGATTGGCTAGATGAAGTGCTAGAAAAAGCCACTACCAATAAAGAAATGGTAAGATACATCTATCTATACCGTATTGCAAAGTGGTCGTGTCTGTACATTGGAGATATCTTATATTCTTGTCTATTTATTTACGATGGCCGCAGAAACTACTGACTGGATTATGACGCGGTTTTTGTGTTTGAAATGTCTGAATCCGGAGATAATGACTTACCAAATCAAATCAAATATTTTATTTGTATAAACACGTGTTAAATATTCATGTGCATGCAAGATAGTCAATATATGACCAAATATCGCGAAATCCAACATCTACGTGCAATTATTTTTTTAATATTCTTAAAACTATTTTTTATACACTCGAACAATAGATCTTTAGAGATGGTAATCACAAATAATCTCATGACTTACCAGTTACTGGTAAATAATTTGGACTATGACTAAGTTTCACTACTTTTTAATCTGGTATGTGCTCCATTATTGGTGGATACAACGGGAAATATTTCTTAACAACATTTAAATAAGGGTCATTGTTCTTTACACAAAGATAAATAAATAAGTAGCTTCTAAACTGTTTTATAATGAAAATAACTCCTCCATCAATGCTACTTAAGGAAGCTGTCATTCTAATATGGTTCACTGACCAGTTTCTCATTGTTCAACGACCGATACTAAGTGTAATTTACTAAATCCTTCTGAGTCGGAGAACTCCATGGTCATCTCTTTGAAATTCTTATGGTCAGGGTATTTATGAAATTACTCAAAATTATGCACGTAACTTGGAGAATAATTAATGAATTAGGTATAAAAATATTATTTAATTTTGAATACTTAATCAGAATAAAGCATTAGAGTACGTAATTGAATCATTTATTGTGAACTATTTTGATAATATTATTATCAAAATAATTTTTTAATCTCATCATCTTAGTTCCTTTTAAAGCTTTCGCCTTGGAGTTAGAGTTACGCTTAAACCTCCTTCTCCTGATGGCGTAACTCATATAGTTTTCATGGGAGCGACTGCCGTCTGACCATCCAATCCTGATAGAAAACCCTGCACCGGAACCTCGTCTATCAATCAGAAGGCTTACTGACTTACAGGTGAGGTTGACTTGAATCCTGAAAAACTTAGTGGGGCATCAAATATACCTACCCACCTATTCATACTATCTAGGTATATACCTAATATAATAACGATAAAATCACTCAGTTGGTAAGCGCAGAACTTGAAAACGACTAGAATTATTCAGTTGATTTTTTTGCTGCTGTATTTGTCACCACACCAGGGGCAATAATCTCTACCCTGGCCACACATATGAAAGCGGGAGAAGTCAACACCCGACTAACGCCGAACACGAACAACTAGTTCTGAATATAAATGAATACGAACACTAGAACATGAATCAGGATATTCATAAAATGGTAGAAATCAAGAAAACAGAAGCATTTTTATTCGCAAAAATAGCTCAGAAATTCAAGCGTACATTTTATTCCAAAAAGGTGCACGTACGCTGGGTTTGTATTTTAAATTGAACAAAACATTTCTGGTCAAAAATAATAGAATGAACAAAAATTCTGGCCAAACAATTAATGTTTGTTACAAAGCTATTGTCGAGTCACCGAATTTACGGCAGGCAAGCGAAATATTTGTCAAGTATGTAAATTTTCGATTGTAGGGTAAAAAAGTGAGGTCATACACACGTTGTGTCTATTAAAATAGTCATCATCCTCCGATTCTGTTCCCAGTACAGCTGATTTTAAGAAGAATGATTCATTTCGATTAATAAATAGTAGGTGTGATATTACGGAGGTTATTTGAGGTTACGCTAGGGTTGCCATACGTCCCCGTACGCCGGGACATGTCCCGGTTTGAAGCATGGTGTCCCGGCGTCCCGGCCGATAAGCAAATTGTCCCGGTTTAAAAATCATAGTATTATATCAGAGAGCTGGACTTGGTAAACAGTAATATACCTACAATAAACGCGACTTACTACTTCTTTTTTTCTTCTTTCTGGATTGAACGATGTAAGCGCTGACATTTTTCCGTACACGATTAAGTTAATGAGTAATAAAGACCCTGGAAGCAATCTGTTGTACGAGAAAGAAGCGGTGCCGGAGAGATGGCGCTCATACTTCCACGACCGGTTGAATAAGCAGCTTAAAGAGGTGCAACCACCAGACCTCTTTCTAAATAAGCAAGGACTAGTGCCACCGTTGACGCCTGTAGAAGTACTGCCATTCGCCATTCGTACTGCCATTCGTTGGTATTTAATGGCAGTGTTAAAAGTTGTTTTAAACTTTAAAAGTTACCTATTGTTGTAACAAAAGTTCAAATTTTTCTACCTTTACTATTTTTTCTTCAAATGTCCCGGTCTGGGCCCCCACACTTATGGCAACCCTAGCCGTTACGCGAATATTACTAATTGAAATAAAATTACTTCATAACAGCCTTCGACTACGGCTGTTGAAAAGTAGCCGAAACGTCGGGTTGTTCCGTATTGATCCCACAACGATTGATCCCATTCTTTATTCACCCCAAATGCGTATTCCTTTTTGATCCCACTTTCAAATTTTATTTTATATTCTTGTTTGATCCCAAAATCTATTCCTTATTGACCCCAATGCAAGAGGTACTAAAAAGTATGGATAGCATGATCATGCATTCAACTAATGTAATCTTACTTACTACTAATATTAGAAGACTAAAAGTTTGTGAAGATGTTCGTATGTTTTTTACATAATCACGTTCCAACGAATGAACGGATTTAGTTAAAACTCGGTACAGGGTTAGATAATAGTCTGGAATAACTCATAGGCTACTTTTTATCCCAGGAATAGGTTCCATGGAGAGCGGGAACGGGAACAGAATTTCACGCGGGCGAAGCCGCTGGCAACAGTTAGTTAATTATAAATAACGATTGCAGAATGCGGACGTCCCACAAGGTGGCGTACTATCTCCTCTTCTCTTCTCCATATTTATAAACGCTATCACCAAGGTCATCACTTCGCACTATCACCTCTATGCAGACGACCTGCAGCTATATCGACACTTCAAGGCCGAGGAACTGACTGAGGCTGTGGCAGCTATCAACAATGATCTTGTTAATATTAGTCAATGGGCTAAAGCTAAAATAACACAGATAAACCTAGGAGCATCTACGTCCAAAAATTCCGAAGAAGAAAATGAAGAGCGCATTAATAGTGCTATCCAAAGTTAAGTGGACGGGCGAATAACAGTCGGCCACTGCCTGGAGAAGTTGGCCCCCTTTGTTTATTTTAAGTAGCTGTTACAATTTAAAATGATAGGTTAGGTAATATGTAGGTATTATATTTAGTTAAAAATGTAAATCTGTGATTTTTTTACATAATTTTAAATATTTAATTATTACTAGAAAATTGTTAGCAAGTAATTGCAACTACTGTTGTAACTGCAACCAATGTTGTATCTTATATTACTATGTTGATTTGAAAACATATATAGTTAATAATTTCATTGATGTTGATTCTGAAGTCTATTTTGTTAAAAATCTCTCTTTTACTTACCAATATTTTGTATGAAACACTCACAAAGCGAGTGAATTTATAATCTATATTGGTCCTGTAATTTTTAAAACTGCTTATAAATTGTGTTTGTTTTACATCTTTTTTACTTATAAAGTTTATTTTGATAGCTAAGTATGTAAGGAACATAGTATAATATATAATTAAAAACGTCAATATGTGATTTGTTTGTGATTTTGTACACAATTTTGAATGTTTTAATATTGTATGATTGCTACGAGTACCTATAACTAATAATTTAAATTAGTCCTATAATATTTCACAATAATGCGTATTATTTATCTTACAACATTTTTATTTGGCAGTATCTATCTATAAAGTTTACTTTAATTGCTATGTCAATTTGCATAAATATTTAATTGATGTTTTTATATTTTTTGTACAATTGATAACATTTATAACTGGAGTGTTAGATAGATAGATAGATAGAAAATACTTTATTGTACACCAATAAATTTACAATAGGGACAAGTAGGTATCATGTATACAGTTTAATGTACAATGGGCCAGGGCTTCCAACGTTAGGAAGCCCTGGCGGTTAATTTTATGTTAACTGCTAACGTTAAGCAGTTAACATAAAATTAACCGTTAATTAACGTTAAATTTAAATTGATACCCAGCTAACGTTTACCAATATATAACATTACCAGCTAACGTTTATTATTTTAACGTTAGGTAACTAACGTTAGTTGAATTGTGAATTTTAACGGTAGGGGCGACGTTGCCATTCCGCGTACTATTTTATGTATGGAGCGCGCTCGCGCCTTTAGGTAAATTGGCTGTTGTCATTCCGTCCACCTGCGACTACCACAACTGCGTATTAGAGGTTTGCTTTGCACCGGTGCTGAATTCGGAGAACCGGAGAATAATGAAGAAAATATTTTGATTTAAAATCTTGTTCATTATTAATTTATTTATTGTTAATTACATTAAAATATATTATAATGTAATTGTATATACCTAGTATATAAAAGTACATAATGGATTATAATGTAAATATCAATTATAATCATTATTTTTCATGATTCAATTAATATAAAAAAATCAATACGATTATCGTTTTCAAGGGTTTTGGTCGGGGTATATAATTACAAATATACATAACATTATCCGTTTGGCGATCAAAGGTGGCGGACTCGAAATTTTCCAATAGAGTCAATACGGGTATCGTTTTCGAGGTTATCAAGGTTGCTTATTACGAATATATCATCCATTTAGCGATCAAAGATGAGGACTTAAAATTTTAAATAAAGTCGATATGGGTATCCCTTTCGAGGTTATCTAGGTTGCTAATTACGAATATATCATCCATTTAGCGATCAAAGATGGTGGACTCGAAATTTCCAATAAAGTCGATATGGGTATCGTTTTCGAGATTATCAAGGTTGCTAATTACGAATATATCATCCATTTAGCGATCAAAGATGGCGGACTCGACATTTTCAATAAAGTCAATATTGGTATCGTTTTAGACGTTATCAGGGCTGCTAATTACGAATATATCATTCATTTTGCAATAAGCAACCCTGATAACCTCGAAAACGATACCCATATTGACTTTATTGAAAATTTCGAGTCCGCCATCTTTGATCGTTAAATGGATGATATCTTAGTAATTAGCAGCCCTGATAACCTCGAAAACGATACCCATATTGACTTTATTGAAAATTTCGAATCCACCATCTTTGATCGCTAAATGGATGATATATTCGTAATTAGAAGCCCTGATAACCTCGAAAACGATACCCATATTGACTTTATTGAAAATTAGAGTCTGTTATCTTTGATCGCTAAATGGATGATATATTCGTAATTAGCAGCCCTGATAACCTTGAAAACGATACCTATATTGACTTTATTGAAAATTTCGAGTCCACCATCTTTGATCGTTAAATGGATGATATTTTCGCAATAAGCAGCCCTAATAACCTCGAAAACGATACCCATATTGACTTTATTGAAAATTTCGAGTCCGCCATCTTTGATCGTTAAATGGATGATATTTTCGCAATAAGCAGCCCTAATAACCTCGAAAACGATACCCATACTGACTCTATTGAAAATTTCGAGTCCGCCAGCTTTGATCGTTAAATGGATGATATCTTCGTAATTAGCAGCCCTGATAACCTCGAAAACGATACCCATATTGACTTTATTGAAAATTTAGAGTCTGTTATCTTTGATCGCTAAATGGATGATATATTCGTAATTAGCAGCCCTGATAACCTTGAAAACGATTCCTATATTGACTTTATTGAAAATTTCGAGTCCACCATCTTTGATCGTTAAATGGATGATATTTTCGCAATAAGCAGCCCTAATAACCTCGAAAACGATACCCATATTGACTTTATTGAAAATTTCGAGTCCGCCATCTTTGATCATTAAATGGATGATATCTTCGTAATTAGCAGCCCTGATAACCTCGAAAACGATACCCATATTGACTTTATTGAAAATGTCGAGTCCGCCATCTTTGATCGCCAAGTGGATGATATATTCGTAATTAGCAGCCCTTATAACCTCAAAAACGATACCCATATTGACTTTATTGAAAATGTCGAGTCCGCCATCTTTGATCGCTAAATGGATGATATATTCGTAATTAGCAGTCCTGATAACCTCGAAAACGTTACCCATATTGACTTTATTGAAAATGTCGAGTTCGCCATCTTTGATCGCTAAATGGATGATATATTCGTAATTAGCAGCCCTGATAACCTCGAAAACGTTACCCATATTGACTTTATTGAAAATGTCGAGTCCGCCATCTTTGATCGCCAAGTGGATGATATATTCGTAATTAGCAGCCCTTATAACCTCGAAAACGATACCCATATTGACTTTATTGAAAATTTAGAGTCTGTTATCTTTGATCGCTAAATGGATGATATATTCGTAATTAGCAGCCCTGATAACCTCGAAAACGATACCCATATTGACTTTATTGAAAATTTCGAGTCAACCATCTTTGATTGCTAAATGGATGATATACTCGTAATTAGCAGCCTTGATAACCTTGAAAACGATACCCATATTGACTTTATTGAAAATTTCGAGTCCACCATCTTTGATCGTTAAATGGATGATATTTTCGCAATAAGCAGCCCTGATAACCTCGAAAACGATACCCATATTGACTTTATTGAAAATTTCGAGTCCGCCATCTTTGATTGTTAAATGAATGATATCTTCGCAATTAGCAGCCCTGATAACCTCGAAAACGATACCCATATTGAATTTATTGAAAATTTCGAGTCCACCATCTTTGATCGCCAAGTGGATGATATATTCGTAATTAGAAGCCCTGATAACCTCGAAAACGTTACCCATATTGACTTTATTGACAATGTCGAGTCCGCCATCTTTGATCGCCAAGTGGATGATATATTCGTAATTAGCAGCCCTGATAACCTTGAAAACGATACCCATATCGACTTTATTGAAAATGTTAAGTCCGCCATCTTTGATCGCTAAATGGATGATATATTCGTAATTAGCAAGTTCGTAAACCTCAAAAGCTATACCAATATAAATTTTACTGAAAATTTAGATTCCACCACATTCTAGACGTCTCCGGCGATCGACTGTATGAAAATGTTCGTTAGACAATACTTCGATCCCCCCCCCCCTCCCCTTAACCCCTTTTTTCGCAAGAAAATATAGCCTATCTCCGTTCCCAAGCTCTAATGCCTCTATGTACCAAATTTCATCAAGATCGGTTCAGCACTTTAGGCGTGGCGCGTAACAGAAAGACGGATAAATAGACTTCAGACGACAGAAGACGGTTAAAGACATTCAGCTCTGCGAGCCACTGTAACAAGATTTTAATAACCGTCTCTTCAGTCATTCAAATTACTTACCTTATTTGAAAACCGTACCCACAAAAAGGGTTTTTATAAGAAAAACATGGTTTGGGATCAATTGAGAATAGTAGACTACACAAAAATGGGATCAATTAAGAATAAAATATAAATAAAGTGCTGTGGGATCAATAAGGAAGTAAAAGTGGGATCAAACAAGAATTTTCGAATTCGGGACAACTTTTGTGGGATCAATACGGAACAACCCGAAACGTCGAGCTAAATCAGTATCACTACATAATTATAAAATAAAGTCGCTGTCGCTGTCTGTCCGTCATAGGGACGGACAGACAGCGACATGCTTAGATCTTCAAAACTACGCAACGGATTTTGAAGCGGTCTTTTTTAATAGATAGAGGGATTCAAGAGGAAGGTTTATATGTATAATACATGCATAATATTGTAGAGAAATACTGATAAATTTAGAGATATGCAGCGGGAACGGGTTCAGAAAATATGGCGGTACGAAGTTCGCCGGGTCAGCTAGTGTAAATAATAAAATACTAGGTACTAAATAAATCGTGATAGAATCCGTTAGTAGTTGTTTTATTTCGATAAATAAATAGTATAAAAAAAATATTACCTTAGTTATGAAGCAAAAAAATGTGATGCAGCAAAGAACATCGGTCCATACCTCACAACTTCGAAATCGCGCCACCCTTGTAAAATCAACCCTTCGTCGTACCGTGGCGGTTATAAATACGTAAATATTAACACGACCTAACCCGTTGCTTGCCGAGTGACGACCTTCCGGCGGGTTGTTTGGACCTTATGCAAATAAATGCTGTAGCAGTATAGCCTTACGTCATTTTTCTCTAAGAACAGACATTTTTTTAGTTTTTACCTATATTTTATCGTGTCATATGATATTGTCATATGATATTGTCATATGATATTAGTTAACATGTCTTGTGATTGCAGGAAATAAAAAAAAATAATCATTACCATTTGCAATCTAGTCATTAATCTAGGACTATCAGTTATCAGCCACATTACTCTCTAAACATGTATTATTATCAATTTTGTAGTACATTTGCTGTGGATAAACCTAAATAAATAAATAAATAAAAATAAAAATAAAATCCCGCATTTAAGCAATCAAGACGTTTTGCTACCCGAGTCATTCTACAATCCAGACAATTTACTAGTAAAGACCATTTACTACCCAGTCGATATGAACCTAACCCGTTTAAAGTTGCTCTCGGTGGAGTAGCCACCCAATCTATTCCCGTGAGTGTCGTAGGCGATTAAGAGATAGGAAGGTTTTCCATCAGTAAACAGTAAACATACAACCCATGAGAAAAGACCCATTTGTTGGCAATAGATTCGTCCACGTTTACGAGGGACTGAAAATCATAGTTTTTTTTTTATAATTTTTTTTTTATAAGAATATTAGCAACCGAAATTACTAATATTCCCGTTAACCCCTCCAAATAAGCTAAATTGCTTGTGCTAGGAGTGGGTTCACGTCGGTAGTGTAATGGCCAGGATTCGAACCCGGGACCTCTCGATCGTAAGGCCGACTCCTTAACCACTAAGATATCGACGCTTAGTTGGTGAAATATGGATTTTAATACACCTCTACCAACCCCTGCGGGGATTTATTAGGTGTGAATATATGTACGTAGTTTAGATAAAATTTCCCTAAATATAACGAAAATAAATCTTATTTCGAATCTCCATAACTCAATTGTGTAATCAAAACCATATCGCCTTTGTAATTTTCCAACCCTAAACCACTTCAATACTAGATAATTTATAACCTGTAAACCAACCCTGTTTCTTAACAAAGCAGCCTCATAAATATGCACTTACAGCGATATGAGTCTAACTCAAAATAGGTCGTTTATTTAACAAGAAGTGGTTGAACTACATCGTGCCGGTGCTGGCCGGAACTATAGGAAGTCCGGGCGACGGCCGGCCCAGGCCCGCTCTAATAAATTACAGATTAGAAAATCGTTAATCTAATCGGTAGGTACTACCAAAATTGCGATGCAAAAGTAATTTTGAGAGAGCTCATATTTCTTTAGTATCGAATGTTTTGACTGAGATCTAGTCGATTGTTGCTGTTAATGGAAAGAGTTCTGCTAGTATTTTAATTGATTGTATGACAAGTTACCTACCTATGTCTGAGAAATAAAGTATAACTATAGGTACAATACTATTGCTTCGAGGTTCATTTACTCTTTTACCGCCTTTTGGTTTGGCTCCAAAAGTATTTTAGGAGCGACTGTCGTGTGACCTCGAGAGTTGTAATTTCTGGGTTGGGAATTGTTATTGGGTTCCTCTCCTGAGTTAAAAGCTAAAAAGTTAAAGAATTTTAAATAACTTAGTAGCATTTGTATTTTAGTGACTTAGCTAGGTTATGGTGTGATGAACCGACAAATGCATGCTGTTCAAATTGTTAGCGATCTTAATCTCACGAACGCGATTAACGTAGCATGTTACCTTTGCGTGTTACTACATCTGCCCCACGACGAATACTTTAAAATACGGTATGAAATACGCAATTATCACCTTTTTACCACCGTAACACCTCTCGCTTGGGTACCCGTACAATCTAATTAAGATTTTCTCCAACGCGGCATGTTTTCAACTTCTATTCCCCAAAGATTGTCAGACAGATTCTAGAGCCATTATGGCTTCTGAATGAATTCGCCGCAGTTTTCCCGCAGTATGTAAAAGTGTAACTTTCTTTTGTTCTGTTTTTGAATACATTTAAATGAAGACTTACCTTTTATTTGAATTTCAGTATATTTACAAGCTTTTAGTTAACTTGCATTTTTCGTATGTATGTAGGTAAGTTTGTTGTCCGTTCAAAATTTATTAATACGAAAATAAGGAGGCTTTCAAACTGGAGGTCACCATTTTGGCTTTACTGACATCTACATTAGTGATCTTTATTATTAACCTCAATTAAAGCTTATCATCAGGCGGACTAATGATAAAGTTTATATATTAACACCTCATAGAAAAAAGAAAAAAATATAAAATGAAAAATACCTATGCCAACTGACCATTTGAATATATACAGCATAGTTTTTTTAGAACAATAAAAAATGTGTCGGTAATAGAAAAAGCGTCAAAGTATTTTAGACGTAGTCGCAGAGTCGTACTTCTATAGGTAAGTAGGTAATACATAATCTTTCAGAAAATAATTTTATGATAACTCTTCTCTTAAATGAGAACGTGAACTTCCCCAACTGAACAGGCTTATTGGTGCTAGGAAAAAACTATTCCTGATACTTAATAGGCTATAAGACGAGCAGATGTTATTATTACAAAGAAGTATCTGAAGTCTTTGAAAGCTTTTCATCTTTTGATCAGGGCCTAACATCTTATTGGCTCATAAGGTTTCAAATTTATTTTCCCGAATTTACTTCTTTAGTGACTGTGAATATTAATACCCAACGTACATTGGTATGTATTATCGTACATAATAAGCTTACAATTACCATATTCGGAGTGCCTATTTAATGTACCTACGAAGCTTGGTAAAGTATGTTCTACGGCTGATACGCATTTCCACGTCCATAATTATTATGAATCATTACAGTACAGTGGTTGTAAATTACAATTGTAAATGTTAACGACTCCGCGGTGTTCCACACTTTGATAGAAACAGTGTGGCAATGTATGTGGTGCTTAGTGAGCCGGAATTTATTGGGAACACAAAGTCATAAATATAGATATTTTTTATTTTTTTTATAAGGGTGAGTTTATTAACCTTGTGTTTCTTCAAACCAAGAAGTACAATGTAAAAATACCAGCTGAATGTATTGAGTTCGGGAATATTTTATTGCAATAATGTATAATCTATGACAAAAACGTTTGAATGTAGGTACTCCAGTTGATATGAGATACACATACCGCTCGACTTGTTATCTGTAAACTGAAGGCTAATTCTCTTAATGTAAGTCTGTTCAAAATTTCAATCTGGATTTAATCCCAATATCCGCAACAAAACGATCACAATTTCTCAAATTGTGGCACAAGAATAACATTTTTGCATACGTCCATAGGCCATGATAACCACTTTCCATCAGGTGGGCCGTGTGCTTGTCTGCCACCTAAGAGGTATAAAAAAAAAAGAAAAAAATTGACGTTTGGGAGATTGACATTAGACTGACAGTACGCTGTGGAATCACTTCAACTAGGTTAATCGTATGTATTATAGCTTGCTCTTAAAATTACCATGGTCAGTAAGAAATTGAACGACACAATGACCCACCTCCATAACATATCCTCTCCAGTCGCTGGCGAATGTCTGAAAGAAAAAACTTACGAAGATTTGAACTAGTTTTTGAATTCTTGTGAGATTTTTGCCTTTAACTAACACCTAAATATAGTATCGACCCATATCCAATCCGATGTCGTTGTCGGACGCCGATCCGATATCGAAGGAAGTAAAATGTATGAAATATGTAGGTATCTGTCTTTCACATTGTTCGGCCCGATATCGGACATCGGAGCCGATACCGCTGTGTTGTCAGCTATCGATCGGATATCGGATCGGACAATATGAAAACGCTCTTAACAGTGCAATAAATACCATAAAATATCCAGTTGATATAACGACATCAGTAATAAAATAGCTCGTGAAATAGGTGTACATTACACGTCTGTCTATTCCTCAGGCTTTAGCACACAAACATAAAATGATACAGTTAGAAAATACAATAGAAATGGTGGTGAGTTTCCATATTATTTTATACTTTACTGCACATATACATCAATCCTTGTTCCGTCTGTTATTACTGTCAGAAAACTCACTCGTTGTATAAATCATGTTACTTGGTTAATGTATTCGGGTTACGAAAGGTGAAAGAATAATTTGAATGTCAGGCTTGTGAATTCGAGGTGAAATGTTATTGTGCAGGTGTGGGTTCATTTATAATGTAACTTTTATATTACTTTATAATATTTATTTTATACCTAGCTGATGCACGCGGTTGAGCTCGCGTTGATGTTGTTTAATATATTTAAGTTTCAATTCGACTCCACCAGTTGTAAACAAAAAACTGCATCATTTAATTAGCCATTCTAATAAAAAAACACAGTAGTTCATCCGTTTAGTGGCTATTACGGCCATTGCGAACAAACAGACAAGCATTTAAAAAGTGATTGAATTGAAAACTTGGCGCTTTAGACATTTTTGACACTGACATAATATTTTCATTTTGAGACGTGACAAAATCATTCAATCGCGACATTATTACCGTTACCGACACCTCCGTACATAATATCGGACCCGTTTTCTAAGCTTTCGCTTTTCTCGGTACTTCTGTAGCACGCTGTTTTTTTTACCGCTCTTTTACTATTCTTTCAAGAACTTTTTTTACAAGTTCATGAAAAATTTAACATAATAACTATGAGAAACTATCTAATGTTACATACTAAGCCCACATACAATAACGACCTTCAACTCTTCTCAATTACTGTTTTATTGTTTTATCGTAGATTCCCATCATATAACGCCTAATTCAATTTCTAAATAAGCCACCGTCTGACCAATCATATTATATAGCCACCAGTTACGTCTCTGTTTTATTATCCATTATTTTCATTACCAATACGGCGAATTTATGATGGCACCCATATCTCTACCCATTTATTGGAAGTGTCACGTCTAACAAAAATATATCTTTCCTATTCTAATCTTTCATTTCTGTAAAGGTGGAAATACACTTCGTTATTTGTTATTTTGTTAGACGCCCTTTTTTAACTGGATACATGAAGTGCGTTTAGCTCATTCGTCTATATTTCCTTTTTGCGCGCATAACGCATAAGTTCGAACAGCAAATATGCGTATCGTTTTTTTCTTTTTTTCCAGTATTTTTATACACATCAAAGGACACGAATTAGCGACTCGTACGAGGGCAGCAGCTAGTAGCTTACTGTGTAATATTTTCATATCTTCATTTAAATTATAAAAAATATAGAATTAATATGTAACTAATAGTCTATTTTAATTAAGAGTTGTTTTATGATCAATAATAATCATAGACAGTTTTGTGTTCAGTCACAACACAAAACTGTCTATGATTATTATTGATCATAAAACAAAGTTTGACAACAGTTTGACAAATCAGCACGAAATATGAAAAATATTTAACACAATATTCTATACATATAACGGAAAAACAAATAACTGTGATTCCGCCTTTATACATTATCATTATCCATATCCCCTTTCATCATTCGAACACAATAACAAAAAAGAATATCAAACAAACGCCAATGCCACTCATTACGCGATACATGATACTAATACATCCTTATCGCAATTGGAACGAGATGATACCATACGATACAAAAAGCTTCTACAAATTATACCCAAAGATATAAGGGTGATGGTGTAACGTGTCAGAAGTCGTACCGTATCGGAAAATTCAATTTATTCTTCCCCATTCTGTCAATAGATTTGGAATAGGGGGATTTAAAGTCAATTTTGTATATAAAAATGTATACTGCCTTTGTTCGGGCGTTATTGGTGACACTCAACCCTTTTCAAGTATGTGTGTGTACGTGTGTGTGTCTGTGGGTACACTAGACGGGTACTATCAATAGTTGAATTTTGAAGGGTATGGGTAAACGGTTTGGAGTATAGAGTTAATGAGATAAGAGGTATACACTAATGGATTTTGCTGAACAATGTATCTCGCTAATCATGTTTTGTTAATGATAAAGTTTTGAGGTTTAAGCGGATATGGAGTACTTCATAGCTTGTTTTGATTGCGCCTGTGTACCTCCAAAAGGGTTGGCAGAAGTGTATTTTATATGAACTATTTCTTTCGTTATATAGAGTGAACATATTGCCTTGGTACGTTTCCATGATTCGGAGATTTTTCTCTTTAATTGATGCTGGATTCGAGCCTAGGATTTTTGGCTAGAACTCCAAGGAACTTAGAAGGGCCCTATATATGCCCGTTTTAAATAACATTTTATTTAAAACGGGTGTATATGGGGCCCCTCTCTTATATTCGCGCTTTAAGTTCAGGCTGCAAACTTACTGTACCAGTAGTAATTATGTTGAAAATGATTAGACGAATACTCGTAAAAATGTTAGGTCGGTATGTGTTTGTATTTAGCATTTGTTTTGTCTGTCACGACTTTAACGTTATCGGGCTAGTGTAGGTGCATGTTCGTAATTGTTGCAATTTAACTTTGAGTAAAGGTATAAATTAGGGTGGCGTGAAACTGTGTTTAGCGAGGGCGTGGGTCCGTGTCGGTGACGTTTTAATTCCTTGATGGCATCATTATTTAGACTCCGTTACATACATATACATACAAAAATCCATACAGTTACGCTTCTTTCCCTATGGGGTAGGCAGGGACTACATGTTTTCATTTGCTATTGTCCCGTTTCTTAGAGGAAAGAGGACAATAGTCGTAGTCCCACCCGAGGGGGCCTCCTATGGCTCTGGGTCAATCAGAGTGCTTGAGGGATATGCCAGAGGCTGCCTCACCCCCCGGCAACTGATGGCCCGAGACGGCCGTGCGGTTTTGGTCGGTTCGAGTCCGATATAAAAACCCCCGCTCGGGTGAAATTGACTGAGGGTGAAATTTAGTTGGTTCATTCTATGGCACATTTTCCAAATAATTATATAACCATGTCTTCGAAATTCTTTGTGAAATAGGTTTTAACGAAACGAGAAACATCAATATTAATTAATTATACTCTAGAGGTAGCTCTCTCTTTAATTGTAGACTATAAAAGATTTATAGATAGAAACATTAGAAACAGGGTTAACGACTAACAATACACATTCCTAGTATCCACTGTAAAATTTTAATCATCAGTATAGTGCATATTTTATTGCCTGTTGTCCGTGGCTCCACCCGTGTAAAATTTGGTTCCCGTGCTCGAAACTAAAAACCTGTGTTATGGTATAATATATTCTCTCCCTTAACCAAATTTCAGTCAGATTCGTTGATTCGTTGAGCGTGATTGAGTGATAAACATCTCGTCTTCACAAACCTTTAAAGGGTCTGATATTAGTAGGATCGTAGAACCCATTTTTAAAACGTTCAGTCAAGTGCGAGTCGGATTAGCGCGCCAAGGGTTCCGTACGAAATTGGATTCAGGGACAAACTAATGCTATATAAACCGTTATTTTTTTATTGTAACAGCCACGTGGTACCCGGCAGAGTAGAATTTGGGCCACCCCATCTCCTCCCATGCGGTGTCGTACAAGGCGACTAAGGGATAGGGCTGTTTAACATCAGACAGATATATACAGCCCAGACTCAGCTGCAGATACATGGCTCGAGTCAACAGTAGTGCACGGAATACAGCAATAGGCACACCCCCTATTACGTAGAACCGAATACTATAATTGGTGAAATGTGAGTGTTAATTCACCTCTGCCTAACCTTTCGGGGATAAAGGCGTGATTATATATGTATATATATATTTTTTGATTGAGTTGACTTCGAAGTTTAATTTTTGCACAGTTTCAAGACGTTACAGTGTGTCTGAGAAAAAGGTCTTGACAGACAGACGGCAACAAAGTGATCCTTATAAGGGTTCCAATATTTTCCTTTTGAGGTACGGAACCCTAAAAACCAAAAGGCCATGCTAAGACCATAATATTTATGAAATTATTTCCAAGCGTTCAGATTTAAAATGCTCGTCTTTTAAATTGTACAAGTATTCTTCAGTGACTTGTAAGGCATAAAATTTTATATGCTTGCGTAAATTTGACTTTATACAAGACTCAGTCTATGCAGCTATAAACTAGGACCAGAATCAGGTTTTTAGGTCCAGAGTGCATAGCTTACTTAGAATTGAAGCGTGCCGTATCATTAATTATTAAAAAATAGCGACTTCACTTTAAAATATAAGTTTGAATAACTTATACCTAATACCTACTTGAGACATTATTTTGAGTCGGTTGAATCATTCAAAAACTCGTGCTGCCAATTCTTTAAGAACGCAGAGATTCTGTGCCGTCAACACAAAACCTCTTCAGTGAGCTCTGGCTACCCTTCTCACCTCCGGAAACACAACATGAGATTATTATACGCGCAGTATTCTGTAGGACAACTCCCAGTCGGACTGCTCGATTGGGACGGAAATATCGTCGTGTAAGTCGTCAGTAAGAGAGTCAAAAATTAGGAGCCTTTACAGCTTGTGACTGTTGATGTGATGAATGTTTGGCAGATACGAAGGGTCAATTAAAACCGCAACAGCTCGATGCTCCCAATTCTAATTGAGAGTAATACAGTTTAAAGAGCCCCAATTAGTCAAAACTACTTGGAGTAACGTCTTGCATAAATTAGAAGGGTACAGTAACTCTCGACGTTTACATACCTATAGAAAACTTGCTTGCTTCAAAACTTCATCTTGAGAAGGATATTTTCAAGTATTCTTCACTTTTTCTCAAAAAATTTAAAACAAATAAATTACAGAAATTGAAGTTGCATTGGAAATAAATAACAGTATTATGAAATTTAGAGATTTCTACCATAGTATTGTTATAAGTTTCTACTATTGATATTACTTTTTTTATCGAAACTTCGTATACCCTTTTTTATAGTTGAGTATTGTATAGTCGAGTCCGATATATCCGATAGTCCGAATGTGGGAAAACTGTGTCCCTATCTTGCCCCGGACAGGGAGAAGCACGTATCACGCGTACATCCACCTCGGCCTGCTTCTGCTAGGGTGGCAGGTGGTTTCAACTGTCATCCCCAGACCCGACATACCGTATATCCTTAATCTGAAGATTTTGAACCTCAAAATTAACTTAGCTGTTAAAATTTCACCTGATAATGATTACGACTATCTGATACCTAAATCAAATAACAAACTGCTTTTTTATGTTTGGAACAGGTCTATATAGTGGGTCATGCAGCTCCAGGGTCTGACCCCTCAGCAGCGGTAGCAGATGCTAATGCGAAGTACCTCCGGATGGTACGGCGGCATGCCAAAATAATTGCCGGCCAGTTCTTTGGTCATCTACACGCCGATACATTCCGCGTTATTTATGATAATGGTAAGTGATATAAAGTTATTAAAGAGATTAAGGAAATTAAAATAAAGACTCATTTAGACGACGAGAATAAAATTTCTCGCCCTCAATATACGATTATTATCGAAAGGAAAGAAAACTTCATCTAAACATTCGAAGAAACAATAGCCGCTCGCTTATCCACGCCTGACGAAAATTGCTTCGTAAATTGAATATTGGTAATGTCCGTCACCTATGATTCCGTAGCCGACCGCATACGACAACTATCGACGCACGCAGCACATGCGCGTAGTTCATTGCGGTTTCTCAATGGTGCCCTTTATTCGTATCGGAGTTTAACAAGTAATGGGTACGCTGTATGTGTTGCATGCGTCGGCAGTTGTCGTATGCGGTCGGTTACGGAATCATACCTTAAGCGCCTTCGCTGCGTGTCGCGGGTGCGGGTACCGGGTGCGGGTCGCGGATGTCCACGCAGTGCGTCCGCCTGTCCATCGCGTGTGACGGGTATCCGCCTCACGCAGCGCTGCTCTTGAAATAACATGAAACAAGCACGCGAAGCGGACGTCCGCGCCGTGCGCCCGCTAAACGCAGCGAAGGCGCTCAACAGAATTTTCAAGCAATAATCGTTTTTTGGTCTTGCTTACGAATTTCGTACGACATAATCGTAGGCGAGAGTTTAGTGTTAGCATGACTGTGTGTAAACACTTTAATACTTACGGTAATAGTATGGCCGTTATTACTAGTGATAGTCGCGTACGATTTCTCGAACCGAAACATGCGAGAAACTCTCCGTCTAAATGAGCCTTAACGGTAACGAGAATAATCGTCAACATAAAAAAAATAAAGCAAAAAGGCAAATTGATGCAAATCTGAAATAATACATAACAAAAAACATAATGAAAACTGTTGATATATTTGGTTATAGTACATTATGGTACAAGTGAGCAACGTTGGTGATTACCGCCGAGGCGCCATTGAGACCCGAGCCGCCAGGCGAGGGTCTTAAGACAGCCGAGGACGGTAATCATCATGCTCACACGTGCCATACGACGTTTTACAACACACTTGCGAATAAAATAATACTACAAATACTAAATAAACAATACTACAAATTAATTCGTTTTCCTATGCGCGCGCATTTAACAATGGCGGTCGACCATATTTAAAAAAAAATGAGGTTTGAACATAACTTTTTTTTAATCTGTTTTTTTTTTCTGTACTTAGAGAAAAAAAAAGTTAAATTTGAGCGAAAATTTTGTTTATTACACAAGTATTACAAGTAGAAATTATTTATTTAAATACGAAAATGCATCAAATGACCATACAATAGGCGTATTAATTTATTCGTACTATTAAACACGTTATTTTTTGTATCAAAACTTAAGAACATAGACAATTATTATAGACACTTCCTATAAAATTTAAAAAAGAATCTATAACACACTTTTGTGAATAATAGTAATGAAAAAGTCACAGTTTTATAATAGGTGTCATTCCGTGCTTAATTGCGGTAAAATAATATCACTGTTATGAGCAGGTGTGTTGTAAAAGACATTTTCATCCCACCATCTCGGAAAGAGTACTTTTTTTCTTCGATATCTGAGTGTAAAAGTCGCTTTTACCCTCTAGAGTGGTAAAGTAAATTTGAATTTAGAACATCGTGTGTACTAGGTTTGTGAACTCAAAACATCATTAAACCTATTTACTTCTACCTCTATGGTGCCGATTTATCATACAACTTTTTTTTAATTTATGAAAAACTCAACTCGGAACCTCCTTGGTGTACCTACTTTTTTTTTTAAATTTGCTTTGCGCGTGTGAGATAATTGTTTATTTTGGAGTTTTATAATGACAAAATGAGATATATGTAGTGTATATCTATACATTACGTTAAAGCAGAATTATGTTATTTGTTGGTATTTATGAAAAATAATTTTAAAAGTAGGTAGGTGAAAATCAGGTGATATTTATGTGTCGCGGTGGGACGGATCGTAAGCTATAAAAGACGACACAATATTGAATGGGAGGAAGTTATCCCGAGTCTTCGAAGAGTAAGGTACGATTATACCCCTGTTACATTTATTTGTATATACTGTGTACTTACTGGTTGACATATTGCTGTGTAATTACTGTGTACTTACTTGTGTAATAATTGTGTGGTATCGAATATCTACAGAGAACAATTATGGCTATCATTGGCGTTACAGTAAATGTATGAAAATATTATCCAATAGTACCCACTTCGGGTGTGATATTAGAAGTAACAATTGGTTTATCTAAAACGTATTTGTAAGACTATCTTTGTGTAAATGCTATAACTTGATATTATTTGTGTTACTCGTGGTGCTATATTCTTGGCGGTAATACCATATAAGGGTTGTGTATGTACCGTGATGCCAATGATTATAAGAATTGTATAGATAGCAAAGTGATACCTAGGTTCCTATGTACCTTTTATAGCGGCGGCTATTGATTTGTTTAATTGATATAATATCAGATGGTACAATAATATCATGATAGTGAGTAGTTATGACTATACAAGTACTGTGCCACTAAGGCTTTGTGAGATCTGGTTCGACACCAGGCTGTCTGATACAAATGTTATAGTGTTGGCTATTAACCTGTACTGGTATAATGATACCAGGGTTATGTTGTAAACTGTTATTGTTACTATATTGTTATTAGGAGACGGACTGGTTTCTTGTCAGTTCTTTTCCCAGTCGATACGTCCTTTTGGAACTGACGTAGTGTACCTTCCTTAACCCATCCTTACAAGAGATCCGTAGCTCGAGTTTAACGGAATAAAGAGATTGAAATAAGAGTAATACTGGCTGTTTAATTGTAATGTGATATTTCCCTAGTCTAGGCCCATGGTTACCGCTGGTTTTCAGGTCATCATAGTATCATCATGATGCTGAGGCAATATATTTCGAGTTGTGGGGTACAGTCAGCTACTTAATGACATGGAAGTTCAATTATGTGTATACTTACATATATGTAGTGTGTATAGCTGATGTATACATTTTATGATATTCGTATAGTAATACATGTCTCTCTTTACCCCTGAATCTAACATCAGAAGTGGGATTCGAAAAGACAATGTTCTAATACATATTGTACAAGTTTCAGATTGGATCTACATCTGGGAAGGTTTGCCAAAGCCTTCCGCAATAGTTCTACCCTCTGGAACAATGAATGACGACTGGGCTGTTTACGAGGCAGCGAGTTACAGCATTAGTCCGCAGAGGTACTGCGAGGTTGTCCACCATCGATAAAAAAATGTGCAGAAGGACGGTATTCTGAATTTTGTGTTTATTAAAAATTGAGTTGGATAATGTAACCTCATAATAGTATAATTGACAAACCACTTGGGCTGATCACAAATGATAAGTTAAGTAATGGTCAAATGGTTTTTGTGAAATACTTGTGTGGCTGCTATCTATAGCAAGTTAGCCTTTGTGGTGACCTGAAATAGTTCAATGATCAGAAAATGTGGTGATGCTATGATTATTGTTGTTACTTTTGGTACCCGTTAAGTAACTTATTATAAAGATGTATCAGGTTGGCCGAACAGTTGCTAATTTATGATTGTATGATTAGTTTATAATTAATTATGTAATTAACTATTTGTTTTCCTTAGAAAGTTGAAAGATTAATTATTGCAATACTAAATTAAATTTTATGGTTGATTAGCAAGAGACTAAGTAGTCTTCTCACTTTGTTATATACCTTGCAATGGAACTTGAAATACTTATTTTGGTGAAAATGCTTTATGAAGCTGATATATTATAATGTGGCGAATATATTGGAGGTTGAAGTGTAAGTGTGTGATTGCCAGGGTATAGTTGAAGTGCAAAGACTATGTAGGCCGCCATTTGCTTAAATGCGTTGGGCATTTTGGGGATACATAGAGATTGCCGATTTATGACAGAACTATATTTCCGCTGGGTGACCTTTTTGCTCGTGCAGTCCTTGCCATTTACAGCGGGTGGAGCAGACTAGACACGGGATAAGCAAGTTGGTAGAATATAGAAATGACGACTTTTGACTTTGGTATACCGGTAGTCACAACTTGCAATTAAATGATAATACTTGTCAGTATGGCGGTGTGAGATAATGTTTTATTTTCAAGTGTTGTATGACAAAGTGAGAGAAGTTGAATCCAGAAAACAAAAAAAAAAAAAAATTTTTGTACAGTAGTTTTGTAAGATGGTTGGTGAAACTTGCAATTAGTTGTAGGTACTTCGAGAGCGAAGTACTTGTCAGTATGGCCGTGTGAGATAATTGTTTATTTTGGAGTTTTATAATGACAAAATGAGATATATGTAGTGTATATCTATACATTACGTTAAAGCAGAATTATGTTATTTGTTGGTATTTATGAAAAATAATTTTAAAAGTAGGTAGGTGAAAATCAGGTGATATTTATGTGTCGCGGTGGGACGGATCGTAAGCTATAAAAGACGACACAATATTGAATGGGAGGAAGTTATCCCGAGTCTTCGAAGAGTAAGGTACGATTATACCCCTGTTACATTTATTTGTATATACTGTGTACTTACTGGTTGACATATTGCTGTGTAATTACTGTGTACTTACTTGTGTAATAATTGTGTGGTATCGAATATCTACAGAGAACAATTATGGCTATCATTGGCGTTACAGTAAATGTATGAAAATATTATCCAATAGTACCCACTTCGGGTGTGATATTAGAAGTAACAATTGGTTTATCTAAAACGTATTTGTAAGACTATCTTTGTGTAAATGCTATAACTTGATATTATTTGTGTTACTCGTGGTGCTATATTCTTGGCGGTAATACCATATAAGGGTTGTGTATGTACCGTGATGCCAATGATTATAAGAATTGTATAGATAGCAAAGTGATACCTAGGTTCCTATGTACCTTTTATAGCGGCGGCTATTGATTTGTTTAATTGATATAATATCAGATGGTACAATAATATCATGATAGTGAGTAGTTATGACTATACAAGTACTGTGCCACTAAGGCTTTGTGAGATCTGGTTCGACACCAGGCTGTCTGATACAAATGTTATAGTGTTGGCTATTAACCTGTACTGGTATAATGATACCAGGGTTATGTTGTAAACTGTTATTGTTACTATATTGTTATTAGGAGACGGACTGGTTTCTTGTCAGTTCTTTTCCCAGTCGATACGTCCTTTTGGAACTGACGTAGTGTACCTTCCTTAACCCATCCTTACAAGAGATCCGTAGCTCGAGTTTAACGGAATAAAGAGATTGAAATAAGAGTAATACTGGCTGTTTAATTGTAATGTGATATTTCCCTAGTCTAGGCCCATGGTTACCGCTGGTTTTCAGGTCATCATAGTATCATCATGATGCTGAGGCAATATATTTCGAGTTGTGGGGTACAGTCAGCTACTTAATGACATGGAAGTTCAATTATGTGTATACTTACATATATGTAGTGTGTATAGCTGATGTATACATTTTATGATATTCGTATAGTAATACATGTCCCTCTTTACCCCTGAATCTAACACGCGCATAATTTTTTTTTCACGTCCTATGGTTGAACATTGTTGTTGAATTTTATTTGTTGATATTTTATTATTAGTATTATTACACATAATTATTATACAGCCTCCGTGGCGTAGTGGTAGTGAACGTGGCCGCAACGCAGGAGGCGCGGGTCCGATCCCCGCTCAGTGCAAATATTTGTATGCATAAAAAGTTCAACAACAACGGTCTAGCTGCAATGCTTCGATATCGCCTAATGTCACCATTGGGTTGTGGAGGTCATATGGCAGTCGCTTTACGAAAAATATCGAGGTCCAGCCAAATCCGCAGTTAAGACTGGTAAAGCGGACCCCGAACTCCGAGGTGAAAGCTTCGGATGCGACTGGGAATTAACGCTAGGAAGAAGAAGCATTTCATTATTTCCTCGCTGAGGTGGGATGAAAAGTTACGTGTTGCACTCGAGTGCAAAGATTTTACACCTTGTGCTCTTTTGATTCCCTCGCTAACGCTCAAGATTCTAATTTATGAATCACTCGCTATGCTCGTGATTCAAATTTAGAATCTTTCGCTTGCTCGGTCATCAAAACTGAGCACGCGGTTAAAAAGCAACTTTGCACTCTTGTATAACAAATAACTATTACAACACACCTGCTCATAACAGTGATATTATTTAATTAATTGCGGTATAACTTAATTGCGGTAAAATAATATCACTGTTATGAGCAGGTGTGTTGTAAAAGACATTTACAACACACCTGCTCATAACAGTGATATTATTTTACCGCAATTAAGCACGGAATGACACCTATTATAAAACTGTGACTTTTTCATTACTATTATTCACAAAAGTGAGTTTTAGATTCTTTTTTAAATTTTATAGGAAGTGTCTATAATTGTCTATGTTCTTAAAAAAGTTTTGATACAAAAAATAACGTGTTTAATAGTACGAATAAATTAATACGCCTATTGTATGGTCATTTGATGCATTTTCGTATTTAAATAAATAATTTCAACTTGTAATACTTGTGTAATAAACAAAATTTTCGCTCAAATTTAACTTTTTTTTTTCTCTAAGTACAGAAAAAAAAACAGAGTACCTATTGTGTTGTAAAAGACATTTACAACACACCTGCTCATAACAGTGATATTATTTTACCGCAATTAAGCACGGAATGACACCTATTATAAAACTGTGACTTTTTCATTACTATTATTCACAAAAGTGAGTTATAGATTCTTTTTTAAATTTTATAGGAAGGGTCTATAATTGTCTATGTTCTTAAAAAAGTTTTGATACAAAAAATAACGTGTTTAATAGCACGAATAAATTAATACGCCTATTGTATGGTCATTTGATGCATTTTCGTATTTAAATAAATAATTTCAACTTGTAATACTTGTGTAATAAACAAAATTTTCGCTCAAATTTAACTTTTTTTTTTCTCTAAGTACAGAAAAAAAAAACAGAGTAAAAAAAAGTTAAGTTCAAACCTCATTTTTTTTTAAATATGGTCGACCGCCATTGTTAAATGCGCGCGCATAGGAAAACGAATTAATTTGTAGTATTGTTTATTTAGTATTTGTAGTATTATTTTATTCGCAAGTGTGTTGTAAAACGTCGTATGGCACGTGTGAGCATGATGATTACCGTCCTCGGCTGTCTTAAGACCCTCGCCTGCCGGCTCGGGTCTCAATGACGCCTCGGCGGTAATCACCAACGTTGCTCACTTGTACCATAATGTACTATTAACAACAAATTAATGTAACAAACTCGTGCGTATGTTTGTTACGTCATTCACCTTACCTATGGGAATAAATTTACTTAGTGCGAATCGCCTACAGAAATAAAAAAAATAATTAAAGCAGTCGATTCGCACGTTTCGTGCGAGTTGAATTCGTGCGAATCGTCCAATAACCCGGAAGTTGCTCCTTTGAACCTTCCGCTTGTGAAGTTGGCAAAGATATTTGTAACTTTTACTTGACAATTATAAGAAAGTAATCAATGTGCTCATTGCTAATTGCAAGAGAGATACTAGCTGAATTTAAAAGGAAATAATAAATAATAATAAATAAAAATTATTTATTGCCAAAAACGATACAGTTAAGTGGATATATATCCGTTGACCCCACACTAGGCAAGCCTGTCCTGTGGGTGCCATGACGCTTGCTTTCCCAGTTTAGTAGCTCGGTCATCAATAAGCATGACGTTATCTTACTACTACTACGTTATAATACAACAGTAATGTAATATTTTAAAGAAATAAAAAGTAGGAAAACAAATGAATCCCGGGCTTTGAGAACCCTCTGATGTAAGATGATAATGATGATGACGAAACAAGGCAAAATACGTAAGTAAGTTCACTAGAAATACAAACAGGATAAAACAAAGTTTACTCAAACGATTCTATAAATCCTGAACTATATTGACATAATCAACTATGAATTTTATGATCTAGAACCTATGTAAGTTGAAAACTACACTCAAAGCTGAACTGTTCAGGTGCTGATAAACTTGAGCATTCACTATTAACAGAACATCGAGCATTTTAAGTTTGTTGAACTGAACCAGATAAAGCATACAGCCAAATATGGCTGCGAACATTTTCGTGATCTTTCTAGTGAATGCTCTCTAGATGTCGTATCCTTTCACGAGAAAGCTTGCGAGAATGCTCGCCAGAACGCTCTAGTTTATTTTCCTGTGAAGTTTTATTTACATCAGTCGAGCGAATGCTCATTCTGTCCCCTCTACGTCGAATTCTATTAGTGTAAACAGTGATAGAACATTGGTTCGTTCTTCTTTCTTATGTAAACGCTGAAAATAAGGTTTCGTTTACAATGAAAGATTCAGAGAGAATGATCTTGTTCTAGCTCTATGCTCGTTTAGTCTAAATCCACCTTTATGTTATATTCGCAAGAATCCTCATTATAAGTGAATGCTCAAGTTTTTTAGCACCTTCTGAACACACTGAGCTGTAATCTGTTCTATTTTAAGCAACGATATAAAAAGGTGCCCGGCTGTGTAAATTCTGAACATTAATTAAATGATGGCAGTGTGGATAGGGATTATTCGTACACTTCGGAACAAAAAGCGGATATGATGTTTTATTTGCTCGTTTCTCGCGAATAATTACAGGCGCGCGATTAAATTCAAAGGTATTAAATTCTGGAATATTGATGTGAAAGAAGTAGAGAGTTTTTTATTTATAGTTTTCGGCTGTACGTTGTCAAAATTAGATTGGTAGGGGAAGTAGGGGGGGGGGGGACACTACTGACGGTGGATGTGAGCGCTGATGCATCACAAGGTGGCCACCATAAACCTTCATCTGGTACGTCAGTCCCAGTCGCCGTCACGGCGTTCCTATCAGTATCACGCTATGGAAACGGCGACCGCACGGCGAATCCGAGTACTGAGAATCGGATCTCTCTTCCAAAATAACAGTAAAACTTCAGTGTATAATATTATTTTTCTTTGATATGTTTAGATCGACCGGTCTCATGGGCTTTATTAGCGCCTTCCGTGAGTCCACATCGGGATCCCGCTGATTCATCGAATCCTGGTCTGAGGCTGTACAAATTTGACACCAATACTGGAAAGGTATAACTTTATTAAAACAATAATTGAATTAAAATAAGGTTTATCAAAGTACGATAAACTTGAGACAGACGCTAAAGAAATTTTAATATGGAAGGATGAGAACAGCTACGCAATTTCCTATTAAAAACAGGAAAATTAGAGTCGGTTACCGTTTTTTTTTCGTCTCATGGCAATAAGACTGATACTTGCTAGATTTTACAAACATAAAAAGTTAAGTAAATTTTTTTAAACTAATATATTGTCATTTAAGTCATTTTGACAATAGGAATCAGTATCATAATATATGATCTGTAAAGACTGAATACCCAATTTACTAGCATATTATAGCACACTTCTGCCTAGATTACTTCTGTAAATGTACAGTTTAATGCCATATATAAATAACTTTATTAATTATACAAGCATATGAACGAAATGGCAGTTATAAAAGCTTATTCAATTTATTACCCTTCACGACGTTATACTAACTGTTCTAACATGAAAAGAGTGTAATTAAGTACAGTGTTTTTAAAACATACAATAATTTATGAGGGTAATGTTATTGCGATACCTGTAATTATTATTCTCGGATTAAAATGCTACCAGGTTTCATTTACATTGAAATAATTACATAGTATAATACTAATAAAGGATTATTATTATAAGCCCAAGCTTAGGTTTGAATATATTCAGTTTAGAATAATTCATTTTTACAAAAGAAAGACATTTCTTTGTATATTTACGTCTTTATTCTTTTCTTAGGTATTAGATTACACTCAATACTTCTTAGACCTGGCGGGTGCTAACCGCAACTTAGCAGAATGGTCGGCAGAATATAACCTGACTCAGTACTATGGACTGCATGAAGTTTCTGCCATGTCACTTCACAACCTAGCCGAGAAACTTCAGATTGGCACGCCTCACGAAACTAATATATTTCACAAGTAAGTAATTATTATGAAAATGTTATTGTTTGACATGCAATAATAGCGTGTTCAAATTTTTATTTCAAAGATTTTAGCTAGTTAAAACGTAATATTGAAAATAAAATAGGTTAGTTTATTTCCTTCAATTATTATTTGAAATGGGATAATCGATCTCAGTTGTATACATTTAAAAGGATTAATATATTATATCCTAACAAGAGTAACAGAGCCAATTTTCATTTTAATTCATACTCGTAATAATTGAGAAAGTTAGAACATTGTTAAACTGATATATGTGCCAGTAGGTATTCTATATTATCATATTTGATGCTAAAATTCAACCTAAATTATCTCAAAGTTTAAGGCCCGTATTCGTATTTTAAGTTCTGTATTTCGATTTAGTGTGAAGACAGGTTGTGTAGACAATCTGACAAATCTGTCAATCAGTCCTCAAATAAATCGAGATTCAGGACAGAGTGTCATTCTAGAATACGAGCCTAAGATCGGCTGTAAGATTTTGGGTGAATATTTTTTGACGTTCAAAAATATTCTTAGGATTGTTTATTTCTCTCAGATATCTCCGAGCTTACCACGCACGCCATGAAAATTCGGAGACATGCGACGGTGCGTGTGTTCATCAACATTTCTGCGCAATAACTTGCCTAGAACACTTCACGTACCGACATTGTGTGGACGCTGCTGCCAGTGCTCTTGCAGCAGCCGGCGACGCAGCATCTGCGAATATACCGATTTTGAAAACTGTACTTAGTATGATAGTATTTCTAGCTTTTGTGATTTAAATAACTTGGTTTTTCTAATGAAACTGTATAATTTTCATATGTATGTATTCATATCAGGTTTTCTTATTTTTATCAAAGGTGACGAGTAAAGCGATTCATTTATGAGAAAAGAAGTTATACAATCTCTCACTGTCAACATCATTAAAAATATGTTAAAAGTGAGACCGAAAATAATATTTTATCTATGGGGGGCCTCTCCCTGAAGCAGCATTTGTTATGCACATAGCAAATTGCTAAGAAAAATGCTTCATGACAGAGAGGTCAAGTAGCATTTGCCGCGAAAATGTAGGGTACCAAAGCAGAATTGCTGTATGCGCAGCGAATACTATTTGGGTGGGTGGCCTCCCTAAGGCTCACGTAAACTATACTACTGAAAATGCCTACAAAATATTGCAAGGAAATTATAAATAAAAGAAATAATAGTCAGCTATAACGTATTTAGATAACATCGGTTGATTACAGTGAAGAACAGTTTTTCCCTAATATTACCAGTAATTTTCCTATCAAAAAACAGGAACTAGTATTGAGGGGCAATCTACTAATATTCAATGTTGATAGAATTTTTTATATAAGTATAATTTGGGTATACTATGTATTTTTAAACGGCAAGGACTTCTGCGATACAATTATATTATTGAGCTGATAGTTAACATTGTCGATTTTGAAAAAGTAAAAACCTAGCTCTTAGTTCTTTAGTTTCTATTAATTAAAGATTCTTTATAAGTTGCCATATTTTATTTATTCAATTCAAATTCAATTTAACTATATAATAGCTATCTAAGCTATTTATTTCGTTAAATTGTAATCATTGCGTAGCTTGTAAGACTAACCGTTGAATTCCAACATTAGTTATTTTATTTATGTAAGATAATTAATTCAGAAATTGAGTTTACAATAATTTAAACTCAAATTCTGAATTTTCAATTTTTGTAAATATGAATGTGCTTCAAAAGTATTACATAGATATATAATCTTATATTAAGTAGACATAATATGAGCACAGTTAATGGGATAGCTCATATGGCATTTGTGATAACGCTTGAGAGTATGTGAAGTGAAAAATAGGTTAGTAGTTTGGTTATTTAAAATAAAAAGCTTTGGGCATTTCCTTGTCCTTTAGAATACTTAATTATGTATGTAAGATAAAATCTGTAATAAATAAATATTGTAAAAATCGAGACTGGAATTAATTATTGTAATTGCGAACAAACTTTTGGTGAAATATTCAAGTCTTGAAAATGATAGAAAATAACAGAAATTAATTACTTATTACAATTAAAATATATAATTATTTTAATTATCCTTGCTTTTAGTGTAAAATCGATGTAGTTTCATGTACTTTAATAATGCCGAAGCAAACTCTGTTTTTCAATAATAATACAGTATTACAATGGATCGAGGGGATAATTACTTTTACCTTGGATTTGTAATTAAAAGTTGCCTAGTTTGAATTTATTGGACTAATTCAATTAAAATTTCTTTGAACAAACTTTCCTGTAAAGTTGGCCCTTTATTTGTCGAAGCAAATATAATTCAAACTTGTTTTCAGATTTTGTTTGACGGCACAATGAACTTTGATTGTGGCCGGAACAATTTATTATCTGTTTTTACAATTAACTTATATTACTTATTAAAAATTAAGAAGCGAGTGACTGTCGTGGTATAGAAAGCACTGTTAAAAGCTGCTAATAATAGCAGCTACGTTTTTGGTCTCAATTATTTATGTCTTTCTTTACGCTATGTAAATGTAAATTTAGACTAAATTTGATACGACATTAACTTCCTGTGGTAACTATTTGTTGTCCCTGTTTTCTACCTTAGTAGTAAACAATAAAGTTATCCGTACATTATATTTAGGTTACGGTTAATACAAATTAACCCTCAATGATATTAAGGTTACGAAATAAACGTATGTATTAATATCTTAGTCAATTGGACGCGTGGTGAAACAGATTTCCATTTATTTGAAATTAATGTAATTTACAATATACTATATAGACTTAAGCATATTTCTAACTTAAAAGTGCTGTAAATAATTAGAATGATAATTAATTTTCAAATTGTAAATGAGGAACAACTAGTATGTAAGTAAGAAATTGCTTATTTCAATTTATTTGACCGCAGAGACCAATTATATTCGGTGAACGGTATTTATTATGTAAAACTGCAGTTGAATGCAAAGTATTGTGAATGTTTCCATTGAACCTAGTGAATATGATATTGTGTAACAACATGATAAGGGGACATTCACAAATTTGAATATATTTCTCTTGCTGCTAATGTTGCAAATCCTTTGATAGCTTCTAAAGACTCACAGATGATTGAAATGAAATATGAGCCCAAGATGGTTAGATAGGAGAATTTTTAACGTTCAAAACGTGTGCATGTAGCCCAGTTGGTCAGAGCAGTCCCTCTGTAAGGGACTGGCCGTGGGATTGTATCCCGTTTTGAGCTTTCCTTTTTTTCCAATCAGAAACGATGATATTGTTAGAATGATCAATGGATCAATGGATCAATGGATCAAATGTAGAATCAGTCAAAGTTTGTTGGTCATCTTTGTAGCATAAATATTAATCAAATTGAAAACTTTTGCATTCAACTGTATTCTGTAGCAACTTTTGTAGAAATTTGAAGAAATGTGTTTTTATTTTACATCGTATGAATGTTCCCATATTTATATCGACTGGATGTTTCAATTAATTTTTAATAAAGAATTGTAATCAAATGAAAAATCTAATCATTGTTACCTTATTACGAACCGATGGAAAGGAAATAATTGACATCAACGTACCCTGCTCTAGTTTCAACTGGGGTTGATTTAAATTGATTTTCTCTTCTACTTGTACGGTAAGACGACATTAATTAATTTTTCCTTTTCCTGCACATTGCTTTTCATATCATCTATTTTTTTTTTCATCAGCATCTTCTAATCGACTAGTTTATACTCGTATAACTCGTAACTCATTATTATTAGTATCTTACCACATGCCAAGACATATGGTTTCCCTTGATTCATCAAAGGGATTCGGTGCGAGCGAGTTCGGAGTGTCCACACGTCTGACGGACATCTGCGGATGCATCTGCCGACGTCTGCAGATGTATCTGTCTAGGTGTAGAGCGGGCAAAACCCGTATTCTGCATCTCGATTATAATGAGGACAGATTATCATTGACAAGATGGTCATTGACAATCTGTCAAATCTGTCAATGAAAATCAAGATTCAGGATCATTTAGATCTAGAATGCGGGCGTTAGACTCTGTTTTCTCAAAGTATTCGAACTTTGCTTCATTCTTGGTGTTACTATTTACGGGAATGAGCTGAAATATTCTGAAGATTTACAGTGCTTTCAATGTGTGTAACTTCTAACACGTGATTTTACACATCTACTTTAGTATTTTTATCTACAATATGTACAGTCGAAGTCAAAAGTGCAGTAGCAATCCTACGCAACTATAGCGTGAACATTCTAGCGCTACTTGTGACGTTTTTTTTTAAGACAATTTACAACACACATAAATTGTTCTTCCGTAGGAATATTATCGATAATTTCGTTGTAACTACGTAAGCAACCCGTGGCCGAGTGGTTAAAGCATGAGGTTTGTGGAAATGCAAAGGTTGATGGTTCAAATCCTGCGATCTTGCAACAACACTTTTTGTGTTTCATTTATAAATTAATATCATTGTATTATTTGTTAAATTTTAGCAAATATCAACATAAAATGTAAAAAGAATGCCAACTTCATACAAAATTACTTTATCAATATTTAAAATTATATTTTTGTCATAAATATAAAAAATCGTTATAAGCTGGAATCGAACCTGGAACCTCTTATCATTGTGAATCAATAGTATCTTGCTTAACCCACTTAGCTATCAGTTAATTTACTAAGTTGGTAAATTACTGTATTAGTATCTAATGACACATATTATTATGTAAACACAAAACCGGGCCGGCGCACGGCCGCACGCCACACCATTTTGAGCCTTGTTGGGCTAATGCACTTATAAACTCTGACTGTACAAATACTTTTCACCAATCTTATCAATAAAAAATAATAATCAATTAAAAACTTTCAAATGATGACCCAATTCTATGTTCCATCCTAATTCGTACCTCACACTGTTTACTTTAATGTACTTTTCAACAGATTATATCACAATTTAATTCTTTTTTTTTTCTCTTCTTTTCTCAGTTGAGGTCGGTTTTACAGTTTACCGGTGATGCGGCTCAACTTTGATATTTTACGTGAAGCGACTACCATCTGACCTCCACAAACAATTGGCAATATCGAAGTTCTGTAATTAGACTACTCACACTTTTGAGGGTTCCGACGTAACAACTGCCATAGATCGTATGGCAATCGGGACCGACATGCTCTCCGAGGCATGACCAGACCAATGCAAATACCCATATTCATGCATACAATTATTTGCACTGAACGGGGATATAACTCGCGCCTCCTACTTAGCGGCCGCGTTCACTACCGCCACGCCATAGAGGCTGTCCGATTTTATCGCGATTCATTTAATACTATCTACATTTAGCCCGACATTTCGGGTTCGTCCATTTTCGTAACTGTCATTTTCATAACCAGCTACGAACGTGGAATTTTTTTCTTGCTTTCATAACCAGTTACGAAAATAGAATTAAATTGTCGTTTTCATAACCAACTGTCATAACCAGTTACGAAAGAAGATTATTTTTTCTATTTTCGTAACTGGTTATGAAAGCAAGAAAAAAATTCCACGTTCGTAGCTGGTTATCACAATGACAGTTACGAAAATGGACGAAGCCGACATTTTGGGTACTTTTCAGCAGCCATGGTCGGAGGTTTTATTTATTTATTTATTAAATTGTGGAACAATTATTTCAATGAGTGATACTCGCATAAACTTCAGTCAGTATAATTTACACTAATGTTGTCATAAACATACTTTTATGAAGGTACTTATAATCTACTTGCTGACAAGATATTTTATTCAAGGGATTATTACTCTGATATTGACTGATGGAGCCAATACAGAATCTTGGCAGGATTACAAAAGAATTGGCTTCGTACAAGAACCGATATAAAATGAGATAATACCATTTATCCCATGGTCGAAGATTACTTCAATATCCTGCAAATGGTCATACCCTGCAAATACAGCTGTCATTCAATAAGGCTTGCTAGATAAAGGAAGGTAATAAATATCAGAATGACGTAGATTAATTTACGAAAACAGATAGGTACTGTATGGTCCTTATTTTAGTATATTATACATAATCCCATTTATTTTATTATACATATTTTGTGACATTTATACATATACAGGACTAATATAACTTTTTTAACCTACTGACAGATAAGCACACGGCCCAGCTGATGGAAAGTGGCCACCGTGGCCCATGGACGAGTGCAACACTAGGGGAGTCACACTCGCGCTACCGACCCTGTAAGAACAAAAAGATTCTGTGCCGTCAGCCCAGAAGATATGTAGGAAAAGCCTTTGTTCTTCCTACTGACGGCACAAAACCTCGCCAGTGAGCTCTGGATACCCTACTCATCGCCGGAAACACATCATAAGGTTACTTAGCCGCGGCATTCTGTAGGGCGGAGATACCTACTTAATTATCCAGGGCAAATATTATACTTTAACCCTAGTATCTACTTGGCGACAATGCTACGAGCTATATTGTGCGGTGTATCCTAGCAGTCCCTAGCAGTCACCGCCTTCGCATGCTTAATACACGAAACATGTAACTAGCTCTTTGCCACAAATAAAGAAAGGAAAAAACACAAGGATTACAAAAAGGAAATGAAGGGAGAAGGGATCTCCAGTACTTGAATAGACAGTACAAAATTAACATTGCTACTGAACGTCAATATTAACTGAGAGAGTGTAACTTCGTCACTCGACACGTAGGTAAGGCCCCATACACACGGTATTGTCTTGCATATTTTTATTTTTAACGTGAAATCAGCTGAGTATTCAGATGGTGTATTTTTAATTGTTCAGAAATGAATTAACGCAGCAAACAGAGTTTAGTTAGAAGTAATTTTTTTTAAACATATAAACGGTATATAATTTTTTCAGTATTAACGACGGGGTTTACTTTGGACACATGGGTTACTTTGTGCCAATTTAAAATTTGATTTTTTAATGAAAAGCAGTAATATAAATCACCAATATAATATTATCCTTCCTTCAGAAGTGGAAATGCTATTCCTGTCATGCATCTGTTTCTTACGTTTACCTGCTACTTTTGAAAAAATAAAGTATCCTTCCTTCCAGTATCCTTCCTAAGTAACCCTAGGTTTTGGTACCATTTTTTACTCGCTAAGACGTATACTGCAAAAAAATATGTAGAACAATGTCATGTGAACGGGGCATAAGTGTACGTGCTCATTCGTACGCAAAGGCATGTCTTTACCTCCTACAAAAGGTTTATTATCTCACTTGATATCTGTCAAGAGAGGAAAAAAGTATCTTCTGTAGATAAAACCCGGTTGAAAGTGTGATAAATATTTAACAGATATATTTTTTTTCGATACAACTTATTTTATTAGAATGAATCATGATTTATGTATTGTTGTTGTTTTAATTTCTAAAATGAAAAGCAACCGAAATGAAGATATAAAAATTACTAATAATAAATATAGGACAAACAATCTTTATTTTATTTTAACAGCTATAATAAATATTTGCTCACAAAATTATAATATAACACATTTTTATCAATTTTATAATTTAAAAAAATAACACGGATTAACATGAAAAAAGTTATAATCCAACAGATCATAAGATAGCCAGCATAAATAAAGTATATCTTTCATAAAAGTATGCCCATAAATAAAATCTGCAAGAAAAATCCTCATCCATCACACGTCACTACACCTCCTTCAAAATATGTCGTACATTGTATCTGAATTCATAATCCGCATAAATACAAGATCAATCTCTCAGAAAACTTCATATACTTAACGATACGCCACATAATACTGAGGGGTATCATGTTTAGCATAAACAAGTGGTGTGTACGAACATGTTCTCATGTAAATTTATGCAAAGCACAAAAGTCGATACGCGGTCTCTTGATAAAATGAGAACATCTTGGAGCATATGTACCCGTTAGACCACAGTATAGACAGCATCACAGAGAAACAGCGGATTAAGTTGCACAAGCACTTGTAACTATGTGTCACATATAACATTAAACTTATCAAAATATACGATCTCTTTGCGTGCGTTTGGCGTGGCAGTAGACATAGGTAGAACGGTGTTTTTTTCCCGCTCAATGCAAATATGTATAAATATGTACATTTGCATTGTTCTGTATGGTTCTATGAATAATTTGTTTAGATTCTATTTTGGATATGACAATTGATACCTTGGGTTTAGATAGCGTTGTGTAGAATGTCTTACTGATTCATCACCTTCAACTAAATTGCGACTAGGCACAACAGCAGCGATTTTGATACCTTTATCGATCTAGCCTTAACTAATTAATAATAGGTGTCCTAATGGTATTTTCTGTTAAGGTAAGTAATGGTCAGCAGTAAAAAATACCTACCCGGTTTATAGTAATAATAATTATGCTCTTTACAATAATAGATGCTGATAAAATATTTGAGGCGCAAGAAATAAAAGACGAAATAGCAAATTCGACGAGAAGTATTATAATATAATGATTATAAAATAATGATTCTTAAGAACACTTCAAAGATAACCTTCTGTATTTAATACCTACACAATGGTCTTGTGGTATCATGTATTATAAAGTTCACAAGAATATTGTAAGCACTTTTATGTCTTACTTTTCTTGCAAAGTCTGACGAGCTCTTAATTAATCAACATTAAAAAATTTCGACGTCGTCTTTGTAATAGCGTTATTATTAAAAGTTCTATAGAACTATTATGGGCTTTCCTAGCTTTTTAAAACTTTTCTTTGCAGTTGTTCGCCGGTAGGTACCGCTTTTATCATGAATTTATCATCATCATCATCATCATCATTTTTCCTTTAGTCCCTGTCGCATACAAGGCTTACACCTCGAAGGCAGAGTCCGCTTTCGAGCTTCTACTCCTCCAAAATGCAATATAAATTTATGATAGGACTAATTCATAATCGTGACTATACTTCGACGAGTTCAAATACTTCACAAATTAGTTTATGAGTTTATTGCGCTATCTAAACCCTCATAATTATATAATAGGGGATTGTAGATATTCGTACTACTAGGAACACATTCACCGTCAGCTAGCTGATACTTTCTATTTATCTTACTTACTATCTTTTAACAAATCTGTACCAAATTTCAGTGAGATCCCCTCAACCATTTGACCATAATTGAGTAGCAGACATCCAAACATCTTGACAAACTTCCACATTTTATAACATTAGTAGGCTTCAGTGAACTTCAGTGAGTTGTACTGCGGGTAAACCGTACCTTATTTCTCTTAACTATAATTCTTATCAAAATTCCTTTTTCAAGGCCACGGTTTTTCCTTCGTAAGCAAGCGTCGACATAAAATAACATTTGTATAACGTAATAATAAATAAACAATATACTAATACTATACATAATTGTGCGTTCGTGAAGGCGGTTGTTCACGCGACAATATGGTGACCTTAGATGCTTATCGACTGTGGCAAGGTTTCAGCTGATTTTTTCTTCGTGAATATGGAGAAATTAAAATTACGCATTATTTTCTTAACCTTCATATGCCCGCGCATACAACGAAATACGTTTATCTTGTTTTCTTTTAGTTAGATACTTAGTCCTAATTCTATGCAGGCACCCTGCATAGATTACTCATCATCTGAAGGTAAACTAAAGTCTCTAGAATGAAGCCTATCATTGCAGATACAAATAATATACCTAACAATAGTGACCGTCAGTTTGACAGCCTCAACAGATATTTTTCATTCTCCGCTTGAAGAACCCGAGATTGTAGGAAGAAGGAAACACGAAATGTAAATAGTCTAAGGAAACACGTATAAAGAATCTCAAATCTTTTCATCATTGGTGTGCGAGTGCTTAAAGGAATAAAGTATTTTACTATTGCACATTACCGATGATAATATGTAAAATTTAAAATTCCTCTTACCACTTTTGCGTTATTGACTGACGAACAAACTAGCGGTTATTCTAAAGATTAATTACCATATTTTGCAAAAATCATATACAATAAAAACCATTAACGATATTGAATATAAACCGGAACCCTGACCGAAGGCTATCCCATCGACAAACAACTCGGAAACTTCAGATCACAGAACAAATATACGTAAAATTTCCGATGGAAGTTACCGCAAACGAACTCTGTGTAGTCTTCACAAACACGCTTTAAGTTAAACCGGTTAATATCGACTTTCGTTACTTGAAATACAGACATTCCCATTGGAGCTGCTGGGAAGGGAATCTGTAAGAAAATTGCTGAGGGATAATCTGCCGTCGTAATTAAAAAGGGCACAACTAACATTTTGTAAATATTGAGAAAATAGAGATTAAATTTTTTTTTTGTTTTTGTTGAAAAATACCCCACTAAACTATATTTTCCAAAATTCTGCGAATGGTAATACTTGCATTTGTATAGTACGTATATGACCATAGCAAATTTTTATTATAATTTTAATGCATATAATTGATAATTAGCATAATTCGTTTCATCTTAACATAAAAAATAGGATAAAATCAATCATGTTACGTTTAAAAGGCATATACAAGGAAATATGCCTTTTCAATGTAAAATTTTGAGGAACATTTTTGAATTTTACAATGAAAAGGCACTTTTATTAAATTGAGCCTTTTCATCGTATTATTATCAGTTACGATGAAAAGTAAAATATTAGAAAGTACTAAACTTCTCTACGAATAAAATAAAGTAGTTATAAGAAAATCAACGTTTATTTCAAAAAAGTTTACAAAAATAATATATCTTGATTCTTAATTCATCATTTTCATCATTTCAGCCATAGGAAGTCCACTGCTGGACATAGGCCTCCCCTATAGATCTCCAATAAGACCGGTTGGAAGCGGCTCGCATCCAGCGCGTTCCCGCGGCCTTGATAAGGTCGTCTGTCCATCTTGTGGGTGGATGTCCTACGCTGCGTTTGCCGATACGTGGCCTCCACTCGAGAACTTTTCGAGCCCATCGGTCATCAGTCCTCCGACCTATGTGCCCTGCCCACTGCCATTTCAAGTTGCTGATCCTCTGGGCTATGTCGGTACTCTTGGTTCTTCTACGGATCTCCTCGTTTCTGATTCGATCTCGCAGAGAGACTCCGAGCATAGCCCTCTCCATAGCTCGTTGGACTACTTTGAGCCCACTCATAAGGCCCATAGTGAGAGACCACGTTTCAGTGCCATAAGTCATCACTGGTAACACACACTGGTCGAAAACTTTCGACTTGAGACACTGAGGTATGTCGGACGAGAAGATATTACGCAATTTTCCGAACGCTGCCCAGCCGAGTTGGATTCGGCGACTGACCTCTTTCTTGAAGTCGGACCTACCTAACTGGACTACTTGTCCTAGGTAGACGTACGAGTCAACAACTTCAAGAACCGAGCTCTCAACAGATATTGGGGTGGGTACAACATGGGCATTACACATAACCTTCGTCTTGTCCATGTTCATTTTAAGACCCACCTGTTGAGAAACTCGGTTGAGGTCATCGAGCATTGTGTTGAGATCTTCCATCGATTCTGCCATGACTACAATATCGTCGGCAAACCGGAGGTGAGTGATGTATTCGCCATTAATATTGATGCCGAATCCTTTCCATTCCAGGAGCTTGAAGGCGTTCTCCAAAGTGGCCGTAAACAGTTTCGGAGATATCACGTCTCCCTGTCTTACTCCTCTTTTCAAAGGGATCGCCTTCGAACTCTGTTCCTGTACTCGGACCGACATGGTGGCGTTATTATACAAACACTTCAACACTTCGATGTACCGATTGACTATCGATACGGCACCGCTGGAGAGACTCAAGCACAGCCCATGTCTCAACCGAATCAAAGGCTTTCTCATAGTCCACGAACGCTAAGCAAAGTGGCAAATTATACTCTTCGGTCTTCTGTATAACTTGCCGCAGCGTATGGATGTGGTCTATGGTACTGTAGCCTCTTCGGAAACCGGCTTGTTCGGAAGGCTGGAAGTCATCAAGCCTGCGCTCGAGACGGATCGTAATGACCCTTGAAAACAGCTTGTAAACATGACTCAGAAGCGAGATGGGCCTGTACAATAGAACAAGGTAGTTAGAAATAAGTAACAAAATACAATCTTACCAGAGCGTCGCGCCGACAGGCGTGGACTCGTCTTGCCACGTCAGGCACAACTGGCACAATCCGCGCAATCCTACGCATACCTCGCCCCCTTCACTTCAGCACTCTCTTCACAGATGTTAAGTAGGAAAGGCATTTCCGCTAGTGTGTATATTTTCATATGAAATTATAAAGTGTGGAGTAAATAGTAAAAGCATAACTGCCAGTTGTGCCTTTTCTTTTACGTTTCTTGCTACTATTGTATTGGTAAAAAAATTAGCACAAATACCACATAAGCCCTTTCTATTTGAAATGCATCGATTATGCCTTGTCAATTAGAAATGTTAAAACCATAATTATAAAATAGAAGACATATGTCACAATGTGACCTTTTTCCTTACAAAAACTTGAAAAATGGTGCATTTGTGCCCTATAAACTTGTGCTATCTCTGTTTATTTTGTTGCTAAAAATACACAAAAAATTGGGCAGATAGGCCTTTTTTTCCTGATTCCGAATATGTATATAACGCAATTTGTCATAAAATGTTAGTTGTGCCCTTTTTAATTACGACGGCAGTAATATGGAAACACGAAGGAAGGTATGCAGGAAATTACCATGTAACTGACATAATATAACAATTTGGCCGATTCATTGTATTTGATAAGTGAGATACCTAATCCGACTTTGTCCATTTTCGTAACTGATTTTTCATTATTACGATCATGGAAATTTTTTTTGCTTTCATAAACAGTTACGAAAAAATAATTTAATTGTCGTTTTCATAACCAACTGTCACAATTAGTTACGAACGGACTTCACCTCACTGAACCTTACGATTCTTTTTTTCTCCTCTTTCTCCTTTTTCTTCACAAGTATTAACGTATGAGTATCTAGTAGGTGCTACTGGTGTAATAAGTGTTCTTAAGTGCATACAAGTAAAAAATTAAATGCGTAAGTCATGGTGACAATAATATCAGTTATTATGTCAGAACTCGCATAATCTATTTACGCTCTACACAAATATTTTCACTCGTGTATAGCTATGTTTATTTGCTCTGGCACTTACCAACTTAAATAATTAACAAATCAACATTATTCTAGTAAAAGTTATATTTTGTTAAAAAGTTTATTTTACTACTAAATTTATTCTAACCCCTGGCGTGTGTACCTACCGTATCCTCATAGTCATTTATTCCTAACTAGATTTTGCTCTCCGGTGCCAAGTATTAAAACTTTTTAATGCAGGAGGATTCTCACTAAATGCTAACACTAAGCACTCTGTGGCTTTGTAATAAAACCTTTCTCATAGGTAGCAAAAAGCACGCACAATTTTTATATTATTTAAATTTATTCTAAAGTTAGGATGGTAAAAATGGTAGGTTAACAGTGTACTCCGAGCAAGGAAAAATAATTATTCGTATTCGTAACGTACGTATCGATGGAACTAAGCATTGCGATTGGCCGCCTGTATGCTGCGAACCTGTGTGTGTGTGAAGCCTGCCAATAGCAATGCTCTGTTCTCTCGATGCGTTTACGTAAATCACTTGGATCGATGACGTTTAATTACTTTTTTTTTAAGCTATTGCATAGCTTCTATCGCGGGCCTTGAGCGTGGAGACCGAATCCAGAAATTCCGTAACGAAAAAAACCTAACACCCCGAAGCTCGCACGAATCGAGCCGAGCTGCTCCGAAGTAGCTCCGCTTAACGTAAGTAATTATAATTGCATAAGTTGATAAAAAATGCTATGCAATAGCTTTACCGCGGCAGTCCCCGAGTGCCACACGTCTTTTTTTTATGTAGGACACGTCAATTTGACTTCGCCTCGCCTGATGGTAAGCTGAAGGCAAAGTCTCTGAAAAGAGGGTCACCATTACAGACACGTATCATGTTACAATGATGGCACTCAGCTTGACGGCCTCATCAGATGCTTTTTCACGCCCCGCTTAAAGGACCCGGGACTGTAGGAGGAGGGAAACACGTGAACTGGTAAGGAATTCCAAGACTTAATGCCTAGCCATTTTATTAAACAGCTAGGCAAATTTCTTGTTTCTGCACGGATAAAAAAAAATAACTATGAAGGCTATCCAAATCCGATTGCGCTGCTTTTCGTGATATAGCACCAGTAGCCTTCTGTCTTATTTTTGGATGATGCCCTATCGTACAAATGGCCTAAGCTTTAGCCAGTCGGTTCGTTAAATGTGTAACAAACGATACGGCTGAATGTCATTCAGGCTATTAATTGAACGGCGTCGTTAGTTAACAGCCTAGGCAGTTAATTGAACGGCTGATAAAGCTAGTTGGCTGCGACTAAATGGTCGGTTGCTGCTAAATGTCTATACAGTATTAATATAGGTAATAAGATCTAAGTACGTAGGTATTAAAAACAGAAAAAAAACCGAATCTGTACATAATTTTTTATCTGACTGTAACAGATTGATTGATTACGGTATCATTGAGAATCTAACAAAATATACGCTAATTTTCTAATTTTAATTAGGATTACTTTCACATTTCAATATGAACCTAAATCGAGATAAAATCTAGTTTCTAAACTTTTCAATTAATGAATACCTACCTTTGACGTAAAAGGCAAAAGTTTTCCCCAAAATTTAAAGCTTTACGCCAAGAAATACGATATTGGCGCTGCTTTTTTTCTAAATGATATAATGTTACGCAAAAATAACGGACTGTAGCGGAAATTTTAATGAGGAAAAGGTATTCTTGCTGGAGCTCTGATAGGTGGCGGGCTTAATAATTGAACGATATTTTGTAATTTTGGCAATGGTTATTTTCACAGCAACGACGGTTAATATATAATGGAGTTTTAAACCCAATCTAATACAATAAAACTCTTGTCTGACTGTTCTTATGATTACAATGTTGTTTTCGGGCATTTTTTTACATTTATCATTACGTGGTGTTCAGTGAAACACATACAAGCACTTGAGTACGCTTTACAAAAGAAGTGCACACAACCAGCACAGGTGTACTCAATCACCAGGAGCTTGGTGCTGGTGTTGATGCTCAATCCAAAATAATCCTGAAATCAAAAAGACCGTATGCTTTTTGTTAGAAACTTTTAGGTTATGAATCAAATACTTAGTTAATTAAGAGCATGATTTAGTGGTTGTTGATTGTTGTAGGATGAGTATTATAATAACAGAATTGTTGATTATTTTATTAAAATGTTTTATGAATCTGATGGTCTATTCTAGTCAGTACATTAGTGGTTACACTACTGGCGCGACGTGAATCCACTCCGAATACAAGCCATTTAGATTCGCTGAAGTGTTTGAGAGAATATTAGAATTACAGTTCTATTATAAAAAAGAATTATCAGATTAGTAGTGTTATTCAATGATATATGTATTATGTGTTATTAACTTACTTAATCTTAACAATAACAAAATCAGGTTCATTTTATTTTTTATTTTTCACATATTTTCAACAATGATTTTTTATAGAATTTTGACAAACGGATCTCTAATATATAACTTAGAGCCTTTAAAGGTTCATACCTATTATTACAAATTGAACTAAGTAATAAATTGCCACCACCACACCTTTGAGATCGATGTTTATTCAACGCCAATTGAAGATCCAAGCTCCCCATTGTGACCTACCTTTGGTTTGTTTGTGTCTGCCTGAGTAACTCTAGAACTCTGATGCGGGCATCTTCCAGATAAAGGTTAAGGTACTATGTTATTTACAACATTTAAGAACTTTCATGCCATTTTCAAGCATTTACTAACCTATTAAATTAAACTATTCAAATCAAAAGGGCTGCTTAACATCAGACAGATATATACAGCCCAGGCTCAACCCAACAAAAATAGGCTCACCCCCTAAGACGACGAAAAAATAATTCGAAATCAAAAATTGCCAACTCGCGCGCACTCGCGAATTTGACGATCGTGAGATGGTGAATGACCCATTACGTGGGACCTGATACAATGATTGGTGAAACGTGGGTGTTAATTCACCTCTGCCTAACCCTCCGGGGATAAAGGCGTGATTGTATGATTGTATGTATGTATTCAAATCGATTAAGATAGTAAAAAGTGATTACTTCTGAACTTTATTCAATTGTTTAGGTGCGATAATCAAAAATCGATTTTTAAAATTGATCACAATGTTCATTGGTTCCGATAGTTCGTACGAGTATCGGTAGATGGCTCCCACCGTCGACTTAAGAAAGACGGATGTATAGAAAAATTTGGATCAGCCTTGGGGCGAGGCTCGGTGTAAGGTAAAGATCACGGGTTCGAGTCCCGCCTGGGCTGTATTCACTTTTTTTCTATCGATTCTATAGATTGAAGAACTTGTTTCTATGACGTAGTTGATTTTGAAAGACTTCACTTTTTATTTACGATCTACTTTTTCTAAAAAATACTGGTACTGAAAATATAAATACTGGCGCTGAAAATACAAACAATAGCCATTACAATGAATTTCTATAGTAGGTACTTTTTATACTTTTATTTATTTTCTTTAGTGGTATTCAGTATATTTATTATTCTTTGGTATTTGGTATTCTTAATTAATATAAAACTTTCTTGTATAGGTATTGATTCTTGAAAATTTTTCAATTCACTCGAACTTTTCTTTTTAAAAATTCTTTATTATTAAGGCATGAATATCTAATAAACTTCTTCTAAATCGATAGAATAATTGCCCGTGAACTTGTTACTTAATTTAATTAGGTTACTTATTTGAAGTGTCAGTCGTGAACTGACGTCCTAAAAATGCCGCAGTGAAGTTTGTTGCGCCGTTTCTTCTCCATTAACGCCTAGGAAGCGGTGGTAAACTTAGTTTTAAGGAGAATTTGACGTCAAAAAGCTGTAACAGTGTTGCACTATTTTGTAAAATAATGAACTTGAACTTGAAGATGACGATCAACTAATCAATTTACTTAGGTTTAGACTGAAAAAAAAATCTGAAATTGTTTCTTCATAACTGTACCTTTATTTGTAAGCTGTAGCTCGCGGCTCCCCCGCGTGGATTTCTGATTCCGTTCATCGCTGATAGTAGCGTGATGTTAGTATAGATATATATGGACTAAGTTGGTACCTGATAATGTAGGTTTCTATTGGCGAAAGAATTTTTGAAATCGGCCCAACAATTCTTGAGTTTATTCCTTACAAAAATACTAATCTTAATATTAAATTATATAGTACTAGCTTTTGCCCGCGGCTCCGCCCGCGTGGATGTCGGTTATCGCGACCAAACATAGCCTATGTCCTTTCTCAAGGTCTAACCTACCCCTATACCAAATTTCATCAAAATCGGTTCAGCGGTTTAGTCGTAAAAGTGAGACAGACAGACAGACAGAGTTACTTTCGCATTTATAATATTAGTAGGGATAGACAATAACCAAGACAGAGTTAATTTACATCTTCTGGTCACTGATTGTGGGGTAAACAGTAACATAAGTGAAAAAATAGTGTGTTTTTTTATGAAAATTTAAACAGCTTTGTATGACATAATATCTAACATGAGATTTACGAATTCACATACGGGCATATAAAAGTTTTCCTACCGCAGAAACGAGAAAGCTACGCGAACACCTTTCCCAAGCTCCCAAAAAGCCGCCCACTTATTTTATACACTGCAATAAACTGACCCAACAAGTTCAACAACTATACTCATCATATAATGGAGTTACTCTCTTGTATCATGACTATACATAATGATAACTCGTAAACTTTATTACATCCATACTAATATTATAAATGCGAAAGTAACTCTGTCTGGCTGTCTGTCTGTCTGTTACGCTTTCACGCCTAAACCACTGAACCGATTTTGATGAAATTTGGTATATGGGTAGACTAGACCTTGAGAAAGGACATAGGCTATGTTTGGTCGCGATAACCGACATCCACGCGGGCGGAGCCGCGGGCAAAAGCTAGTAAAGAATAAAAGGTAATCGTAATATCACGTTTGACTCAGTGAAACATCTAAAAAATTAGGGATGCAAATACAAACAAAAAAATATACTGTGGTTCACTACGGATGTAAAAGAAATATGGATCGGTAAGTTCATTGTTAAGGTTAATACTTGAAACGACTGCACCTATTTGGATTCTTAAATTTTTATTGTGTTCATAAATTGTGAGCCAAAGGTTAGTATTCAAATTCTGTATTTATCAAAATAGTGTAACGTGATAACATCTTTTTAAAGTCAAATTTTGCTTATAACTAAGTTTATCACCGCTTCCTAGGCGCTAGGGGAGAAGAAAGACGGTGCAACAAAATCCACTGCGTCATGGGTTGACATACGCTGACAACTGTCATGAACGTCACAAAAATCAAAATAACTGTCAAGCCTGTACCTTTTGTCTCCCAGGGCATACTGAACCATTTTCTACACTCATATTAAACATGATAGGTAAATGGGACACGGAAAAATCTCGAGTACGTGATTTTAGCGTGTCATCAAATACGGCTAAACGTAAATTACGAATGGAATCAGAAAAACCCGTTGCGTTAACCCTCCGTGTGCCAGGGCTTCGCTAATTGCGTCCGCACCCATTCGTTTTGTATTTCACCGGGTTGAATTTAATAAAATTCGTAATTTGGTGACCTCATAGAATTTTACACGTGTCTGATATGCTTATTGGACGATTGAGTAAAATGTTGGTTTGAGTATGCAATTTCAGGTACTCTGTAATAATTAAAGGAACATTCGATCACTAGGCTAATCAGGGTGAATTAGCCGTGTCTGTACATTAGAAATTCTAAAGAAGATTGTATTCTTGAACCCTTGAGTTGATTATTTTTGGCACCAAAAATGTTCTAAATGAACTGAAATGTCGAAGAGCAGCGAAGAGATATGTCTACGCCACAGCACTGCAGGTAGAAGTTATTATTATACATCCAACCAGAAATTATTGTAATAACTTTTAAATTCAGATTATTTACTTAAATGATATTTTATAGTGATAAAACCTCTCATTGAACAATTTATTAGATACTGATAAAAACTAACAAGTTTCACTTGAATCCTACACCAATTATATTATTTACTTTATCTACTGAAATATAAATGGAGCTCTTTATCATAATAAGCTTTTTGACGCTAATCTTTTCAAAGATTAAAAAACAAGATACTCCACAAAATCCTTCGCAATTATAAAATCCCATTAAACATTTTCTAAAATGACAACGAAAGTGGCAACGACCCTTTTCCACTTAAAAATAGAATAAATTCACGGCCAGAAGCGAAAGTGCGGCTCCTAAGGCAATCAATCTTAATTCGCTAGGACAGTCGACTCAAAAGAATGTATTTTTTTGTTGACTCGTAGAGACGTTTCATTATTTTTGTGCCCACCGTTCTCTGAGAAGTCATTGGAGACAATAAAAATGGGTATTCTTAAGTGCGTTATGATTTTTTTGATCTTTGACGAAGACGACGTGGAAATAGATAAGAGAGTATTTGGTAAAGTTTTACCTTTTTCAGAGTGCACTCTACGCCGTAGAAGTAGGAGCAAGGGGAATTCCAGCTAAATCCCTGTACAACTTACTTAAAGACCTCGGATTGCCAAGAGCTTCAGTAAGCTCTTTACTAAATCGAATATCAAAAGCGGCATTGATAGGATCTTACCAAATTTGGATAGGTAGGGGGGAGGGGAACACTACTGACGGTGGAGGTGAGCGCTGATGCATCACAAGGTGACCACCCTAAACCTACATCTGGGTCGCAAGTCCCAGTCGCCGTCACGGTGTTCCTCTCTGTATCACGCTATGGACCCGGCGACCGCACGGTGAATCCATGGAGTGCTGAGAATCGGATCTCTAATAAATGTATATTGTACTCACCCTCCATTACGTGGGACCAAAAACTATCGTTGGCGAAATATGGGTGTTAATACACCTCACCCCTTCATGATTATTTATATCCCTGATAAATACATCAGGCATTCTAAAACTATACGCATTAATGCCAATGACCATAATAAAATTGTATAATGCATTACTGTTGCAACTGTATCCACAATAATGTAACTGAATTGTATCGCCTCGTAGCACCCGCAGTCACGTTCGGAATGCGCTTTACGCTAATATTTACCTATTATAGCAATACCAACAAGCCTTATTCCAACGTTCCTTGTTTGAATTAACCCTAATACTTGGCGATAGTGTTACTAGTGGATTATCGTCAGATAATGTTCACTGCGGTTTACTTTGATGTTCAGTGAAATTATGTTGGTGTGGTGTTTCGTTACCTTCTGGCGACATAGTTCGATCGCATAGTTCGTTTAATCGCACGACGAGGATTTAAAAGTCCTCATAGTGCGACCAATCTAACTATAGGGATTTATACATCGACTTCGTTCGATTGGTTATCAGTGATTTGGATATTATACTAGCTCTTGCCCAGAATTTTGAATTTGATCCCGTTCCTGTAATCTATGAGAACCTATTCCCGGGATAGAACAGATGTTATGTGTTATTCCAGACCATAATTACCTCTATTCCAAGTTTCAGCGAGATCCATTCAGTCTTTAGTGTGTTTGAATATTAAAAACCGGACGAACTTGTGTTACATAAATGGCAAAATTAATTTAGACATGCCCGAGAATAGTTATTTGTTATACAAGAGTGCAAAGTTGCTTTTTAACCGCGTGCTCAGTTTTGATGACCGAGCAAGCGAAAGATTCTAAATTTGAATCACGAGCGTAGCGAGTGATTCACAAATTAGAATCTTGAGCGTTAGCGAGGGAATCAAAAGAGCACAAGGTGAAAAATCTTTGCACTCGAGTGCAACACGTAACTTTTCAACCCACCTCAGTGAGGAAATGATGAAATGCTTCTCCTTCCTAGCGTTAATTCCCAGTCGCATCCGAAGCTTTCACCTCGGAGTCCAGGGTCCGCTTTACCAGTCTTAACTGCGGATTTGGCTGGACCTCGATATTTTCCGTGAAGCGACTGCCACCTGACCTCCACAACCTAATGGTGACATTAGGCGATATCGAAACATTGCAGCTAGACCGTTGTTGTTGAACTTTTTAGGGCTCCAACTACCCGTAACGACTGCCATAGATGTTCGTATGGCATCCGTGACCGACGGCTTAACTTGCTCTCCAAGGCACGACCAGACCAATGCAAATACCCATGTTCATGCATAAAAAATATTTGCACTGAGCGGGAATCGAACCCGTGCCTCCTGCGTAGCGGCCGCGTTCACTACCACTACGCCACGGAGGCTGTATAATATGTGTATTAATACTAATAATAAAATACAAAAAAATAAAAATTCAACAACAATGTTCAACAATATGACGTGAAAAAAATTGATGCGCGCAAAGCAAATTTAAAAAAAAAAGTACACCAAGGAGGTTCCAAGTCTGAGTTTTTCATAAATAATAATGTCACCTTAATACTAAATAAATAAAATAAGTCAATCAAATAACCCGCCCCTGATCGCGCCCGGTGCAAAGGTCCCCATCACACTTGCCGCATTTCCACGTTGGATTGCGACGGCCATCCTCTGCACCAGAAACGACCCGGACAGTTATTAGTTTCATCATTTACATTATTAGCAGGATTGTTGACTAAGCCATATCTCAACAACCTTGCTATTGTGGGAGGGTTGAAATTCAATTGTGTACTTGATTGTGAAGTCCATTCATTATTTTTATATAAGTCCTATTTTCATCATTGTAAGACGTCGTGGTACTAATCAGAATTTTATAACGGAAAAACAGAACCCAATGTAACCCCTAGACAAAAATGTATGGGATTTGACGTATATGGCTGTTGTCAAGCATGTCATAAACGTCAAATTCTATACATTCATCATTCTATTCTACAATAAGCCGGCCAGCGAATTGCCACTTGCCTAGGGGGGCTACTATACGAACTATTTTGATTGCTTCGACATCGATTACAACGCAAGACGGTATTAAATGGAGTTTATGGGTGTCATAAGCGTTCGAAATTACCATTCCAAGCTTTCAATTTAATAAATGCATTTCATTCATCAATTCCCAACTAAAGTAATAACTTAACGTTCCATTCAAAAGTTCATAGTTCATTGCTGTGAGTAATTTGTCAAGATGTAACTTTTGCGATTAACTGATAATTTAATATCAAAAATGTACATTTTGATTGGTTCAACTTACAATTTTAAATAATTTATTGACAATTATAAAAGTTTTATTGACGAACATATCAATAAATCTTTGTTAATCATCAATAAATCTTATATACTTAATCGTCATTAAATCATTTAAAATTTCTCTGTGATTGCACTACGAGTACAATCCAACACCGTAAAAATTAACAAATTGATTTTCTTCTATTCTTTTTTTTAATGATGAGTGGCCATTACCATAATTATATTGTATGTGGATAGTACAATGTAAATATAATTCATTTTCTTTACTGGCCAGTAAAAGTGACGAAGATAAAGCTAGCCTAAGCGTACATTAAAACTTTCTGCCAAATTTTTACATTCCAAGTTTCGCAAGGGGACAATGGAGGGAAAAATTAAGTTCCAACTCAAACCGAATACCATTTCAGTGTATTTAGACAAAACTCTTTGAAACTTCTGCGCGGCTGCCTCCTCAATTCTCTGTTTGCGTTTGACAAGACGATTTATGAATGTATTTACTTTTTTCTTCATAAACTTTACATTTTGTTGTAATAATTTTTTCGTCAAAAAGTTATGCAATTATCTTTAAAGGATTTATGAGTGATGTAGGGATGAAATTTTTCAGAGTAATCTAGTTTCATCTTTACAAATGACTGACAGAGTTGAATATTTGCCCTCTGTGAATTTGACCTCTTTTCTTAAACTTGATAGAACTCAGAACTTAGTAAGTAACTACATCAACTCACGCTCTACCTATTAGAGACTGATATGGTAGAAAAGGTTCCTTTGCCACTATCTCAATTTCTATCTCTTACTTCTAAGAGATGATAGAAAAGGTCTTTCCTTTTCCACCATTTCACGTTCAGGTTGCAAATCAAGGGGGCAAAGTATTCCAAATTGTATATAAAGCTGCCTAATGCTATAGACCATATCAAATTTTGTACATTATGTCCCTCTACTCCACCTGCACTATTAAAAATCTTTATAGGACAACACTGTAAATGAAATGCTGCATTGAGTTGAGACTCAATTTTGGAATATGATATAATGTTTTGATTCGAAGTAGAAGTAGAATTATTTTCATAATCATTTTCCAGTTGCATTCAAAGCACGAAGGATTCAAGGATTTCATTAATATATCGGGTTCTTCCCGAATGTCGTTTGACCCCCTAACTCTGAGAGAAAAGCCTGCTGTTATCAGCTGCATGCAGCTGCATGGACTTGCAGGTGAAGTTGTCTTGGGTCTCGGATGTTCGTAGGACTCGTACAAGTCAGGTAGCCTCTTCTTACGATCTCGGGCAGAAGCAGAGTATGAAAAAGCATCTGTCAAGACACGTCTCCTATTATTTTGGGGTTCTCAACATATGGAATAGTGGTCCTTACCTTCTGAACTTCACCCTAGCTTCTTACTATCCAGTGAGGTGTGCTCAATTGACAGGCTGTATAAAAAAAAACGTAGCATTTCTTTTCGAATTTATCGAAAGATGTCCCTAAAACGTGAATAAAATACTACATCGTTTAATTCCCACACTTTTTTCGATTAGAAAACTTTCGTGTAAAGGGTGAATTGTGTATAGAACTGGTCGTACACGGGACTCAGCCATCTAAAGTTCGGTGTCGGCGTGGGTTTATCCAATTACGAGCAAATCACTTTACTTATTTCCTGTTTGTTTGGCAAATTTGACTTTTTGACGAGTTTTTAAGTGTGAAATGGTATGAGCCTGTCATATTATTTATTGACTTTCATTTATTTTTGTGTATTTGGATGAATAACTGCTTTGTGGTGTTGTTGTTACAGTCCGGCTGTTAATACTCGTTAGGTCAAGATGGATGGATGAGGGAGGGGGTTAAGATAGGGTCGACAGTGCGAGTGGGACACCCCTGGTATTACACACGTCTATAGGCCATGGTAACCACTTTCTATCATGACGCGTGCTTATCTGCCACCTAAGTGGTATAAAATATGCAATACACAATACAATATTCTTTATTGTACACCATATGAAAATACAAAAGAAAAACAACAATGATACCTTAGTGGCAGTACAAACGGCGGTCTTATCGCTAAGCGCGATTTCTTCCAGACAACCTCAATGGAGAAGTGCGCAATGGATTGGTGTATGGGCAGTTAAGTTAAAATATGTATGTCTAAATGAACGACATTTAATTTTACTACCAATCACGACTTAGACTGAGGGGTCAAACGGCAGTTGAATTTAATATAGCCATAAAAACCAAGCCACATCATATTTATGCGGACCTTGAACTTTGAAGTGAAAGCCTCGGATGCAACCAAAAACTAACGCAACTAAAACATCATCAGATGTAGACGATTGCCGAGGTATCAAATCAAATACCAAAATCATATGATACTTTTAATAAATTTATTCCCCAAGAATTTAATCCAAGATCAAAATTTATCAGCTGAATTCCATTACAATCGTTACAACATCACTCCCAAAATGAAAATAATACCAACGATTAAAAGTAATTCATCATGCTACAACGAATTAAAACGCAAATTCGTCACTGAATTTTAATTTCCCAGTACATTATACCTTTTAGAAGATAAAGAGTACCTGTCTTGAGACGCCGAGGGTCGCATTTGTTCAGTAATTCGACTGGTAACACCCTAAATGCAGGATTAAATTGCTTGGGTCGCGTCGCAGGAAAAATGTATGAGGACTGGGAAGGGAGGGTTGAGGTGCGGGAAGGATCCGCAATTAGTAGCAGGAGATAATTCCCGACCTCTCGCTTGCGTGCTTATTATGTGGTGGGGTGCTTCACAGGGAAAAATCGTAAACAGGTTTATCTGTTTCTGACTGACAAGATTAGTAACTAATCTTCTCAGTCAGAAACTATATGCATAACTGCTATGCTCTAATGGATTGTTAGTTTATACTAGCTGTTGCCCACGGCTTCGCCCACGTTGATTTTTGAACCTATTCCCGGGATGAAAGTAGTTTTAGGTGTTATGTCAGATTAAACAAATTTCAGGTACCTAGATCCGTTCAGCGAGCATGATTGAATAACAAACATCTTTACACATCTTTACTTCACATTTAGAATATTAGTATGTGTTAGGGTAGGTATATTATGGAAGAACATTACTTATTTCTTCATGAATTTTAATAACCAAAATCTAAAAGAAAAATACTACTAATAATATCTCATGTAATATACCTAGAGGGCGACGAAACCACTGTGTCAGTACGCTGCTTGCCCATACACATGTAAGTAGGTAGTTCAAATAAAATTTGACAAACGACATGCTATCGACACGAAACAACAAGAACATCACAGTCGCTTTTCCGACACGTTGTATTGTAGCTGAAAGCTCCAGAATTAACTGTCGAGAATTGTACTGAGGCTTTTAATTAATAGCGAATGGAGGGCTATAACAGGTAATCGTAGGAAGGTAAGCAATTTTTATCCAACGTACCGTGATCTTATCTAAGGCAATACCATAAACCGCAATTTATTCGCATGGAGTACCTCTCATATTAATGCAAATTGTTATTGGGGAGGCCTGAAGCCAAATCTCACGGTTTGCAATCAAGGCTATGGCAAACACAGTTCTAGACAGTCATAAAACTGAAGCAGTGATACGGCCGACCGAACGATCTTAGAGAGCTGGTGTTTGGGTAATCGGGCGTCCTATTGGGCACATTGCCAGGTTAGTGCGATGTGATGCTCTAGCTTCGGATGAAGGGCTAAAGTCAGCTAGTTTTATGGATTTGATGGAGTTTGACGATAACTACTACCGTGAGAAATAAATAGTAAGATTTGAATTTTAAAATTTGATTCTCAGTCACATGAGTAATTGCTGGCAGTTGTTACGGATAGTTGGAGGCCTAAAAGTTCGAAAACTATTCTAACTACAGAACTTTGATGTAGAGAATTGATTGTGGAGGTTATATGGCAGTCGTAAATAATTGAATACTTACTCTCCTGACAGATATCAAACTCTCAATATTCCATTCAACTGATTTTACATATCCGTATTCTTTGAAATACTATATTTGGATATAATTATTTGTAATTCCACAGGTCATTAAACTCGGGTCACGAATAACACAAAGGATTTTAGATAATTCGATTAACCTCCATCTGTGTTTGCCATTAAGCCCCGTGAGTTCACATGTTTACTAACAAAAACATCATTCTTCTACCTACTTGCACCCCGATTCTGCTCTTTTTTAACCACTGTCATGCCACAGACATTGAAAAAATTACCATTTAATTTTAGACTTCATTGTTATGCTGTTAAAGTTCAAAAATGAAATGGCATCTTTTTTTTTATAGGACACGTTAAATTGACTTCGCCTCGCCTGATGGTAAGCTAAAGGCAAAGTCTTTGAAAAGAGGGTCACCATTACAGACATGTACCATGTTACAATGGTGGCAATCAGCTTGACGGCCTCATCAGATGCTTTTTCACGCCCCGCTTAAAGGACCCGGGACTGTAGGAGGAGGGAAACACGTGAACTGGTAAGGAATTCCAAGACTTAATAGTGCGGCAGACGAAGGAGTCGCCGAACCGCTTGGTTCTTGATGGAATATTCTTGTAGGGTGAATGAAAAAAAAAATGATATTATTTATTTAATTTTGAACTTTCAGTTCAAGTCCAAAATTAAATGGAATTGTTTGCAGTGTCAATCGTATGACAGTGGTATTGCTTTAGCAGAATCGAGGCCCTGCACAAATCATCTTTTACAGCATCATTCATCTCTGATAGAGCTCGCAGTGACTAATGCAATTCTCGTGTCGCAGTCTCGTCGCTCAATCGGCTCCTCAATTTGTGCTATGCAGCAGATATTGCCATTACCCTTTGTACTTGTAGTTTCAGATAAAATCATAACGATATTTTTCCAATTCAATAATTTACTTCATATTTAAAAATTACTCTCGCCATTATGCTGTCTAGTTCTAATTATATTATAAAACTGCCCATTGTACGAATATTAGAAATGTGAAAGTTTGAGAGAATTATTTTTAATGGTTGGTAGGCCCGCATTTGACCAAATGCCTGACTCGTTGGTGGACGGTGGAGCACCCTCCCTTCGAAGTAAGTTATTCGCTCTAGTCTTGAAGATATCCTAGTTGTAGCTATCCGGTAACACAGATTCGGGCAGAGCTTTCCATTGCGTAGCAGTACGTATGATAAACGTTTTGCCGAATCGTTTAGTTTGTTACTCTTTCATGCAAAACTGATAACGATGAAAGTATAGAAATCAATTCAAGTCTGGATGAAGACACAATACAAACGTCTTTATACGATTTATTTGTTACGAAATAAAACTATAAACACATAATAAGTAGAAATAAAATAAGGCAAATTCAATTCAATATTTTGACATTCATGTGCATGTTAATATGAATATAATAGTATCCGCATCAGTTATTGACGTTATAGACCTTTTTCATTGATAATTGCCTATGTCAATAACGTAATTTTGAATTGATGCGAAGAAAAAAAAATGCCGATTTCGATATCAAAAGTGGAAAATTTCATTTCGGTGTAATAATAAAAATAATAAATATCCGCGTAATAATAATTGAAGTGAATACGCTGGGGAATCGGTAGGATTACTGCGAGGCGCTTCTTTTATTGAAACACGTACATTTTTAATTATTTCAGTGGTACAATTGGCATACAAGCCAAGATACGGTGCTCATGAAAATTATTTTTCGTTCGTGTTTCAATTTCCATTAATTTATTAGGAATATTTGAGATTGGGTGTATTATTATGGTTTACAGAATGTAAATTGATAGCTATTACAAATTTGATTGAAGAATAAATTTTTCAGGCAAAACATATAGGTATAAAAGTTTTGAGAGATCCTTTTTTGATCGAAAATGCTCTTGTTGGAATTGAATAAAAAAAAGGAGCTGTTTTAATTTTCAACTTTTTGAAGTTTAATAACTTATTAGAATACTACATCATCATTGATTCTAATAATACATATTTCTTCAGATATTACTTATATCTATACGTCTATAAATATACAGTTCAGTAAGTATGACCACCTTTCTTCCATCTTTCGTAAAATTTCTTTTAGTAATAATAGGATGTGAGAATATTGGTAAAATTACTCATTCACTTCCTCCGGTAAACCTTTAGTAAAACATCACAAACAAGATTATTTTCAAAGAGGGCTTTGTACAATACCTTTATGTCTTGTATAACAACAATGTTCGTTTAATATGATGTTTATAAATTTTATTATTTTTTGGAAAATATTTACGGGCCTAGTTTACTATAAATGGAACTGTCTTATTTCTTTCTTTTTGGAGTTATGGTTAGTGGTAACTGAATAGTACATCGCTTCGTTCACTTGGAATTGTTCTAATTCTATTTCTGCAATCCCTGTAAACCTATACCTACCAACGTTAAAAAGTAGCATATATACCATGTTATTCCAGTCTGTAATCTATCCCAGTCCCAAATTTGAAATAAAACCGTTCAGAAGTTCGAGCGTGATTGAGTAACAAACATCCAAAGATTCAAACATCTAGAAACTCTTACATTTTTTTATAATCCATACTAATATTATGAATGCGAAAGTAACTCTGTCTGTCTGTCTGACTGTCTGTGGTTTAGGTATGAAAGCGAGGTAGTTTAGACCTTAAGAAAGGACATAGGCTATGTTTGGTCGCGATAACTGACATCCAAGCGGGCAGGGCCGCGGGCAAAAGCAAGTATCAAATAACATATACACTAAGCAAATAACTGGCAAAGAAAGTTAGAAGGAGAGACCGAATAACAGAAAACGATATCCATAAACACTAGCATAAAGACGGTTGGAGTACACTGTGGTGTATCGAGTCGAAAAAATTCACCCTCAATGACGCGGTATTTTCCACGAACATTAACTGTCAATGTTACATCTGAATGTAAAAAGCTAAAGACTATTCTTCCATGACACTGAACTGAACTGAACATGTAGATGCAGTTAGTTTACGACAAGTTGATATCTGAGGAATGTAAAACTACTTAAGGTATGATTCCGAAGCCGACCGCATACGACAACTGCCGACGCATGCAGCAGATACAGATTATAGATACCCATTACTTGTTAAACGCCGATACGAAAAAAGGGGACCATTCAAAAGCCGCAATGAACTACGCGCATGAGCTGCGTGCGTCGGCAGTTGTCGTATGCGGTCGGCTATTATATCTTTATGCATCATCAATTTCGACATAATTGAAACCTAGGAAACATTTTCGAAATAATTTCGTGAATAGCGTGTGATATCAAAATATTTGGAACTAGCCTTCCGCACGCGGTCCGCCCGCGTGTATCTCTTATCCCCGGTTCTACTCAACTGATTGCAATCAAACAAACGTAAGATTTTAAATCTAACCAAGACCTTTCTAACAAAAAAAAAACCGCATTGATATCTATTCAGTAGTTTTTGCGTCCATCGCGGACAAACATTTTCAATCTACAATTATATAATTGATAGATTGAAAATGTAGATTGAAATGTAGATTGAAATGGTTATAATTCTCTAAGACAATAAAAAAATATCAACCCATGATCGGTATCAAATTTTATCATTATTAATGTTCGATACATATAAGTTCCTGAGAGTAAGGATGAATGAGACAAGAGAATGCTTGATAGCTCAAGTAGGTATGTGGCAACATATTGCCACATATTGCGCAAATGCACTTAACGTTAAGATGCACTTGCAAATAGGATCCGACACTATATACGGTAGCTTTTTGTATTGTTCAAACTAGAGAGCAGGGTCGACCACAATTTAACTTGTTCAACACGTTATGTTGATCACGGTGTGATTAACACGTTAGTATAAAAGTACCCATTTATGGTACCAAATAAACAGTAACTAATTACAACTCTTTCCTTTATGAAAGGATCATATTTACTTAGATCTCCAATAAGACCGAATAATAAAATATTGTAATATTTTGTTAATAATAACAAGGATTAGAAATAACCATTAAAATAATACAAAAAAACAACATCAATATAGCATTGCAGCAAAACGTTTCACCTAGTAGGTATTGATCCAAAGTTACAAAAAACTAAAACATACATTAAGGAAAAAATATCGAATGCAATTTTAACAGGAATTTTGTAGCAAAAATGACTCTTCCAATTAACCAGTAAAATTTTTAAACTCTGTTACCAAGCACACCGGGTCTTCCGTTACACAAAATGAAGTTGAAAAACCGTTGTTCCAATTATTCTTACTTCTTTTAAAATTATTTTTCTCCGACTAATATGAGCGAGTTTGAAATTTGGACGAGGATTACATACTGCATTCTTTTCATTTCTAAAAATGTTCCTCTTCACTTTGACCGTCTATAATTCTCAGAGGAAATACATTGTGCCATGATCATAAAAAATACAAAAACCAGTCGCTATGCGTTGCAGGAATGGACCTTAGCGTTAGTTGCTTTTCCAACAGCCAATTTCTACGAGGCTATACCCTGTTCTAGTGAAGCAAACAAGCTCTTTGTTCATGTCCCCAATCATATTACTTTCAACGTTGTTTACAAAGAAGCTTTGTAAGTCAAAAATGAATTTTATGTGTGTGAAGTCACAGACGCAGTATGATATTATATTTAGACGCATATTATTAGGTAATAGCATTGCGATGTGGATGAAATAGAAGCGGACGGTGAACAAAGTATATTTTACTGCAGTTTATTCAACACTACCAAAGATTTTTTGACAAAAATATGACACAAATGCTGCAAAAGAATTTAATGGAATTTAAAACAAAAGGGCAGGAGGGATGGGAGGGCTGGTGCCTTGTAGCAAATACGAATGCTGATTCAATTTTCTCAACAGTTAAAGATATTGTATCATAAGATCATAGATCATATCTTCAGATTACATTTGTGTTTCTTTTTTGTTAGAAAGATCTTGGTCAGACTTAAAATCTTACGATTGTTTGATTGCAATCGGTTGAGTAGACCGGAGATAAGAGATCCACGCGGGCGAAAGGCTAGTTCCAAAATAAATTTAAGCCCATATTTTTGGAAATAGGTGTCCTACCATTATAAATGACATCAGTATAAATTTCATTGCACCACATCAAGTATAAAACTAAGCTAACATCACACTCTTAAAATTTCATAGGCAACGAATGACATAACCATCCATTCTAAAGTGTAAAATTGAATTTACGATATAAGAGAGACGTGAGCGGTAGGGTAGGTCCTGTGTTTATCCCCATATGGGAATGTGTTGGGAATACGCTGAAGTGCAAACGTCGCTATTTGAACCGGTGAGTTTATAGTGATGCTTGGCTGCAAGATAATGTGTTAGAGTTTTACAGTCCATTGGAGTGGCCCTTATGGTTTTCGAACACTTGATGTTGTTATAACAAGCTGTTATCTACCCGCTTCGCTTGCTTGAAATTCTGATGTTTTTTTCCGCAAGTGGTATTCCAGGGTTGCGACCGATTATAATCTATCTATATATCAAGTTTTTACCATAGAAGTTCTGCCGTTTGAGCGTGATTGAGTAACAAATATCTAAACATCTTTATAGACTTTCGCGATTATAATATTATTAGCATAGATTACCTAATAGTTAGTATTACCTCTTAGTAAGATTCAGGAGCTGCTGGTGGGTTGAGGGTACTTATATGAGACATCAAAAGACACTGTAGGTGCCAAGATAGTGCACTTTCTCGTGCCGCAATACTCGTTTATCTACTAATTTGACAATACTGTATATACGACACGAAAAAATGACGTCCGTTATTTTTTCCCCACCATATCTCTTTATTGTGTTACATCAAGAACGTTTAGCTTCGAGGACCTTCTGCTCAGAACTGGCGATAAATGAGCGAACTCTAATAATTCTAAGAAGTACTATGCCATGATTATTATTTATACGTAATGATAATATTAAATAACAGTTTCACTGCAACTCCATACATAAGTAGGTACTTATGTGTAATTAAAATATAATTAACACTGACGATGTTATTGGTTATTATCAAGTCAGATTCAATTTGGCTGTTGTGTTAATATTGTTCGTAATATGCTGTTGTTCTACATACTCGATATCTTAATTTGAGATAAGCAAGTTACCTGCTATTATGTAATAGTTTTTAACACTTGACCCAATAGAAGAAGAGGCTCGTGGTTAAGTGATAGCCATGTAGGCTTATTGCAAGGTTAGTTTTAGGATGGATGACCATTCTTAACATAGTAAGGCCCGTATATCAGAACGATACTTCAGTCTTGAATCTCATAGATTGTATTCTAGATGTCCGTTCTAATGTCATTGTGAGAGTCGAGCCAACGGGTTTTGAAGGTCAGGTTGCAGTTGCTTCACGAAAAATATCGAAGTTAAACCATTTTGTAGTTCAATTGCTAGATTGACCGTAATTTCCCAGGCAACACTGTGCACTTTAATCACAGGAGAATCATTTAAATCCCTCTGAAATCTTACCATAAAAACCTGCTAATTAAACGAATCAAACAATATAGCGGACACATAGACCGATTATTACGCTATTTGTGAGTCTGAATCAACCCACCAGACCAATATAAACGCTGTTACAGCATCGCTTGCTACTCGTAGCATATGTAGTCACAAGGCGTACAAGGCGATTGTACGAGTATGTATGTCGTGTTCAACATGTAGTAAGGACACGCTGCTAGGCTTCCTATCGCCACTTGCGAACAATTTTCAAGTCGATCTGTGTCTAAATTGAAATTTCCGATGTTTGGGAGCTATGGCACACCAAGGGAGAGTCCAAATCAGCAAATCCAGTACTAAATTAGTTATCACCATCCTCATAGTAATGTGCCAGCTTGACATCAAGCTATTTTGGAATCAAATGTTTCTTGATTGGGATGTCGGCTTTTTAAAGAGTGACTGCCTTATGACCTCCTGACCTTGAAAGGAAAGCCTGCGCTTGTCTCCGCATCCCCTGTGGTTTAACAGGTCTAGAGGTTGATGTTGGCTTGGAACCCAAAGGTGTTGTAAGGGTACAATCAATCAATTAGCCTATTGCAGTAAACTGCTGGAAACCAATCATACAAGGGTAGGGTAAGGGTACACCTAGTAGTACTTAATTAATATTAGGTAAATTAGAACTTCTAGACCTTGCTTCCAGAAATAACCGTTTCACTATAAATAGATTTCGTTTAGTGATAAATTCTGATGGAAATAAAAAGACAGAAATGTAATTCCAAACATAAATCGAAATTCACAACCACTTTTCACACAGTACATCACTTTTAATGTTATACGTGTCACATAAATATTAAAACATTATATTAGTCCACAAAACGCCACGCTCGTAACCAACAGACTCAATTAATATCTCTGCCCTATAAGAAACATGATACTTTTATTGTTCCCTTAGAATACAACCCCCATTGTTTCATCGCCTAACAAATGCATTCACAAACAAGAATAAATCCACGGACCCGACCTTAGGCCTGGTACACACTGAATATGTGTCACATATGAACTTTGGTAACATATTTTTGTGGAATGGGCAAATTAGTTATTATTTTTAACTTTTTGAACTCCATTATTGCATTCACACTAACACTTGTCCATCCTGTGTACAGAGTAATGATAATATTGTGTTACATAGTCTTTTCTTTATTAATTTCTCGACAACAACAAAATACACGAACGGGGTTCTGTTCTAGTAGAGTAATGATTTGATGGTCTAATAGTGACATATGATTATTTTTTATTCATTTTATTAACTTTTATTCGAACCACAATTTTTTACCTACCTAAAATTAATGAAATAAAAAAATATAGAATTTACATAAAATGTTAAAGTTAATAATAGAATTTTCCCTAAAATAGTATCCATTAAACAGAAGATATGTTTGTACAGCAAAATAAACAAAACATTGCAATAAATTACAGCCCCAATACTCCTATTGTACACGCACCCGAACGCACATATATTATTATTTTGTCATGTTAATTATACAAGGCTTGTTTTATTATTATATTACATGTGTTACCAAGGTGGCAATCTAGCACACGGCCTTGCGGATAGAAGTACGGAGAGAGAATTTTGTTTTCTATATAGGGCTCTGTACATCGAAAGGGAAAAAAAACGGCACCCTTATTGCATCACTACTCCCTATCTCTACTCTAAGAATCTTTCTGGACAACACGGTCCTGCCACATATTTATGATCAGCGTATTGTGGCTTTAGTTGAGAAACTTGCACAAAATAATATAAATCACGGAATACAAATATTCTGCGCACTATATTGGTAGCTTCAGTTTTCCAACAGTGACGTTGAGTATGTTAGTTGTTAACGGAACCCTCAGTGTGTGAACTCGAGTCCCACCTGACCGATTTTTTTATTGCACTGTGGTTTTTCAGAAACACCATATCCAATTTTTTTCACGAAAAGTCGTATTATTTTGGGCAGTCAGTAAAATATGATTATACTTTTTAGTTTTCATTATCCTTATCTTCAAAAGAGTGCCAGAATCTCTGCAGTGTTGCAAACCTTTATTTTCCCACAATGCACGTGCATAATTTGTCTAAATGAGCTCTCGGGAGGTGCTTCTGCAGCTTTTATTCCGCTCCGTTGATATTAAAAGTTGGTCAAATGTGCATCTCCATTGTACCTTGCAACCCTTTTGTTTCTATGCTATCCTGGTACTTTATTTTTTATGTGGAGTAATTTATTAGTGGGTGGAAAATGTTGATGGTTCGTGGTTAATTGTTCGTAGGGGTTAGCGGTACACTGAATTGCTGGGTTCTTTATTGCAGATAATTATTGTGGAAAAGTTTGCTTGGGTTTTTTGAATGTTACAGTTGTACTGGAGGTATGTGTGAATTATTGCTGCTACACTTACCACTGGGACAGTATGATAACTTATGCCTACAAATAAGGGTTATTAAAACTTCTGTAAAGTGTAGTTTGTAACCGCCAACGAGGGAATCTGCACCATTTATACTTGTAACTACGATGCTAACCAAAAACAGATGGCATTGTAAGTATATTGTAGCGATGGAATCGTGTATATTACAATTTTAAATTTTCTTACCTTATGCATCAGAATATTTAATAAGGAAATATTGGATTCTCACGAGGAAAACGTTTGTAACTTATGTACGGTCGCCAAAGGAAAAAAGTACACACCTTTTGATATAAAGTAGCACGAAAATGTGTATACTTAGCTAAGTATTCACAAGAAGTTAAGTATACAGGACGGTATATGGTAGGTACAGTCAGTAAAGTTTCTGACACATACTACTTCTGCATTTTCCTTGCAAGGAAAATTTCACTACTGCTGTGGAATTGTGGATTTAAATTGTTACAAAATATTTAAATACAGTTTTTCACTATACACACTGTACCCTAAGATAACCTAACTAATTAACTGGTGCACTCATTAGGAGTCTAGTTTCATTCCACTGGAATTAAATTAAAATGAACAAGGGGTTCTGAGATAAGTAGCTGCTGCATATCATTTACATGAACATTTACGAGTAATACTACTGTACTTTATATAATACTATAAGTACTGTCCGTTAATTCTACTCTTTTAGATAGTGCGTGGAGGAAATTAAATGTGTATATTATTCTTTGCTTCTATTTTTAATTTCAAGAGATGGCCCTGGGTTGTCGAGATGCAACCCAGGGCCCAGAAATAGCTATGTCTCCGGTAATCTCACCTCTGGCAACTGAAGAACCAAAAACGACGTGCGTTTTGGTCGGTTCGAGTCCGATATAGGAGCGAATACCGTTTGACCCCTAAGGAAGCCAGGTAAGCCTGCACACATCTCAGCGTGTACACCAGCTCACAGGGTAGGATCCCATATATCAATAGATAATATCGAATAAAAAATCTCAAAATGCTGTTTACAATACGAATCAATATTTAAATAAAAATGTAGCCTATACGACGTAGGTTCACATTCAGTGTCTACCATTAGTATTTTAATAGATTATTAATTAGATACTCGATTACCCTAGTTAGCCTGTCACACTAGTCCTATGACCTATGCTACAAATACTAGTTAAAACTAGACAATATTGGTTTAAAATTTAGATTTCATTTAATTACCCGTCGTACGTGTGTGGCGTCGGTAAATATTTGTGTATTTGATTTGGTTCTATCGCCTGTAGTTATAAACCGTTGGACGTCAATTTACGCATACTTTGGTATTTGTGTTTTGTATGGTATTATTATTTTATTTATATTTATAATTTTGGCCACTTACATGTAGTTAATCGCGAACAAACATAGCTTATATCCTTTCTCCAGCTCAATACTATCTTGAGATTTATTTCAGGTGGACAAAGTATATACCTATATACCTTGTCCAGCTGAAATCAATCTCAAGATAGTATTATAGGTACCTACCTAGGCCATTGAGGTTAACCTATTACTTTAGTGAAAATATAATATATCTGTCACTGCCAACTAGGCTGTTAACTAAACGGCACCGTTCGACTAACGGCTGAATAATAATGCGCGCAGTACACAAGATAATATAAGCTAGGGAAGCTGCGTTCACTTTGCGTATAGATAGTGCTGTGTAGATATCCTAGAATCTCTCATCCTAGCGTTAATTCCCAGTCGCATCCGAAGCTTTCAGCTCGGAGTCTGGGGTCCGCTTTAGTCTTAACTACAGATTTGGCTAGACATCGATATTTTTTCGTGAAGCGATTGCCATCTGACCTCCACGACCCAATGATAACATTAGGCGATATCGAAGCTTTGCAGCTAGACCGTTGTTTTTTTTTTGGATTTTTAGGGCTCCAACTACCCGTAACGTGCCATAGATGTTCTTATGGCAACCGGGACCGACGGCTTAACGTGCTCTCCGAGGCACGACCAGACCAATGCAAATACCCATATTTCATGAACACAAATATTTGCACTGAGCGGGGATCGAACCCGCGCCTCCTGCGTAGCGGCCGCGTTCACTACCGCTACGCCACGGAGGCAGTCAAGTGTAGATATCCTAGAATATTTATTATTATTGCTGCTAATTACTGCAATTTTTCTAAAACTTTTGGAAAAAGTCTAAAAATTATTTAATTCCACCTCCTAACAATCATTTTTTAATTTGTTTCTAATACAGCTTCCTAACGTTATACAGGCTGTTAGAGGTGTGTTTCATGACTCCCTAGTGAACCGTAACTGAATTATGGCTCCCTTGACGACAGTAAGGATGACCACGGACAACGGCCGGCTAACTTTGGGACAAGAAAACACTATTTTATAGGTGTCTCGATGGCACTTGCATTCTTCTCTATACGAAAAAAAAAAGTATTCATTATAATGTAAATTACTTTTCTTATAATGAAAATGATAATTGTAAGTTTAAGTTTAAGCCTGGGTTTGATATACAGGTGAATTGCTGGTGAGTTCGGCTTGGGCCTCAAACATGTTTGTAGAGTCCTGCACACCGTTTATATGCAGTAGCTATTAATCATCTTAAGTAACCTCAAAATTAAAAAAATATATATGTACTAGCTTTTGCCCGCGGCTCCGCCCGCGTGGATGTCGGTTATCGCGACCAAACATAACCTATGTCCTTTCTCGAGGTCTAATCTACCCCTATACCAAATTTCATCAAAATCGGTTCAGTGGTTTGGGCGTGAAAGCGAGACAGACAGACAGACAGACAGATAGACAGACAGACAGAGTTACTTTCACATTTATAATATTATAGTAGGGATATAGTAGGGATAGTAGGGATAATAAGACTGCCTCTGTGGCGTAGCGGTAGTGAACGCGGCCGCTACGCAGGGGGCGCGGGTTCGATCCCCGCTCAGTGCAAATATTTGTGTGCATAAATTATGAATATTTGCATTGGTCTGGGTGTTTCTATGTATAATATGTATGTATTTACAAAAAAAAAATGTATCTAAGTATGTTTATCAGCATTCTAGAATCCATAACACAAGCTAGTTAAGCTATGCTTACTTTGGGTCTAGATAGCGTTGTGTAAAAAATGTCCTACAATATTTATTTATTATTTATTTATTTATTATTTATTAAGACGTAACTTAGGTTACTTTAATGTTCAGAAAAGTATCCGGACACTGCGCAAAAAATTAAATCCCAGATTCTACACGAGCGAAGTCGCGGTCACAACTAGCCACAATACAAATAGTATAAAAGCAGTTTAGCAATAAAAATATAACTAGTACAATTTCCACAAAAGTAAACAACACAGTAAAAGTCTTGGTGATAGTTTTACGCGCTTTTCTAAGCGGAAAACTTCAGTGTGCGGCAACAAATTGAGCTCGGTCGCATGGTGGGTTTAAAAAATTAACTGCACTTTTATCCGAGATCTGTTGAACTGTATTAGTACCACTTTTTCAACAAAACGAAATAATCCAGTTATGTATGTGCCATAGTTGTATTTTCGACAAGAGACATAACATTCTAGTTAGTTCCTAAAGTTGGGCTGAGAAATTTTGTTTCTTGCTAAAACATATTGAGTAAGTAGGTACCTATTACATGTATATAGATTTAACAGACAAATATTGAACGTCTATCTAATGATAATGTACTGAGGTACCTATACTAGACATACTGCGGTCCAAGCCCAAACTAAGCATAATGAAGTAAATGAAAATAAATAAATATACATACATACATACATATAATCACGCTTTTATCCCCGGAAGGTTAGGCAGAGGTGAATTTACACCCACATTTCACCAAATTGTATTAGGTGCCACGTAATAAGGTGTGAGCCTCTTACTGTATTTCGGGCAGTATTTTTGACTCGAGCCATGCATCTGGGCTGTATATTTATCTGTCTCATATTAATCAGCCCTATATCTTAGTCGCTCTACGACACCGCATGGGAAAGAGATAGGAGAGACCAAATTCCACTCTGCTGGGTATTGTTATATTAAATACCTATAAGTAATCTTGTGGGTACTATAATGCTGATAATATATACCTGAGTATATTTATTATCAGCATTATATACATACATTTTAAGTTTGCGTAAAGATATAATTAAACATAGAAACCCCCAGATCAATAAAAGTAATCACATACAAATTTGAACAGAGCGGGCATCCATCTCAGACTTCATTCAGTAACTGAATGCTCTATCACGCAAGCGGTGAAGTGTTTAAAAAACTGCAACGACACATTGGCCGAAATATAATATAATTCTTATCAAAAATATCGTCAATATTATTACATTAAAAAATATTTTTTTTAACAATTTTAGGAAGTGCTTGTTCCTGGCCTCTGCAGCTTAGTTCAATTTTTCATAAAAGATTTGCAAAAATTCTTGTTGCATTAGTTCATACAATAATCTTCAAGATACTGTCCTTCCACCTGGTGTACCAGGTACATCTGAAATGAACGGAACCCGAATTTTAATAGCTCAAAAATGTTATTACTTTGTTATTTTACTACAGCACCTAAAAGTTATCATATTTTTGTCATCCGCAAAAATCGCACTCCAATTTTCCTATTAATTGCTTGCCAAAAGGGTTAATCTTCTTCCCCTTAGCGTTAATATTTATTGAAAATAAGAAACAGCGGAATTCGTTGGAATAATACAACTAAATGACGATTGAAACCAAAATATAGTTATTTTTCTGTGTAAAAAATCTATGTTTAGACCCCTAAATACAGAAAAAAAATTATTAACATTCAAAAAGTTGCTTTCACAGAGAGCGCTGCGAAAAATCTTGCGTGAATTTTAACGGGTAAATTTCAACAGTTCCAGCACACTAACAGTGTGGATATAGGTAGGTAATGGGGGTGGATTAATGTGCCTAGGTCTGTCCTCTGCTTCTTGGAACGCATCTCTCAAAGTATATAGCAACTTTAGAATTTCGACTTTTGGCCAGCTAAATTGGGCATTTCAGCCTATGTGCGACGTTTAATAACCACAATAGTAATATGCGATACTCTATATAGCGCTACCTAGGCCCAAAGTAAGCCTATTTTAACTACTGGTAGCTGTGCAATGGGATCTACAAATTCGTACATTCACCGAAACGTATAAAGCAACGGTGATGCTAAAAGGGTATCAGATTAATTGTTATTGAAGGGTCACGTGCCAACTAATCTGTATACAGCATACATTTTGTTTTACTTGGAATTTAAAGCTCGCCCACATGGCAATATTAATTCAATTTGCAACTGTATTTACTTAACTACAAGTTGGGTAATACAAATAGGTATTTTATACAATTTCAGTATGGTAGTTAGTTTTGTTTTTACCACATAATTGATAGTATCTTGCTTGTTTTGTTCAGCAAATGGACCACAGCTTTACAGCTTTCACGTTACTCTTCGAGCCATGAAATCGTTGAAAAATGGTGTCACGTGATCTTATTTCAGCGATGACCAATGAATTCAAAGAGGCACTTAAGAGATGAGAGGAGAAAGCAGCCTTTCATTTCTTCGTTTCTCTTCACGTTCATATTATTTTAGATATTATCTATGTCACCATGCTGAAGCTGCTACGAAGACTTTGGCAAGAAACTAAGCAGAATTTTTGTTTTTCGTCTACTTAAAGTCATATTTAATTTAATCTAATTACAAAGTTTTGTTTAACCACTGAACACTGCAAAATAAACACTAGTACACGGTTTATTACGAAACTAAAAAGTGTAATAAAAATACTCGTAGTTACTTACCTACTAAAATACAATTACAGTTTTACAACTACTTCATATTCTTCTTCATTATGTCAATGTCACATATTAACTACTGAAATATAGGTATATCCCATTTATACTACAACTACTGAAAAATCTAGATTCGTTTTTGCTGTCACTAGCTAGATCTCTGAAAAAAGAACAAAAGAGGTTAGTGGTCCGACGTAACCCTTTCATTCGTGAGATAATGGCTTTTTTATTTCTGAATCAGCAACAGTTCGTCGGATTTTGGTTTCTGCTCCTACATTTTAAGAATTTAATCTCGGGGCTTTGAATAGAAGTTGTACAAAACCAGGTCATTGAAATTCGTTCTTACGTAAGTATTTTAAAACTGGAATAAAATGCACAATTTCTTTAAACATATAATAGCATCCTATCTCTATCCTTTATATGATCGTCATCACAGGGTTTTGCGGGCATTTTGCAGGAAACTCAACTCTGAAAGAAATACCCACACGACAGGGTCATCCGTAGGAGTGAGATGGAGTTATCTTGAGCCCCGAACTGAACTATTACCTACAAAACACCAGTCTACTCAGTCAGTCCTTCAAAAAGGTTCTAACAGTCCTAAATAAACTTTATCAGATCCGTCAGTAGCAATTATTCAAATAGTATTGTTAAAATAGCAAGGCTTATGTGTATCTACAATTCTACAAAAGACGAGTTTATGCAAAATAGCACATACGACCTATTTATTCTGTGCCTACAGAAGTAACCTCGTATAGGTTTTGTTATTTTTAGCAACCTGTTATACATTATACATACATATAATGTATATATACATACAAAACACCCAGACCAATGCAAATATTCATATTCATGCATACAAATATTTGCACTGAGCGGGGATCGAACCCGCGCCTCCTGCGTAGCAGCCGCGTTCACTACCGCTACGCCACGGAGGAAGTCACGTAAGATTAAAACAATATATTACTTCCATGTTGATCCAGGTATGAAGCGTCGGTAGCTTAATGGTTAACGAGGTGGCCTTACAACCGAGAGGTCCTCGGTTCGAATCCTGGTCATTAAAATATCAACGTAAACCCATTCCTAACACAAGTAATTTAGTTTGGCTGGAGTGGTTAGAGGGAATAGTTTTGAGGGAGAATTAGTAACTTCGGCTGCTAAATATTCTTTTTTTACATTTACATTACATACATTAAAAGAAACGTGGGTGTCAGTTCGCCTCTCCCTAACCCCTGGGGTTAAAGGCATGATTGTTTGTATGTATGTATGTATATTATGTAGGTATGTAAATATTCTTTAAAAAATGTACTTTTTTATTTCAGTAAAACATTATAGAGTTTGATTACGTTTATTAAGCTGTTACGGAATACTATAATCTATCTACTATCTATCTATCTATATTATTACATAATTGTAAAGTGGTCGTGTCTGTACATTGGAGATATTTAAAAAAAAAATACTTGGGTTATGTTATGTTAACGATACTGAACACGAAAATATTTTTTTTGAATTTCCTGTCTGTTTGTCTGTTTGTCCGCGATGGACGCAAAAACTACTGGACGGATTTTGATGCGGTTTTTTTTGTTAGAAAGGGCTTGCTCAGACTTAAAATCTTACGTTTGTTTGATCGGAATCGGTTGAGTAGAACCGAAGATATGAGCAAAGGTCGCGATAACCGAGATGCACGCGGGCGGAGCCGCGGGCGGAAGGCTAGTAGTGATCTATAACTGACTAAGTAGCATCAGCCTGTTGTTCCTAAGTGTACTTATGACTAAACAGAATAAAGCACATTGTGTAGATTAAATTCTAATTGCAATCTATTTATAATTAAAAACAATCTAAACAAGCCTATGATTGTTTAGACCAAAAAAATAATGGAAATGCAAGACGTTTCTCTATTCACGCGGCAACAAGCAATTAAAATCAAGGTCACGACTGAGTGGTTTTATAATTTCGTCGATGCTCGTTCGTAGTGATTAAACAATAAAATACTGCAGTCTTCTGTTGCTAAGGGAAGGTTATATGACTCGTGGCTTGAACCAATCACTGACCGGTACTGTCCTCGATGATTGCCCGTCCCTGTCTGAGGCCAGTTAGACCATTTAATCCTTGAGATCCATATCCATATCCATCCATCCATACTAATATTATAGATGCGAAAGTAACTCTGTCTGTCTGTTACGCTTTCACGCTCAAACCACTGAACCGATTTTGATGAATTTTGGTACAGGGGTAGATTAGACCTTCGGAAAGGACATAGGCAATATTTGGTCGCGATAACCGACATCTACACGGGCGGAGCCGCGGGCAAAAGCTAGTAGTTTTATAAACAGTGTTATATTAGATGCTGTATGCCTACTTAATACTTATTACTGTAAAAGTTTGTGAGATATTTCGATGTTTGGAAAGTTGGTGGTTTGGTTTGTTACCCCATCACGCTTAATGGCTAAACAGATTTGACTGAAATTTAATCCAGATATAAAAATTATAGTCTACACCAACACAAAGGCTCTTTCTTGTTGCTTTAATACTTTTATAAATGTTGCATACTACGCTTGTTAGATTATAATAAATTCAGTAGTAGCAAGAGGTCCATATGACCATTACTGCTGGCTTTCTAATGGGCGGCATGGTGCGTGACAAACTAGATCGACGTAAGTATTTTTTTCCACCGACTTCCCATTTGAAAACTTCGCCACCACAGGTAATTAATACACCAAGAAAACTTCAATAAGTTTACAAATTAAAGCGCAGTAAAGGATGAACAATGAAACGAATGATTACGAAGACATAAAGTATGATAATCTTCTGGCTGACGCAAACAGTAGGTACCTACCAAATGCACTGAACGTGATGGATTTTCTCAGCACTACACGCGATTAAGAGATTAAAGATTAACGCTTCGTAGCTGGAAGCTGGGAGGAATAAAAGACCGTTTATAATCTGTATCTTGGTAGTCCTATTCAAAAATTAAGCAAGATAATAAAATGTATAACGAAATAATAAAACAGACAGATATATACGGCCCAGATTCAGCCTCAGATGTATGGTTCGAGTCAACAATAGTGCCTGGAATACGGCAATAGGCTCACCCCCAATTACGTGGGAAAAATGGTTGGTGAAATGTGGGTGTTAATTCACCTCTGCCTACCCCTTTGGGGATTTACAGGCGGAGAGTATATGTAGGTATTTATGTATAATAAAATGTACTTTAAAAACTTGAATTAAACTCTATTTAGTCTAGAAAAAATGAAGATTAGAGAATTTCGAATGCTCAAAGCTCAGTGGTCAGAGCATTGCCCTGTATTATATCTGTAGGATGACTGGTTGCGGGTTCAAGTTCCGTCTGAGCATTCACGTTTGATTGCCAATCTAGATTGATTTGAATGATTAGCATACTATTTGCTTTAAAATTTCATCAATATACTCCGTTAAGATTTCCGTGTACATAAACTAACAGAAGAAGACAGAAGCGTTCGGAAATTGTCTTCTTCCACAATAGTTTTAACTCATCCAAACAAATGCAATATATTCCACATTACCATATTTTAATGCCGTAGATAATACAAAACTGACCAAAGAACAGTACCAACTAGTACAATTACATCCATACCATACACACAACACTCTCACACAGAATGAGTAAATTAGTTTGTCAGAGGCAGCGGCCCGTCAAGCCTTTGTGTCATCAACAAAACAAAGTTATTCATATAAAAGTTGGTACTGTTACGTTGGTACTATTATCTCGGTGCTGTTTTAAAAGTTACATACATACTTTATTATGACCTATTTCACTTATGCTTCTGAATATAAAGGGTGATGTTAAGAATTACGAATGTTTTGACTTGATGCTAATTTTGGGTGAGGACGGGGTCTGTGTTGTTCTTTTGTTTTTCCGTCTGCAGGATACAGGGAGATTAATATGTTCAAAGCGGAGGTAATGCATTTCAAGTGGTGTAATGCATACAATATTTATGTTTACGTTTGTAAAAACCACGGTTCTATATTAAATGCGTCTTCAAAAGTGCTTACTCAGGGCTATTTCAATCTATGAATTCGGTTACCTACCAATGAAACATGGAGACTTTACTTACTACCAAAAACACTGAATTTTCTATAGAGGAGAGGTACCATTTAAAGTCACACGTACTTTTTCACGATATTTATTATTGAACCTATCCGGTTTCAAGTTCCACTACGTGCCATCAATCAACAGTATAAATAATAATTTTATAGTCTATTTATACTGTTGATTGATGGCAAGTATATTAATAGATACCTACAAAGAAATGCCTTTTTGGGTGGATATGTACTCATATCCACCCAAAAAGGTATACCTACCACCCAAACTGTACTCGAACCGACCAAAACCGCATGACCACCCCGGGCTATCACTGAGTGAGTTAACCTCTGGAATATCCCTCGCACCCTGGCTTACTCAGCGCCCCCTCGGGTGTGGGACTAGTGTCCCCATCTCCCCCAGAACCCTTACCGTTCCTGTGGCTCCATACACCCATGCCATTAAGATCTAGACTAATTAATATTGGCGACAAATTTTTTAATGGATATATTATATCTTTGCAAATATAAAATGTAAAAGTTAGTTCTCTGAAATGGATTGGAACGATTGAATTAAATTATTATATCCTAGTAAAAAAATATGAAAAAGTCGAATTTTCTGAGCTCGAAGTAAAATTCAATATAGCAAATTGAAAAAACGTGGTGTAAATTCATTAAAAAGTTTTAACAAGCCGACATTTTATATTCTGATGACGTGTGTTATGGTAGAAAAATCGACACTTGAAATTTCAAATAGGTACTTTTTTATCAGTTACTATTGTTCACTAGTTGTTCCCGCAGCTCCGTCTGCATGGATGTCGGTCATCCCGACCACATAAATAGCTTCTACCCCTTCTCAAAGCTTAATCTACCTCTGTTCTGTAGGTACCAAATTTCATCAAAATTGATTTAGTGGTTTAGGCCCTAAAGTGAAAAAAACAGACATACAGAGTTACTTTCGCATTTAGAGTTCATATTTATAATTAATTGTATAGTTGAACTCAGCACCCTCACGTCCAGATTTCGATTGGGGCGCGAAGTGTTATTGAGATTTTTAACTATGTGTCAAAAATCAGAAACTGATGATACCTACTGCCAGAACACAGTTTACACGAATATAGCTCATGGAAATAAAACCACTTTTTAACTGACAATAACCAAATAAATCGCTATACTTAGAATCCATTAAAAAATTAGTATTTTTCTTCTACCTCCGCAATAGTGGTTATCTCATATTTCAATATTTCATTAACTTATTTTGTTTCTGTCAATCGTTTCAAATTCATAATTCAAATCTCATTGCCGCCCCAGATAGAAATCGTGACACAAATTTTATTCTACTTGACTAGTAAATGTAAAATCGACATGTTCACATTGGGAACACCCAACAATTCCGAAATATTTAATTCCGAATTTCAATATTCCGATTTTCAAAATTCCGAATATTATAATTCCTAAGAAACAAAACTCCGAGTATTCAAAAACACGATAGTTCTTTATCCGAAAGTTATAAATACGAATGTTCATTCCTCCGAATTTCATTTTTACGAATAATTAAAAATCCGTAGTATTATTGGCCCGAAAAACATTATTCCGAATTTCAAATTTCCGAAAATTCATTGCTCAAATTGAAAATTTGTATCAAAAATTAGGTAAAAGTTAAAATTGATTTGACATGTTGCGCATTTAGAGTTGATTTTTTATAATAATAAATTAATTTTCTCGCCAATTATTACATATAAAAATTAAGCCAAACCCGACTTGCCGTGGTCCTACTGCCGTGGTACTTGTTTGCCCTACACTAGAGTGTTATTTAAAAACCGGAGGCGCGGAGGGAGGGCAGTCCTCGCCCGCAGTAACGAAGCTCAGGCGCCCGGGCGAGCTGGAGCGGCTGAGGCTGGTCGCCGGAGGCGACCAGCAAGCCGAAGCTGCGGAAGCGAGCATGGGTGCCCGAACTTTGTTACGCAAGGGCGGAAGGACTGCACATCCCGTAGCGCCGGAGAAGAGCGAAACTAATGCATGCCTGCATGCTTGCCTGAATGCATGCTTGCCTGAATGCATGCGTGCCTGCATGCATGCTTGCCTGCATGCATGCTTGCCTGCATGCATGCTTGCCTGCATGCATGCTTGCCTGCATGCATGCTTGCCTGCATGCTTGCCTGCATGCATGCTTGTTACTGAAAGTTGTATGGCAACGTGTATTTTGTAATCATTAGCTTATGTAAATTAAAATAATAGTTCAATAATTCTATTTCCTGTTTATCTCGTGTACCCCGAAAATAGCAACTGTCCTACTTACCTCATGCAGGTTTACAAGGCGCTTAATTGTCGGGTTTGTATTGTTTCGGAGTTTTGATAATCGGAATTCGTATTTATGATATTTCGTATTATTAATAATTCGGAATTGTAATGGTTCGGTATCTTCAAATTCGGATTTTTAATATTCGCAGTTATAACCGTTAGGAATTTTGAAATTCGGGTTTTCAATAAATAGGATTTATGATACATCGGATATCTGACTTTCGGAATTTTGAATGATTCGGAATTATGAAATTCGGAATTTTGAAATTCGTGATTGTAACTTTCGGAATTAGGCTTTTCGTATTTATGTAGTGTACCCGTTCACATTCATTAGCTTGTTCAACGCGAAATCTAAAAAATCGACACGAAAAAAGAATGCCCTAGGTAAATCGACCCAAACGATGTTACAAAGGTGCGCCCGTCCCCGGCTCGCTAAAATTTGATTTGTAAATGTAGGCCTTTTCGAAAGGACAAGCACATCTAATTCTGAAATCAGTTGATTCAATTGTACGATATCAACGTTTGACAGGGTTTTGAGTTGAGAAACAACGCTGATTATAACCGTGTTCATTGTGCAATGAACAGTGAAAGTTCTTGCTTTCGGTAATTTTCATTTTGATGAATTAAATCAACAGTCTAATATTAGTCACTCCTTGGAGTCGGTCGTATTCCTTTTATATGACTAATGAAATACTCCGTGTGTACAGTGTGGTGTGGTAGCTTTTAATTAAAAGTAACTGGTATGAAAAATATAAACATGGTAATGATTTTTCTAGTTATGGACTGGTTCTCAGAGATACAGTCCAAGCAATATTCTGAAAATGACATCACTCCAGAAAAGTGTTAGAGATCATAATACCGGTCAGGTACAATAATTGACTTACCTGGACATTTCCTCAAGAGCTGAAATTGAAACAAAAATGGGTGCTAAAAAGACTCTTGACGAGTCGAAACAATTTTAGACTTGACCAAACATATCCATATCCATAATCGAATTTTTTCTACACATAAGTCTTTGAGTACGGATTTTGGCTTTCCAGAACGCATCTGCTCTCGCTCAGTTTTTTTGATCAGAGTTTGTCAGAGTATTCCTCATAAAAAGGTACTACATATTAGATTATACAGGGCGTCCCACGGCGATGCCACATGGAGGGAAAGTACCTAAAATCCTTAAGTTAGCTCATTTTACTTAAAGGAGACATAATTTTATTTTTAAAAAGAAACTAAACTGCATTCAAAGATTTTTAAAAATTCGCTTGCCACACCCGGTAATCGAACCGACTAAAATCCGAAAAAGTAACATACTGTATTTTTATGGCATCAATCGATAGTGTCAATCATAAGGATCAAATCTCTCTAAGTAACATAGTAAATTAAATGAAAGGAAGTCCTTGAAACCTAAAATTATAAATTCAATTTGGCAAAATAAAACACTTTAACTCAAAGTTCATCCATCCGTCTGATACCATATTAACAATAAAATTCCATATTTAAATTTCTTTTCTTTTTTAACGTGCGGAGACCGCTGCTGGCCAGCAGTAGTTTTTAGGTATGTCGAACTCAAACCGACTAAAACCGCACGCCGTCTCAATTAACAGGTTATAAGTTGATCCAATAGGGTAATTCTCTCGCCATCTTCGTTGCCGAGTTAATTTTATAGAAAAGTTTGCGTATTAATTCGGTGAAGTAGAATAGTGCCACCCCATCTCCTCCCGAAGATGTCATATAAGGTGATTAAGGAATAGGGCTGTTCTCCACTTGATAGTAAATAAACAGTCCATGACAAAGTGCCCGCTTGATGGCAACTCGCCTCCTATTACGTGGGATCGAAAATCACTCTAATTCATGAGAAAACGCTGACCATTTGCGAAAATTGGCGTTAGTCAGGTGTTTTAGTGTCTACATTTTAAGCACCAAACTTCCCTTACATACATACAAGATCTACTTCACTATATTGGTTTATTTTCTTATTCTTCTTAAGTGCTACCCTAATTTGTTGAAGTGCTCTTGGGGAGTAATGCTCTGATAAATGAGGATGAATACCTTTTATTTAAATGTGGAATTCAGTTGTATGTTAGTTTTCAGTACCTAACTTTATACATTTAGCTGGTTAGCTAGTGGTCACATCTGTTACATTTAGTCAGAGGATTATGCGGAGAGATTTTAAATGAAAAGAGTATTTTTTTGGAAAACTCTGCAAGAACTTATTAATTCAAAAAGGAAAAGGATTCTCATCCTACTGATATGATAAATGTGAAAGTGTGTGAAGATGTTTGGATGTTTGTTACTCAATCACGCTCTACTGGCTGAACGGAGTTAGTTAAAATTGATACTGCATAGATTATAATCCAGAAAAACATAAAGATTACTTTTTATCTCTGGAATAGATAGTTGCGGGCCCAGGAACAGAATTCCGCGTATTGCTTTTATAACTATTTACTTAATAATGTCTACTTGAAAGCTATGAAATAATGAATTGGCTATTGTAGAATGGATTCCATAGATTTTACCTATAAGAATCGTGAAAGATTATACACATTTTTTTTAATGAATGAAATACTTCATTTGCCAGAATGCACATATAGTTTTGTTTGCTAACTGAATAAAATAGCTCTAATATTCCATTGATATTGTCCGAGATTAAAAAATGTCAACGGAAAATATCGTGCGAATAAATTTGTCCAAAACATCGGTTAGCCATAGTTTCGCTTGAATTGTTGCAATATTTTGAGATAGGAAGCTTCAATACCAAAGAAATATGAACCGACTTCAAACATCCAAGAAACCCATTACGAAGGCAAACATCGATCACGAACATTGGAAGTGTCGAATTATGTTACAAAATATAACTTTGTTAGTAGATACAAAATATATGAAAAATAACTCGTAATTCGAAAAATTCTTAGAATTAATATGAGCCTAGATAAAATATATCATCGAAAACGTTTTCTGTATTCAGAAATAACAGAACGACGACCTGATGATATGCTTTCTCTTTAGAGCATTTTAGTTAGGTATCTTCTTCAGTCGTATCTGAAGTTTTCACCTCGGAGTCTTGGGTTCGCTTTACCAGTCTAACCGCGAATTTGACTGCATTTCATTATTTCTTTAGAGCATTCCATACAATTTTATTATAAGATTGTAAATCAGTCGCTTGTAATTGTATCTAATATTATCACCAATGTCAAATTCTTATGAGTATTCCCGATAGTACTACTGGTAAGAAAACTAGGGTTTTGTATTAATAAGCAAACGATTTGAATTCTTGTTGAAAAACCACCAAACGAATTTTGGTGTTCTTATTAGATCTTGGCAAGTCTTAAAATCTGCTACATGTTTTTTTTTTTTTGTTGTTGTTTATTTTGCAATTGTGGCGATCTGTCTACACAATAAGCCACTAGTTTGGTTGACACAAGTCATCCTTTTGTCCTTGTTACATAGAGCTTCCTCGCTCTGAGCAGGTAAAACTTTCTACAAGACTTGCTACATGTTTGATTGCAATTGGTTGAATAAGATCTGACCGATATTTCCACGGGTGGAAACTCCAGTCTTACTCACCTTGTTTTCCGAATGATATGAATATTCTTCTTTCGTGTTCATCATCCTCTTTTTCGCTGCTTTAAATTATCCGAGAATAATAATCTGCCATCTCGACTGCGCTGTCAGTGGCTTTGTTTAGGTCGTCTTCAGGAATGCAATTCTGTAAACGCACTACGACGATCACAACGTTGCGATAACCTTGACAGAGATTGTCATTGGTCGGACTGGGTGACGTCACTGGAGATCGACCAATGACAATCTATATCCAGGCTGTCGCAACGTTGTGCTCGTCGTTGTGTGCTTACAGAATTGTATTGCAGTGCAGGAGGTAGGACATAAGGGACGAAACCAAGTGCGCCATGGACTGCACGGGGGCTCCGCAGTCACATGTGATTAAGCCCGGGTCGCACATTTCCCACCTGCATTCCACATATATTTATGATATGAATGTTGAAGATAAACTCTAATGATGTAACGAATGAAGCGTCGGTAGCTTAGTGGTTAAGGAGTCGGCCTTACGATCGAGAGGTCCCGGGTTCGAATCCTGGCCATTACACTACTGACGTGAACCCACTCCTAGCACAATCAATTTAGCTTAGTTGGAGGGGTTAACGGGAATATTAGTAATTTCGGTTGCTAATATTCTTTTATTAAAAAAAAAAAAACTGACATATGGGAAAATGTCACTTCAGTGCATACTCTCCTTAAGATTTCGTGACACATGAAACACTTTATTGTCGTTTCCGTCAAAGAGAAGGGAACAAAACTGTTTCTTTTGATAAGTGCTTCTTCGTAATTGAGTTGTCGTTCGTTTGATGTAAAGCATCACTTAATGTGGATGGCTTTTTGTTCTCAGAAAGTTTCATGATATGGCAGTCAAAGGCTGGTTGCCTCGATCTTATATAAAATGTTGTGTGACTGGATAAAGTTCGATTTCTGTGTCGGGCAAAAGTTGTCCAGTAGAAATCACTCGTAATTCAGGCATTCGATATTCATTGAATGGATTTTTTTTAAACAATTTGTTCAGTAAAACTATCTGACTAAAATTTAAATAGAGCAACATATACCTACCTATTTATTTTACTGACTCTTTTTTCCTGAGAATTTGCCTTCTGCTTACCGTAAGGCGCGGTGAAGTCAAATTGACTTACTTAAAAAAAATATATTATAGTATAAAATTATACTATAAACGGTCAGCTATAATCATTTATCCTTCTCTAGCACTGAAAACTCAGGAAACGTGAAGACGATGAAGATAATAACAGTAACAAAATTGCGGTACATCGACCGAGTAGTAAAACAATTCCATACACCCAAATGCTAACATCTAAATACGTTTCAAACTATTCGTGTTAACGTTAAGTATATCGTAAAGATATATACAGGCTGAACATAATGCCTATATGAGTAGCATGGGACAACTTGTTGGTTGCAGGAAAGGATTGCTTAGTGCCTGAAGTCCGTCGCAACCATTATCCGGTAAAATTAAATACAGAAGCTACACGGCTATTCACAGATACAAACGAAGAACCACACAATGATACCACTCAGTAGTAATAGTTCCCGGCAGATATCTTGAACTCAAGTCCCAAGAGAAACAAAAGGCGCGTGTGAAATGGTTTCATAATTATAGAATAGAATATATTTATTTCAGATTCAGAATCTAAGCTAGTGTTAGTATCTTTGCAACAATCTGTAAATTACGGCTTTCGGTGCTGCTCCCTTTGCTAGAGGTACAGATGGCGAAATACAGGGGCATGTTGCTGAAGCCAACGGCTCAGTAGTATGTATGATAAGTAGATTTGAGTTCCTCCGCTGCCGTAACACTCCGAGCTAAATTACTTTAAACTATATATGTGGCAGACATCCTTGTGCTTGTTCCTGACCTGATGGAAATTATAAGTAGTTACCGTGACATATGGACGAGTGCAACATCAGGGTAGTCACATTTGTGCTACACCCTGTAAGAACAGAAAGATTCTGCGCCGTCAGCGCAGAAGACAAGCAGGTCAAGCCTTTGGTCTTCCCACTGACAGCACATAACCTATCCAGTGAGCTCTGGCTACCCTACTCTCCGCCGGGAATACAACACGAGGTTTAATAGGAATTATAACCGTGGTGTTCTGTAGGGCAGATGTACTTTCCCAGTCGGACTGAGCTCAATTCCATCCTCAAAAGATATACCCAAAAAAACGCATTACTGCTCATAAAGAGTACATTTTGTGACGTATTTGGGTTCAAAATATATGTCAGTAACTATACCATAGGTCTAATGGCAGTAAAAGTCACACACTGACAGCTAATGCGTGCGTGTGTGTGTGTAGAATTATGACTACTCAGTAGATGTGTTAACTTTTAGTAGGTACATATATGAGTTCACACAGTAAACACAGTGAGTTAACTTCAGTTAGAAACGATGACGTCATCCGTGAAAATGGTTGAACTCTAGTGTCGTTGTGTGGTAATAAAATGCAGCCATCAAGAGCTCATGCGGAAGATGCGCCCTGAGAATTGGTTTATTTATTGAATTAGATCGTTCCGTGTTACGATGTTAATGTTACGAGAAATTTATTATTATGTTTATTGTAATTTTAGGTTCATTTAGTTTAGTTTAAACTGAAGTAAAAATAATTTTCTTTCTTTCTTTCTTTTTAGTATATTTATTAATAAAGGTAAATTTATTTGTATTTCTGAGAATTAGGGCTTTAAATTTTTCAGGTAGTTTCAATATAAATTGTATTCCTATCATTGTGATAATCAGATTCATCGAATAAAATATATTTTTTTGAGTATAAATATTATTTATTCAGGGTTATTTTGACCATAGTTTAAACATAATACCAAAGTCAATTGCCCTCTGCCTTACTTTTAAAGGTATGAAGTCATAATCTGGTATTGGAAGTATTAATAAGCAACAATGACTATTTAAAAATAGTATAATAATATTTCGTAGAAACAGATAGACATCCTCCGGCATTTCAATTAAAACATTTTCTTTCTCATTTATTTTATTAGAACATTTCAATTTCAATATAAATGGTTGAATCTACATTTGCTAATTGACACTTTCAGTGAAGCAATTAACACCACCGACAAATAAACTGGGTAAAAATACTGAGTACTGAACGGTTAAAAAGTCCTGAGTTAGGGTTAAAAGCTCATTCAATTAAGTGCTCGGCAATTATCTTTTAACCAAAGAATGTTCTAGCTATATAACAAACTGGACGTGGCATATTTTAAAGCATACGTAAGCATACCTTGAAGCCATATATGCCCACAATTTATTAATTTTCAAATAATGCATGGAAATCTCCCGTATTTGTTGACATTTATGATCACTGTTCCGCTCCCTTGAGTCTATAACCTAGCCTATAACCTTCTCTCATAAACAGACTTCTTCTTCCTCTTAGCGTTAATTCCCAGTCGCATCCGAAGCTTTCAGCTCGGAGTCTGGGGTCCGCTTTTGCCAGTCTTAACTACGGATTTGGCTTGACCTCGATATTTTCTGTGAAGCGATTGCCATCTGACCTCCACATCCCAATGGTAACATTAGGCGATATCGAAGCTTTGCAGCTAGACTGTTTTTGGATTTTTGAGGGCTCCAACTACCCGTAACGACTGCCATAGATGTTCTTATGGCAACCGGGACCGACGGCTTAACGTGCTCTCCGAGGCACGACCAGACCAATGCAAATACCCATATTTCATGAACACAAATATTTGCACTGAGCGGGGATCGAACCCACGCCTCCTGCGTAGCGGCTCCGTTCACTACCGCTACGCCACGGAGGCTGTCCTCATAAACAGACTATTCAATACAAAAATATTTTTTCAATACTATCCAGTAATTCCTGAGATTAGCACGTTTAACAATCAAACAAGCAAACAAACTCTTCAGCGTTATAATACGAGTACTAGTATAGATGACAATGAATAAAGTTGAAAGAATCTAGTTATATTGCAGTTAAGACATAATAATAATTGAACGTCAATTCAGGACGGTCGAAGGTCATTATAGAAATGGATGTAATTTGTTTTAAGGACGCATCAGACAAATTGAAATGGCTCTAATGGACTTTTAAGGGTTTTATTTTATGTGAAACGTTTTTGAAGTGGAGTATTAAAGACAATGTGGTGTATGCTTAGTAAATTAATGAATTGGTTAATGGCTATTTTTATAGTATTACAATCTGAGGAATTCAAATTGTAAAATTACTTTGTATCTATCTTGGTATAAGATGTATCGTGTTTTATAGAACGCTCTTAAACGTTTCGCTTCTATTGACTTGCCTCTGTGGCATAGCGGTAGTGAATACGGTCGCTACGCAGGAGGCGCGGGTCCGATCACCGCTCAGTGAAAATATTTGTATGCATGAATATGAATATTTACATTGGTGTGGTTGTTTCTATGTAAAATGTATGTAAGTATGTTTAATTCGGATTCTAGAACCCATAACACAAGCTAGTTAACATCTTAGGGCCCAGGAAATTTTTAGTGTCTTATTATAATATGAGATGAGTTCTCTATACCTACGGTATTTTGTATGTTTCTGCGACGGAGACCGTGGTCATTCTATGATAACGTGTTAAAAACAGACAGGGAAAATTTCACACAGCGTGAAATCTTTAACAAAACTGCAAAGGAAGCAGACTGTATCATTGTAGTCGTTTTTATTTACATTTTACACAATCCACAGCATTTACACAATCCACAACGCAAGGAACAGTACAAATGGTATTCAAAAAGAATACGACAACGCGACTAGATACGAACTGAACCCAAAAATAGTAAAAAATAATAACCGCTTTCGGTCCCGACAACACGACGATTTGATGCACTGGGCATTCAGCGTTTTCATTATTTCCTCTTTTATATTCTGATTTTAAATCCCGCTGAGTACAATTTGTATTGGCTTTTCATTTGAAACCAAAATTTTATTGATTTATCATTCCCAAATAGCTTGATTAGGGAACGCTATGGTTGATGATTTATTCATTTATTTATTTATCCAAACTTACATCTATCATTACAGGCATACACCCAATGCAATAGTGTAGCAATTTAAACACAAACTAAATCTTAATCTGTATGAAAAGTTAGTACAAAAAAAGAAAAGTAAATAAATTGTTACAATAAACCATTAAGAACCCATAACTAATGTGGAATACCACCCTTGTGAATTCGCTCATTGTACATGAAAATATGTCCACGTCCTCGGCCACCAGGTTTAAAGTGCGAATCGCTCGCGACAGAGGCGCCTTGCTAAGCAGCCCTCCTAGACAAGTGGCAATTCGTTGCTCGGCGTATGATGGAATAGAATGCCAAATATTTGACGTATATGACAGGCGTCAGCGAATGTTAAAAACGTCAAATCCGTACATTTGTCATTCTATTCCATCATACGCCGAGCAACGAATTGCCTCTTGTCTAGAGGGGCAGGTTGGTGCGCGCGCTCGGCACCGCGAGGAGGGGTTGTCGGCGCCGCCGCCACACGAATCTATCTGGTACACATAATCCTACCAGTCCTAATATGTGTGCATTAGGTATATTGCCCCGAATAATTTTAAATATATAAGATATCATTGAGAAATCTCTGCGAACTGCCGACTTATTATATTCAATGTATGCGTGATGTAGTGACTAAGATAAAGAAAGAGATACTTAGATTTTTTGAACACGTAAAGGAACATGCGCAGCGGACACGGTGAAAGCCGTGTTTGCCGTTTGCCGGAGTTTATAGAAAACATCCCTCGCGTTCGCGGGGGAGATGGGAGGGAATCGTTTTATATCGGAATAATTTTATTCAATAATAAATTTTAATTTGTTTTGTTTCACTGATGGAGTGGATAAAAAAAAGAAAACTAAAGCAGGTAATAATAACATTACGGTACTGAATAAAATTAATAACATGTAACATAAAAAAGATACACGTAATTCATTATCTGCTCCCTAAATGACAAGTTGATAGTTATAAAAAATATTGAATGACTAATCAGTCTTATAATTGAAAGCATTTTACTCAGACTATCGATATCGTTGACCTGATGGTTCTTTCTGAACACACTACAATAATTGTCGTATAAACTTTGCGATATATCAACGCTAGTGCAGCGGGTAATGGAAGTGGTGCACTCGACGAGGGTCGCCGAGGGACAAGCTGTCTCCGCGTCGTCGCCTATTGTCTGCTATGCTTCTCAACTCCGCCTTGAACACTAGTGTATTTATTACTTTAAGTTATAACTTAGAGTTGCAAGTAATATTTTTTTAACTTTTCTTAAATAAACACGAAATATAATAAGTCGTCAGCAGTGTTAGGAACTATCCTGCAGCTATTGTTTATATGTCAGAGTGATGTATATTTAAACTATCACGGTATAGGCACATGCCTCTTCCGAAGGTACCATTGCTTCCAATTCCCCGCTTTATGAATCCATTCTATCTTAGTCATCATGTTTAGGTCGTCAGTTCATCTGGCTAGGAGTTTGTCTTCTCGCTCATCCACTAATTCCTTATCAGTTTATTATAATGAAAAAAAAAATCACGATTATTATGCATTTTAGTAGGTCTAACCTACTAAAATGCATAGAAGTTTATGCTTTAAGCGTATCACTTTCGAAGTGTTATTGTGTTGACTCAATTCCTAATATATTTTCCTACAAGTTATCAAAACTTATTTACCAATTAATTATTATCTAGGTCAACCTGCGCCACATATTTGAGACGAAGTTTCGTGAAACTTCTCGTAATTTGATACCAATCAAATGTGACATTTTTTGTAATTTACGCAACGATCACCTACTAAATAAAAAAAAATGAGCACAACTCTACCACATGTTATACACGCAATTATTATTTATTTACTGTTAAGCACGTGCAAATTATAATGATATACGATAAGAAATTTGGGTAGTATAAAATCAAACAAAAACTATATTATGTATTATTTTAAACTTGTGTTATCTTTCCCGAACCCAAATTAGAATTAAGGAACATGATACGAATACGCATAGGTATCAGTTAGTTAGGTTAGTTAGGTTGTTATATAACAAATCATTAGTAAATTAGGTGATTATTATCTTATAACGGATGTTGTTCCGTTTCATAAACTAGGTATAAATGACTAGTAGCTTCACATAATACCTAAGGACGTTAAGTTGTTGTGCCATATGTTATGCCAACTAACATCACTTGTGTATATTGTATTGTGATTAATATTGATAGTTTATTTATGTTATAGAATTCTAAGTCTACAAGTATCTATAGAATTAATGAATGTAAAAAATGTATGTTTCCGGAATAAATCAAAAGAAAAAAATTAAATAAAATCACCTGCAAGTTAGTACCTAAGTGCTAATTTGACAGACGAAACTCTAGCGCATTCTTCTATGAGTTGACAAGTCAGACGGTAGTCACTATCATTGCCAAATCAGAAGATACGATATATTTTTACATTATTTCTTTGACTAGGGTTTCAGGTGGCAATCTCACTTTCGGCATCAAAATGACCCAAGATAGCGTATGGTTTCACCGGGGTAAGTCCACTGGCTCCGGCGGGGCAGGAGGGGGGAGGGGGTGGAGATTTCTGCACTATATAAAAAGGTATATAGGTAGTTAAAAACGTGTACGCTTGACACGTCTTTGCGTAACCAATCATCGTGATATTACATACCGATCATTTTACTCGTAAGGCGCAATTTATTTAACCTAGTGACTTATTTATAATTACATGTGTGTATATACAGAAACTATTATAACGATCTTTGTCCCTGTGTCTCGATTGGGAGCTGCAAACTGAATCGGACCAGATATTTCTACTGGCGATAACCGGGGGTCACTTTGATTGTTAAGTAGGTGTGTTACTTGGTGCGTTGTGCAATTAAGAACAGTTGTCTAGACGAATTTAGTTCTGCGATTTTGTGTCGTTAGGCAACAGAAGGATTATACCTATAGTTATTACTAGTAGTATACGATTGTGGGTAGACTCATGCTTTTTTAATACTAACTGCAATACTTGCACATTGTGTGCAGCAATTGGAAATGACATACAGATAATGGGAATGAGGCATCGTGCTATATACTCTTTTGCAAATTTTTCAACTCTCGCGTTCCATTATATAGAGTCATGTTAACGCGATCATGGTGGGATTTTGAATTGCATGACGTTAGGAGTTACACTTGCCGTGGAATTGGTCGAAACGTCTATCAATTCATAGATATGTAAGTACATACACTATGATCGCAGTAATTCCCGTTAACAGCATTGAAAACTCTGTTGGTTGAGTCAGCCCATTCATGCTACGAAAAACTGATTTTATCACCATCAAAAATATGGTCAATATAAGTATTTCTTGTGTAGTGTTGCCGTGAATTCGTTATTGTAGTAACATTGTAATGCATGTCGGTAAACCTAAACATGCCTTTAATAATATTATTGTGTCCCATTTAACCCTTTTCAAACATACACGTCATTAAAGTGACTCAAACGAAACAAGTCGTTCTAATGATTATATTGTTAGTGTACCTATCTGAATTTATAGACTTGTACTTTTTAATAATTATTATTCTATAATTTATAACTTTACTAACTCGTAGTGATCATGACCATATAGTGAAATTTATCCTAATCGATATTTTTTTTGCGAGTGTCAATGCTGAACACTGTAAGTAAAGTATGAAGATTTTTTTACATTATATGTCTACGTTAATATTAATTGTAAATTACACATAAGTCATATTTTATAATTTACAACTAAAGAACACACAAACGTTTGATCAAGAAGAATGAAGATTGAAGTTTAGATTTAGCAGTGAAGTGATTGTTCTATTTCGATTCAAACATGTCGGCTGGTAGGTATATAAGTTCACCGAAAGGATACCTGTAGTATACAGCCAGCTGACAAAAGCACTCACCGAGGATCAACGAACAATTGCAGCCCCAGTAACTACTGGGGCTGCAATTGTATTCTTCACAAACTTGTGAAGAAAATTTATTTAGCAATAGTACGAAACTATTCTTATTCTCTAGGCGTGAACAAATTATTTTCCTATTTCTAAAACATGACGTACAGCAAGATACTATTCAAAGAACTATAAAACATGACTTCAGATATTCTTAAAGCGTAAACATCCTAGAACACTTTGAGTGATACCTTCAACAAAGGTGAAAGATTCCGAACAAGTATCCTTTCTGGGACTCACCTGGGACATTAGCGAGTTTCATGTTTCCAGCCGTTGCTGGCTACAAATTGATATTTGTTGTACAAGTATTGATGTATTCTGACGTAGCTGTTCTTTTATTGATTTATTATTTTGTTTTACCCGGAAAAGTTTCTGAGTTTCTTTGTTTGAACTAACAACAAAAACAAGTACTTAGGCTGTCCGGAATATTTTTTTCTGGTTCTTGATAATTCGTTAACACATTATAATGTTTTTTTTTTTTTATATCGGCGGACACGTCAATTTGACTTCACCACGACTGATGGCAAGCAGAAGGCAAAGTCTCTGAAAAGAGATGTACCCTGTTACTCGTACAATGGCGGCACTCAGCTTGTCCACCTCATCAGATGCTATTTCACGCCCCGCGTTGTTTTTAATTATTTTTAGGGTTACACTCATTTTAAATCAGATTTCATAATGGAGTCTTAAACTTGTCAAAATACTGTATAATATAGACGTTTCTTTATTAGTTAATATCTAAAACTAAATATTTTACCAGATATTTATATTTGAAATTTCTGTATTCAAATTCAAAAGAAGAAAGTATAGAAGTAAAGTTCAAATGCAATATATTTAAATCTGAAACATGCTAGTAACTTTAAACGTAGATCATTCGTCGTGACGCGAGGCGTTCCTTAGATTTCAGTAGTTACTCCTCCCTCAAAGAATATACAATGGAGTTGTCGCATCCGTTCCGAGGGTGCACCAAAACCGTTTCCTACTTCAGCAACGGTACTTTATTACGGCTGACCTCCCGGTACCGGTTCTTTTGACATTACTATACATTATGATATTTCGTGTCAGTTTCATCTACCTAAGTGTAGCATTCAATGCAGTATTTATTTTTAGGATAAAATAAGTGCAAAATACTCTTCTAGATTCGTCCTCAGAGTAAAAAAAGCAATAACGTTCATGTGTAATATTAGAAAATTTGTTTATAACCAAAATTATGACGGCGGGCGAGGGATATAGAATGCTCAGATTATTAGTCCGAGAGCTGGTACAATTTTTTGAGAACGTTATTGAGGCAAGCTAAAAACTTGTCACACAACTCTCCTATTATACCCCAACACGAAGCTGCAGACCTGGCTGGTGAGTACGGGGGCTAAATCGACACCTGAATTTAAAAAAATAAATTTTAAAAAATACTAAAATAGCTACATGTTTGAGGCAATATGCATTTTTTATAATTTTAACCGTCTACTGTGTCGCTTTCAGCTAACACTTTTTCTTTTTTTTTCTTTCTTCAAAGCGTCATCCACACCGTGCGTATCTACGTACAGCACTCGCGTTCGCACTATAGATGAAAATCCTATCTATAGATTTATATAAGTATAGCGCGCCTTTTCATAGCGTCATTTATGTATGACAACAAAAAAATTCAATATTGTTGGTCTATGCAGCGTGTCTAGGAGTATACGTAGAAAGGCTTAAAATGACGCTAAGACTATTGGTGTCGTAACGTATACATACGTATACGTACGTAACGTGACTAGCGTGTTTCATTCTTCCTACAGTCCACTAAGCGAGGCGTAAAAACGTATCTGGTGAGGCTGTCTAGCAGAGTGCCACCATTGTAACATAGCACGTGTCTGTAATGGTGACAGTCTTCCTGAGATTTGGCCTTCATCAGGCGAAGTGAAGTCAGTGATTTTTTTTGTAGGACACTGCATGTCCTACAAAAAAAATCAGCTAATCGTATTAACATAAACGTCTGCCCGAAAATAATAGGTTTTATCTTGTTAAAAGTTATTGACAAACGAAACACACGGCCACTACATGTGAATGATATTGGTACCAATAGTGTCACCTTATCACTTACTGACACGTGCTGCACTTAAACAGAAGTGATGCGTACATCAATGTAGATAATAAAGTGACCACTGCAACCATCCTTCCAAGTAATCTTCAATGACTTTTAAAGTTCATTGAGATTATCGTCCAAGGAAACTTCTTGTGATCAGGTTTTTTATGGACCACCTAAGCTAACAGCTCTCATCTCTGGGATGGCTCCGCAAAGTACTTACTAGATGCTCTCGACAGGTTGCAGCGACGTACGATCCGCATTATTGGGAATCCTGAGGTCACCAACACCCTCGAGCCTTTGCGTAGAGATGTGGCATCACCATTTTTTCCTCTCCTACAGTCCCGGGTCCTTTAAGCGGGGCGTGAAAAAGCATCTGATGAGGCCATCAAGCTGAGTGCCACCATTGTAACATGGTACATGTCTGTAATGGTGACCCTTTTTTCAGAGACTTTGCCTTCAGCTTACCATCAGGCGAGGCGAAGTCAATTTGAAATGTCCTAAAAAAAAGTAGTAGTATGTTAGTTAGTATGCTAAATATTCAAATCGATTAGGATAGAAAAAAGTGAATACAGTTCAGGCGGGACTCGAACCCGTGATCTTTCCCTTACAGGGGGAATACTCTGACCACTGAGCCACAGATCCTCGTCCGAACTATTTTTAATCCCGTTCCCGTTACTTATAGGTTCCCGTCACTAGTACCTATGACGCAGATAACCGGATTTAGAGCGGAAACACACGATGCGTTGCGGCGGCGGCGCGACGCCGGAGCGGTGTCGCTGCGTCGTTTTACATAGAAATATCTGTAGCATGTCACACGATGCGCTGCGTCGCCGCACCGGATTTGCAACCACCGAGACGAGGCGGGGAGGGGTGAATGCGTTGCGACGCCGGAGCGACACCGCTCCGGCGCGCGCCGCACCGCTGCCGCGTAGTTGTTTATGATTTATAGACCGGGCGCTAGAGGTATGCGTATGAGTATGCAAAATGTGAGTACCGAATTTCGCCTACGGATTTAAGTGAAGAAAAGGTCCAAGAATGATAATGTGGATCTTGCCGGTCTATTAGGCCGGTCCATTTTTTTTACCCCCTCTTGTCTTATTCGTAAAGGAAATGTATTGAGTAGGTACATGATATAAAATCATTTGAATGAATATTTCCGTTATAATTTATAGTTTGTTCTAATGGTAAAAGTGAGGATGGATTCTTAAATAGGTACTTAATAAAAAAAAAACGAAAATAAAAGTAATATTTAAAAAAAAAAAGTTATTCGAACAACCAGCGAATTCAAGCATAAATTTTCTTAAAGTAGGTAAAAAATACTTATTTTTAATTTTGACATTTGTTATTGATGCATTTACATAATGAAATACAAACCAATTCAGATTTATTGCAATTACAAGACCTTGTGCGACAATTTACAGTTCATTTACATGGGGGGAATTAATAACTCTGGTAAAGACGGCTTGTATAGTCATTTTGTCGTGGACGTAAGTCCCTGTTGAGCTTTTCGAAAAAAGTGTACTTTTATATATGCCTAGGTAGGTACCTACCTATATTTTGTAGCATTAATGATACTAATGATGTCAGCAAAATGTTATTATATTTAATCATCGATATATATTATATTAGCTTTTGCCCGCGGCTCCGCCCGCGTGGATGTCGGTTATCGCGACCAAACATAGCCTATGTCCTTTCTCAAGGTCTAATCTACCCCTATACTAAATTTCATCAAAATCGGTTCAGTGGTTAAGGCGTGAAAGCGTGACTGACAGACAGACAGTTACTTTCGCATTTATAATATTAGTATGGAAATATGGATTCAGTGTTGCATCAGATGGGCCGTGTGCTTGTTTGCCACCTAAGTAGTATAAAATAAAAATGGATACAAAAACACGACTTAATAAACAACTTCTTTACGTCAATAGATGTAGAAACACACTAAACGCATACGCGCGCTATGCTTACTATAAGGGCGCAGAGGGGATGTGAAGGGAGCGGGAAGGGACCATCACACCCGGCGGCAAGATTTCTTTGTCATTATTTAGAGGATCAGGTATAAGAATCCGTTCATAGTTGCCGTCACTCGGATTTTGCATACTCAACTACCTCTAGCGCTTGCACTATTATTAACAGACATTACAACGCAGCTGGGGCGCACGCGGCGCCGCTGCGTCATAACAACGCAGCGGCGTCGCACCGCTCGTGTGCCCGCTACTGCGGCGAAATTTCTGCGGTGCGTCGCCGCAACGCATCGTGTGTTTCCGCTCTTAATCTAAGAAAGGAATTCTACAGGAAGCGCGTCAGGCATTGGCCACCTGTTCTAAGACAGGCAGCCTAACCGTGGAGTATGGAGGTTCTGTCCCCCTTCATTGAGAAAGGCACGCATAGGACGCGAAGCGTGTCTTCGGCCTTCTTCTGATTGAGTCAAGGAATACCCCTTTACTTCGCTCCATACTCTCCCTCCATAAACGGAGATAGCTCTGCGATGGAGAACAGCCCTACCTAACCCCACGTTATCTGTTATAATAAACGAATGTGTACTAAATATGGAGTGACTATTGTATTATTATTCACCTGGAACTAGGTCAGTCAGTCATCATGTATTGTATTCCAGAACTTTCCTATAAGTGATCGTGTTTATGTCTGTCAACTTCTTAATAACATCATTAAATTTAATGATTATACAAACCAGTATTGATGTTTACAATAAATTATTTCATGGTTGAAATGGTTAGACGTTGGATTTGTTTATTTATAAAAGTAAATCTTCATCAGCATCATGAGCATCATCATTTCAGCCATAGGAAGTCCACTGCTGGACATAGGCCTCCCCTATAGATCTCCAATAATACCGGTTGGAAGCGGCTCGCATCCAGCGCGTTCCCGCGGCCTTAAGTAAATCTTCAATAAGATCAAATTTATTTAGATTGATAGTAACCCAGAGACTGGATTTATTGTATAAGAGACCATATTTGATCTATATTTATCAGCTGTTTACTGGTTTTATTTGAATTTTAAATAGAAAACACATTAACAACTCGTTAACCGAAATTCAATTAGTACCTTTTAAAAGATAACCCTTTGACACTTAATGTTTGCTCTCTCTTACTTATGATAGAGACAAATGAAAGTTAATATGTAGTTGAAATATCTTTTTTTGTGCAGAAATTCTCGAGGATAAGCTGGCTAACGGGGTTGGTTATATAATCAACACAAATTGATTAAAACAACCCACCGGCATCTCAAATCTTATCTCGGCACAGTGGGGAGCTGCTTTGTGCCGGGTAAAGCAGGTCACCACTGTGCCATCTGCTAATCAGAGGGACACATGGAGACCTTCAGTGCAAACCTCTATAGGGCTGCTACCACCTCAGTCGGAAATGACTACAGGTGACAGCGTCTCCCTTGACTTGTCACAGAAGCGTTGAAATCGCCGTTGCCAAGGGTGTACCGCGTTCGTGACCAAGCACCCTTGTTACCTAAGTTTACTGAAAATCAGTTAAAGAAATGCGCCCACTAGACTGTAACTGACAAAAATACAGACATACAAAAGCAAAATTGGCTACCTTGTCGAAAGACGAAGACGGAGACGGTCTTCGGTCGGTTTTAGCACATCATTGAGGTTATAGATTTTTTCCCGCTGGAAGTCGGGTAGCACAGTTAGTATATTATAATAATGTATCAAAATTGTATATAGGTATATGAATCAATTACAAATATACCTACATGATACAATATAAATCCACATCGTGCCATTATCATTGCAACATGACCTAACGACCTGACGCGCGTGGCTGAAACCGGTTCACAATCCCCGGATCTAACCTACCACCTAAATACTGAGTGATAAATGTTAATGCGAATGATAGACATTCTCACGAGGCCTGATAATGCTATGACTAAACTGAAGAACACCGGCCATGATGTGTCGTTACAGAATACGTATTCATAAGGTCACGCCTCTTTCTCGGCATGGAGACAGCATCATTTCCCGTTGCTACAATCCTGATTATACATCTTTCGCTTTTCTTTTCATAATACTTTTGCACTGTGGGTGTACGTGTGGATACTTTTTTATACTTCTTCTTCTTCATCATAGCGTTAATTCCCAGTCGCATCCGAAGCTTTTCAGCTCGGAGTCTGGGGTTCGCTTTACCAGTCTTAACTACAGATTTGGCTAGACCTCGATATTTTCCGTGAAGCGATTGCCTCCCCGACCCAATGGTAACATTAGGAGATATCGAAGCTTTGCAGCTAGACCGTTGTTTTTGAACTTTTTAGGGCTCCAACTATCCGTAACGACTGCAATAGATGTTCTTGTGGCAACCGGGACCGATGGCTTAACGTGCTCTCCGAGGCACGACCAGACCAATGCAAATACCCATATTTTATGAACACAAATATTTGCACTGAGCGGGGATCGAACCCGCGCCGCGTTCACTACCGCTACGCCACGGAGGCTGTCAGATGTTTAATGATGTCAGATTATTTAAACTTTTTATATAACTTAATAATATTGATGTACTTACTACGTCAAGTTCAACATTTAAAGGATTGCCAATTAAGATTCGTCTCAACAATATGTTTGGTCAATGTTGTATCGTTCCTCCTCTATGACAATATGCAACTATATAAAATCAACTTTATAGATCTAAAGCAAATTCTTTCTTCTTCAGTCGAATCGACGACACTTCTACTTTCAAGTTTTGTTTTCCCATTGTGCTGCTATTATAAGCATACTTAAGTATCAAAGGGTTTAAATTCGTCGTTGTGGCGACTACATATTATTGTTTTATTAAGCTATTGCATAGCTTCTATCGCGGGCCTTGAGCGTGGAGACCGAATCCAGAAATTCCGTAACGAAAAAAACCTAACACGCCCCACTCCGAGCTTGCACGAATCGAGCCGAGCTGCTCCGAAATCGGAAAAATGCTATGCAATAGCTTTACCGCGGCAGTCCCCGAGTGCCACACGTCTTTTTATTTATATTAATGTCACATAGTCCCATACAGGAACTCTGTATCGGACTCGAACCGACTAAAATTGCACGCCGCCGTGAAATGGATGAAATTTAATTAATTTTAAATAAAAAGAGAAAAGCCAGTGGAAAAACCGTTACCTGGATCTATTTGTCATGCTCCAAGCGACCCATTGTGTAGTCAGCAGAAATCGTGTTATATGAACCCTTTGCCACTGATATCAGGTATCAATCCAGGGTGTAAGGTGGCCCAAAAATGTAATTTCTTCCTACCCCGACTGTCCTGTAGGGAATTCAACACAGTACAAAAAATAAACCCTTATTTGAAAATTTGTATTTGAACTGAAAATATAATGTACAAAATGTATTGTTCATGTAATTGGATAGCTACAATACATTCAATAATTGACTTAAACAGTCATGGATAATTTAAGATATTTTATTGTTGTATAAATGAGCAATTAGTTCAAATTGTTGGTTTAGTGTTAAGTTTTTGCTGCTATTTAGGTATGTAGTTGCTTCATAAGATGCATTAATATTTGTTTTACACAAACCAAAAAGATCACCTTGATGCTACCTCTTTTATTTGCTGAAATAATAGCTATATTTTCTGAAGTGCCAAATATTATGACAATATATCGCTTTGGCAAAAATTAATAGTATTATTGACTAACACAAAAATATTCAAGGCAAACAATATTTTCAAATACGGTATGGGACGTCGATTCCCATTAAGTGTCAATTATTTTTACTGATAGAAAAAAAACAGAAGTTGTACAGTTGAAAATTTATAAAAACCTGTCGTAGAAAAACTGTATAGAAAAAACAGTTTCATTCAGATAAACAGTATGAGCAAAGACCCTGCAAAATGTAATACTCTGACCTTGACGCAGTTCTCGGTGACCTTCTAAGAACTATCTTACCTGAATCATACAGCCAATTTTCTATTTCAGGAACTCCATAAATTGACCTATTAGTTTTCAATCACATTATCCACAATTATCCGAAGAAAAAACCGATTACAACCGATACATGCTGAACCGCAATAAAAATAAACAAAGTAGTTTATTTATAAACAAATGTACCGTATATATAAACGATGGATAGATTCATTAGTTATCAGTGTGTCTTAGACTTTGTGTTGTACAGTTCGGCTGCTGTCTCAAATAAATATATTAAAATGATTGATACCATCGTGCCGGCGTTTACGCAACTGGGTGAATTTGGCAGTCTTGGTGTTAGTAGATTTTTGACTAATCGGTTTTAAAGTTGAATAGATTAGAAATTAACTCGGTATTATTGGTGTTAGTAGAGTTTTGACTAATTGTTTTGGGAGTTGAGTCAATAGAAATTATCGTTTTAGTGTATTTTTATCGCCGTTAAAAATCTTACCTACTAACTAATTACAACTCTTCCATTACATTTCTTACTTTATCTGACCCTGCATGTTCTAGATATCTCTTGTCAAATAAGGAAATAGAACAAAAATAATTAGTGACAAGTGAAATCCAAACAAATTTCATATAAATAATTTTCACCTGTTTTATACGATTTACCAAAAAATTACACTGTCCACCTGATGGTGCTACCTTGACCAGTTGCATCATGATTGGTGTGACTTGTGGTGGAGAAAGGAGAGGGGAAAGCATTTAGAAAAGTTGGAAAAATCTTTGATACTCACACTCTTTCTACTACTAAAAAAATAATAAAATAAATAAAATATAATCATAATAAAAAAAACTTTTAAAAAAATACTGTGAATACTAGATATAACTAGTTGGCCAAATAGAACCGCTTATTACTTTATAATTTTTATACTTCACAATAAAATCTTCTACAATCAAAATAACAAAAAAATTTTTTTTTTTTTTCAAATAGGCTGGTGGAAAAGTGGTCTTCGCGACAGATGACTTCTTTGCAACTTGCGAGAACATGCTGTCTGATGCGGAACCCATATTCATAACTGAAAAATACACGGAATATGGCAAATGGATGGACGGGTGGGAAACAAGGAGGAAAAGGGTACCTGGTCATGATTGGTGCATTTTAAAGCTGGCTACGAAATGTATTATACGTGGTAATTATTTTTATGATACTTTAGTAAGATTTAGATATTCAAAAAATATTCGAACATTCTTCATCCTAGGGTTAATTCCCAGTCGCATCCGAAGCTTTTCGCCTCTTTGAACATTCTGTATTAGAAGTAAATAAGCAAAAACTTAATTCAGAGACTTTGCCTTCAGCTTACCATCAGGCGAGGCGAATTCAAATTGTCGTGTCGATAATAATATAAAAAAAAATTGTTCCAATAATTTTTTTTTTGATAATCTAATCGTGGTTTCCATTTTGCAGGTCTGTTGGTAGATACGGCGTTCTTCACTGGGAACTTCGCCCCAAAGTATTCCATACAAGCCGCTTGCTTGACACCTGTAGGTGAGTTTCAAAAATTTTCAATTACACCTTAGATTGTAGGGACATACAATGTTGAAATCTCTTCATCCTTTTAAGTAACAAAATGCCCTCAGTCTTTCTATACTCCATACGGTTAGGTATTTAACTCAACGTAAGCAATTTTGATGTATCTATTTAACATTATTTTATTTAAAAACTCAGTTTATTAATGTTTTTCTGTTTATAAACTTATTTAAAGGACTAAAAACCGACATCGAACCACTAATTAATCAGTTAGTTAACCTAGTTTATTTTTTTTAATTTGTGAGTTTATAAAAAGCGGCTACAAGACCTTCAGTTAAATGCCTAACCGAAGAGAATAGAATATAGTCTTGAATATTTCGTAAAATAATAAACACAATAACAGTACAAATTAACATTGCAATTTATATAGCTTTACCAAGATCTAAAATATAGTTTTACTCAAACAAATCTTATTTTGATGTCAAAGAAATTATTATATTCTACATCAAAGAGACTCCATGATTTGAATACCCAAGTCAGTCACAACGTCTTATTAACGTTGCTTGATGAATTTCAAGTTTACATTTTATTGTTTATAAAGAAACATCAATAAATTCAATGATAACTATTCAATTTTATCAATTCTATTAAGCGATACAACAAGTTATCATTAGTAAATTATTACAAAAAGAATCATTTACGTTTGACGACTTGTAGGTACCTCGTGATAGTAGAGCGTTTGACTGCCAAGTGAGAGTAAGGGCCCTCGCGCACTAGGCAGCCTGGCTGCGCAGCCAGGTTGCGGCAACCAGAATATAGCCGGGAATTTGTGGTTGCCTAGTCCGCGGGCTCCTATACAACGTCATATGTTTTACTGGCTGCCGCAGCCTGGGCTGCGCAGTCAGGCTGCCTAGTGCGCGGGGGCCCTAACCTAATTGTAAATATTTGTATAACTCGGGACATAATATCTTGGGCCTAAAATGTGCTCTATACGCGCAGTATACGTTTCTTGGGTATCTTTTGAGGATAGTATGGGGTGGAGGAGCTAAAATTCATCAAGCATAGTTTATTACAAAACAATCCTCGAGTGCCAGGTCGTTTGGCGTTTGTCTCGGGATTTAAGTCCCGTGGTATATACACGAATATCTCTATGTGCTATTATCTGGGTGATTTTATATATAACTGTATATAAAATCACCCAATGATAACCTATTTACAAAAAAAATATATAATTGAAAATATTCCGAGTTTATTATCAATTAATTAAAACAGTATTTAATTGCCACGCGCTTAAATGAAAACATCGTTAGACAAGTTTTTAACCGTACATAAAACGAATTACAGAATTGTATAGTTTTGTTAATTTTCCGCAAGTATTGAAGAAGCACAAAGCACTTAGTTCTAGCTCAATGAGGCGATATCTGGCAATATGCCAGGTCTATTTACCGGCCACTCGTTATTTTTGCCACAGAAAGGTCTTAGGAACTTAGATTCTTTACTCCTAGGACCTTATCAATTGTATAGGATATATAAACCCACTATGTATTTTATGAGGCTCATTCGCAAAATTTCCATTTCGTCATTATGTCTGTAGGTAGGTCACAAAACGTCCCTTACGCAATGTGTCCCTTTCTCATAATGACCCTTAGGCATAATTTCCCTGACACTGCAGTCAAAGTTAATTTCTTCTCTTTATACACTGGCACACTTGTATACTTGGGAACGTGTTGGATACGATGATAACCTCATTATAAGGATTTTGTTTGATGTGTCTGCCAGTTTGACTGGTCAACAAGTACAGTATATTTTGCGTGTGGCCTATTAACCTTTCTTACATAAACTGTATAACTTAGTGTTGCTAAACCGAGGTATTATAATATACCTTCATATTAAAACTAGCCGGTCCATCCCTGCTTCGCGCATGGCATACTTCGAAGCTTCGTATCACCCCTTGAAACCATAATAATGCCCGCAATTTTCAAATAATGTTTGGCAATTTGCCGGATTTGTTGACATTTATGGTTACTGCTCTGGGACAATCAATAGTAGCTCAATAGTAGCGTTTAGCCTCTAACCTTCCTCGACAATACGACAATACTCAATAAAAAAAAAGTTGAATTTGATCCAGTCGTTCCTAAGATTAGCGCGTTCAAACAACCAAACAAATAAACATACTCTTCAGCCTTATAATATTAATAAATATTTAAAATTATCGTTTGATATTCAACAACAATTTAGTGCAATGTTTCTATCAATAATTCAATACTATAAATTCGAAAGCTGCTACAGTATCAATGTTATTTTTGTCGTTCCAGAGGAAGAATGTTTGCCGGAAAGAATTTCAGAAATGGGTACGGCGTGCAACAAATTCGACTTGGAACAAATCGAACGCCTTAAGTCTGACAAATGGGATGAGATAGTGCCTGTTACTGCCCTACGGCCGGGCTATGAAGAGACAAGGCTCAATTACCAGAAGGTAAATGTTAAAAATAAATACCATCTTTTACATTAAACAGTAATTGTCTCCTTTGGACATAACACTGAAAGAATAAATGAAGTCAAGTTTGAAACAGATCAATATTCAGATTAAGACGCAATTATATATGTAGATGATATAGATGTAGACGACTATAATGTATTAAATGCTTTCAATGAAAACAAACAGATTTCATGAAATTAATTATATACGAATAATGTATAATGCCTCCTATTATTACGTTAATGACAAGAGCATCTGTTCTATTGTTTCTATTCCAGCCATGTTGTCAAAAGATATTGATAACGTTTATGTGAATGGCATTTCATCAAATACCTCACCGACAGACCCTCTTAATTACGAGCTTATACGGCTTTGTTCATGTGGTCTTGTTTAATATTGTTATTATAATCTAATTATTTACTCGAATTAGTAAAGCTTTTAAACATTTTAAGTAATGTCAATTTTGGACACTGAAGAACACACGTGTAGATTTCGAACTGGTATCAAAATTTGTATTAGAAATATCTGAATTTCAACTGGTTTTAACAATATAAAACCTTGTTTAGGAGCTACCCAGATATTATATTATCTTATACATATCGATATTGCTATGATTTAAATTACGATTTCGATACAATAGCTCGTCAAAATTATCTCGCTCGAAAAAAAATAAAACGAATGAAATTTGTATCTGTGCACTAAATCCGAACAAATCCAATAATTGATTATTTTTAATCAAAAACTTTGGATACGAAAAAGAACCATTGCTAAAATTACGCTTTATACACTAAATAAAGTTATAAATTAAATTCAAACCACAAAAAGTTTTCCAAACTAATTTTAAATTCTGCAAACATTTGAGTAACAATATTTTTAGATTTGTGTACTTTCACACTTTTATTAATTTAGTGGACACCAGAGTGAAAATTTATGCAAACATACTCGTATGAATAAAAACATTTTGAACAACAATTTCATATCAAATATTTTGTTTCAGGTGTTGAGTGATGATGCTTTTACTCATATAAGGCTAAATATTTATCCTGATGGAGGAATAGCTCGACTTAGAGTATTTGGTGAAGCGCGACCTGACCCTCCTTCAAGACGACAAATTATTGATTTAGTTTCACTACTGAATGGTGGTGCTTGCCAAGGTAAATATTTAGACTGATATTTATCTTATTCTTAATACAAACCCTGAGATCATTTCGATATTGTAACGTTTCTATTTTTTTTATTGCAGTCACATATCATAAAATTGCCTATACCTTTCCTAACTATTTATAACTTTTTAAAAGTCTTAACTAAGTTCACATTCAATATCGATTGAAATGTATTCATTTGATACAATTTTCTAACATAATATATTACGATTTGACAGGATTTTCAAACGCACATTTTGGACATCCTAAAAATGTGATCAAACCTTCAAAGGGTGAATGTATGTCAGATGGCTGGGAAACAGCTAGAAGATTAGACAGGCCTGAAATCATTGAAGCTAATCCTGATGGAACTTTAAGGTTTACAGGTAAGAGAAATGATACTATCGAAACTTTCCACGAAGTTTACTCATTGAAATGAAATCACTTTTTAATGGATTCTATCGCGATTTATTTGATATTTATTTACATTTATCCCGACGTTTCGGTTATGTACTTTTCAGTAGCCATATTCGGAGGGTAAATAGTGACAGAATCCGTTAATAAGTGGTTTTATTTCAATGAAATAAAAGTAATGTTAATTCTTATGAAATTGTACAAATTGTAGTCCTTTTTTTAAATGGTTTGTACCCATTCTTATGTTGAATACTCAAATTATATTTTCGTTCACAGGTCAGGAATGGGCGGTATTCAAACTTGGTTTCCCTGGAAAGATTAACCAAATTTGCATCGATACGAATCACTTTAAGGGCAACTATCCCGACTGCGTTAAGATTGAAGGAGCATGCATACTCGTAGGTCAACAATCCGACTGGTGTCCAGAGACTTGTTGTACATGGCGAAATATTTTGAATCCCAGTAAGGTAAGATAGTTCTTCTTCATACATATTATTTAGGTCTGTAAATCCCAGAAGGGGTGGGTAGAGGTGTATTGACATTCACATTTTGAATTGCTAAAATAAATGCTTGACAATGCTAGCTGTACACTATAATTTGAAAAAGTGTATATTATTAATTACAAATAATTCAATAAAATGAATAAAATTGTCTGCTGACATTAGAAATTCTCGTAGATGGCTCTTACCGAATTGATCTGTAATATGTCTATCATTTTATAGTTTCAATGCCTCAAACGTTTATTAATTGTTATTTAATTACTACAAAATCTCATCATTATCTTTTTTATTACAGTTATCAGCACATAATGAGCACTGGTTTGACTGCAACTCAGATGTCGTCACTCACATTAGAGTAACGATGGCTCCAGACGGTGGCTTCAGCAGACTTAGAGTGTTTGGATTTATCGACTCTTTAATTTTATAAGTCAGGAATCTTTAACTTTCCCATATAAGTAAGGAAATTGTATCCAGTTCTATCGTAGTAGTAGGAGTGACATACGGCAAAAAGCCGGTCAATTTTAATTTTTGTACTGAGATGAATTACATGTTCACTCACAATACCGTGGGAAACTAACATGCCTAAAGACCACGCTATAAAGACGAACAAATACTTTGACTTGACTAACGAGTTAACCAAAAATGGCTACGCTAAACTCTACGCCGTAGAAGTAGGAGCAAGGGGAATTCCAGCTGAATCTCTGTACAACTTACTTAAAGACCTCGGATTGCCAAGAGTTTTAGTAAGCTCTTTACTAAATCGAATATCCAAAGCGGCAATGATAGGATCCTACCAAATTTGGATAGGTAGGGGGGAGACACTACTGACGGTGGAGGTGAGCGCTGATGCATCACAAAGATGCCACCCTAAACCTACATCTGGGTCGCAAGTCCCAGTCGCCGTCACGGTGTTCTTCTCTGTATCACGCTATGGACCCGGCGACCGCACGGTGAATCCATGAAGTGCTGAGAATCGGATCTCACTGTGCCATACCTTTGTATTTGCGTACTACCTTTCAATTTCCATGTCATCCATGTAAAAAGTTTCAAAATTTATTTACATGTTAGTACAATGATTAGATGTTCTCTGAAATAATCCAGTTAAAGAATCTGTTTGCAATTCCTAAGTTCCTTTGTATTTGCCGTTCTTTAGTATTATATCTGTAAGTAGCTGACCTAAATAAGAGGTCTTTAAATTATTACGTAGGATAGTGAGACTCTCGTAAAGTTCCTATATAAGTTGTAAAATACTTAATTTAGTATCACGCGTAGATTTATTTTGTTGTATAGATTTTAAAGACTAATGACTACCAAATTTGGTAAACAGCCCCTTTAATAATACTTAATTTTGTATAAATCAAGACCTACTAATAACTCCAACGACAGTTGTTTACTTAGATTCGTAAAATAATCATTCAATGTATTTGTACAATTTAATGGAACTTTGAATAAACAGAAACGTGGCAGCCGTTCATAAATGCCACTTTTTGAGCTAAAGATTGGAAATGTATGATTTATTATTTTTAATAGTGTTCTCAGATATTATTGACTCGAATGTTAAGAATTGTCAAATATCATTGAAGTTACTGAAACAAAATTTAATGTAAGTACTATTTCATTGTAATTTATCAATAACATAATAATTATGTAACTCAATTGTATGTTCTATTTATTTTGTGCTGTTTTACTAAATCAAATGTTTTAGCAAATAAGTCTTTGAGTATTACTATGAAATAGAATTTTATTGTTTAAATAAATTATTTGTAGGGTTATTGCAAATAAAAATTATGAAGACAAAGTTTTGTTTTTTATATTACGAGTATGTTGTAAAAAGTTTCGTCATGTTTAAAAAAATTCATGATGATTGAATTAATTTTAAAGCATTTAGTATGTATGCTAAACTATACAAATTGATTAAAATCGGAAAAAGGGAAATCAAGCTCAGGCGGTTTCGCTTTTTCCGATTATAATCAATTTCATGATGAATTTTGTGGAGGTGATAACCAAGTAACCAAACCATCAAAACAAGGGAGCGGTCTATCTGTTCTCTGAATTCTTCTTGAAAACCTTAGTAAGGAGCAGAGGTTTAATACATAATATGGGGAATATAGACTAGACCCCCTAGAAAAGTCAACCAGATCTGCCCTTCCAGACTATCATATTGTGGAATAGAATAACAAATGTTTGAGAATTGACGGTTATGACATATACGTTGACGACTGAGTCACTACGTCAAATCCCATACATTCGTCATTCTATTCCACAATACGCCGACCGACGAATTACCATTTTTTTAGGAGGGTACGTCTAGTTTAGTAGAAATCACTGGCCTAGATGTTTAAATTTTGGAAGGAAGGGGTTGCTAACAGTGGTACCAGGTGCTTCGGCCTTACATATCAAATAAGCTGTTTTCAATATACCTAATTTATCAGAATACTCCTATTAGAAGGAAGAGCCGGAAGGCGGACCCTGAGCTTCGGGGTCATCTTGGCCACGGATGCAATCAGGAGAATACGTCTATATGCAGATGATGATGATGATATCAGAATACTCCTAATATCGATGGCTCCTACGACGTAAATATAATACACCAAACTCAACAACATCATAATACTATCCAACGTAAAACAGCAGTATAAACCTATCGCTCAAGTTTACACAAGTTCACGATACACGTTTGCCTCAAAGTTCCAAGCCGGATATTGTTCAGGAGATTGCAGAACTCTACTTAAAAGCCCACTGGGGATTGTCAGGGATATTTTGTTATTTTAAACGCCCTTTCAAATATATTGCCAATATTGCCATTTTATAGTGGCAATATACAGTTTGGATCGGATTACATAATATATCGCACCCCTATTCAAACAAAGAAATAACTCAAAATTACGTATTTGTGGGAAAACGCAAATAAAGTTTGACACCTTCGCGCGTTGTACTTCAATATTTAATTAAAAATAAAGTAAATGAGATAAGTACGTTTTAAAAATAGAAATGGATAATTTGATAAAGATAGCAATTAATTGTTATAGAGAATATCCTTATTTATAAAAATAGGTAATTTATTTATATTAATTAAAAAAAAGTTCCTACTTAATTCAGTTTATGATAAAATATTTTTTCAGTACATTCGAAATGGCACCATGTAAATCAAAATAATGCAGTTTTATTATAAAATTATTTATAAGTTTTTGATGTGTTTACTTTTATTTCAGTTTTTTACTTAAATTAACATTAATTTAATACTTTTCCAAAGTAGATAAAGTAATATTATATTATATTATAATTAACAAATAATTAACAAACAACAAAAAGGTGCGTATAGATCACGTTGGCCACACCCGTATCGATGCGTGCCTCTACAGGTCTCATAGCGGTGATCTGGGCAAGGCTCAACTGTAGTATGAGCATCTGCAGCGGTCGGCGGACAGGTTAATCGAGCAGTATCCTACCGCGGACTTAGTGTTCTTGAGGGACTTCAATGCTTACCACGTGGAGTGGTTGAGGTCCACCGAAACTGATTTTACGGGAAGGGCTGTACACAACTTCGCCTTGACCTATGAACTCTCACAACTGGTGCATTCTATCATTAGAATACCAGACATCGACACCCATTGAAGCTATACTGGACCTTCTGCTGACTACGCGCCCGGATGAGTGCTCCGTAAATGTGGATGCACCACTCGGTACTTTGGACCACTGCTTTGTCCCGGCGCAAGTGACTCTCGCGGGGCTTGAACCATCGCGGACAACAGCTCTTACCAATTAGCTACCTCGAGGTCCAGTAAAAAAGCAACCGCCAGGGTTAAGTTTGAATTCATCGGCGGAATTGGCGAGCGTCTTGCGCGGTACCCATCAGGTAGTCGTGCTTTTTGGTCGCTCGCCAAAGCTGCCGAGGGAATCTTCTGCCAGTCCTGTCTTCCGTCACTGCAAAAACCCGACGGTAGTCTGGCCCATGGCGCTAAGGAGAAAGCCGATCTCTTGGGTCATCTCTTTGCGTCAAACTCGACTATGAACGACGGGAACTCCGAGCCACCTATTATTCCCAGCTGTGGTGCTTCCATACCTGAAGTAAAAGTCACGCAACGGGTGGTCCGGCGTAAACTTAAATCCACAGATGTTCGGAAGTCAAATGGGCCGGATGATATACTGGCGATGGTGCTTAAGCACGGTGCCCCTGAGTTGTGGCCAGTGCTTACACGCCTTTTCGCGCTCTCCTATTCCACGAGACAGGTCCCGACTTCGAGGAAGACTGCATTCGTGCATCCTGTGCCTAAGAAAGGCGACAGAACAGATCCGTCCAATTACAGGCCTATCGCTATCACCTCACTTCTCTCGAAGGTGAGAGTGGTGGAGCGTATAATTAATACACAGCTCCTGAGATACCTTAGGGGTAACGATCTCCTGAGCGACCGCGAGTACGGTTTTCGTCACCGTCGCTCTACCGGTGACCTCCTATTGTATCTCACTAACCGATGGGCGCAAGCCATCGAAAGTCGAGGTGAGGCACTAGCGGTCAGCCTAGATATTGCGAAGGCCTTCGATGGGGTCTGGCACAGAGGTCTTGCGAAGTTGCCACGCTATTGACTCCCCAAAGGACTATGCGTATAGATTGCCAGTTTTTTGTCCAACAAAAGTATTCAAGCCGTCGTCGATGGCAGTTGCTCGAACTGCATGGACATAAACGCTAGAGTTCTACAAGGCTCCATGTTGTCTCCGACCCGGTTTCTGCTGCATATTAATGACATGCTGTCTGATGGCTCCATCCATTGTTATGCAGATGATAGCACCGGGGACACGTATTACATGGGCCGTGAAAATATCCCTAGGTCTGAAGTGGAGGAGAGTTGCAAACAACTTTGTCCGAAATCGAGACTACTCTCTCTGGAGTATCCGATTGGGGACGACTAAACTTAGTCCAATTCAACCCCACTAAGACACAAGTATGTGTATTCACCGCTAAGAAGGCTCCATTTGTTGTAGCGCCGCAATTCCTGAGCACAGCGCTTATCATTACCACAAGTATCGGGATACTTCGTGTCGACATCTCCAACGACGTCCAATACTGAAGTCATCTGGCAGACAAGGTCAAGTTGGCATCAAAGAGACTTGGGTTGCTCAACAGAGCGAAGCAGTACTTCACAGTGGGGCACCGGCTCCTCTTGTAAAAGGCGAAGGTTCGGCCCCACATGGAGTACTACTGACACCTTTTTGCCGGAGCGCCTGCGTGCCAGCTTGACCCTTTTGACTTGGTGCGAAGAGGGGCGTTGAGGCTTGTCGGCAATCCCATACTTAAAGGCGATGTAGAACCTCTCAGTCTCAGAAGAGACTTTGCCTCACTGTGTGTTTTCTACCGCCTATATTATAATGGTTTGTGCTCAGATTAACTGTTTGACATGATGCCCACAGCTACATTCTATTCTCGCACCTTTCGCCATAGGCGAGGAATTCATCCTCACACATTGCAACCGGAAACGGTGTGCACTGTGCGGTATGAAAGGAAATTCATTCCTCGCACACTCAAGCTGTGGAATGAACTCCCCGCGGTGGTTTTCCCAAGCGACAAAAATAATATGGGGCTTCTCAAGAAGGACATTAGAAGGTATCTTTAGGGTCGGCAGCACGAGTGTGACGCCCCTGGTGTTGCATACTTCCATAGGCCACGAACCACTTTCCAACAGGTGGGCCGTGTGCTTGTCTGCCACCTAAGTGGTTTAAAAAAATATGGCTGTATGTTAGTTGAATAATGTATTAAATTAAAGAAATAAAAAAAGTTCGTCGCGAAATTAATAATAAGCAGAATCAACTAAAAAATCTATGATGATTCCCGTGGATTTACAGTAAAAAAAGTAAAACAAGTCGTATTAATATTCAGTCCATTATAAAAAATTTAAAAGAAAACTGCAATAAGTTGGAACAGGAATTAAAAAAACTCACATTGTTTCATATGAAACAGAATTAAATCGAAAATTTTAGGTACAACTTATAAATTTTTACTAATAAAGCGAAATAAGTTTTAATTAATGCACTTTTAGATTGAATAATAAACAATGTTATAGTTAACTGCCAGCAATGCACCGAATTATTTTGTTTTATTTCACTTTAATCCTACAAGCAACGATCCGACCTCATACGGAGCTGGCGCATCAATGAATCATTCACTTTACCGGTACCAACTTGTTCGCGCGCGTTAGTGAGAAAGAGACGGACTACGTTTTATCTTGCTCAATTTGATCGTATTGCAATGGCTGTTCGAGTGAAACCTTTCTCCTAGTAAAGTTATTACACTTTTTCATGAAATCTCATAAAACATGAATTTTGAGTTATTTCTTTGTTTGAATAGAGGTGCGATATACTCTATGCTGAAAACTCTTATGTAACTGCCTCTGTGGTGTAGCGGTAATGAACGCGGTCACTACGCAGGAGGCATGGGTTCGATCCCCTCTTAATGCAAATATTTGTATGCGTGAATATGAATATTTGCATTGGTCTGGGTGTTTCTATGTATATAATAATTTATTCTAGTATATTCTAGTATAATATAATATGTATGTATTTACGGAAAAAAAAAATATCTAAGTATGTTTATACGCATTCTAGAACCCATAACACAAGCTAGTTAAGCTATGCTTACCTTGGGTCTAGATAGCGTTGAGTTGAATGATTGTTTTGAATGTTGGTGAATTTTTGTTGAATGTTGAATATTTATTTATTTATTTAACTAGGCGATAACTTGGTCGAGCACACGGATCTAAGTACGAGTATCTAGGATATGTTCGCGACGCGGCTGGTGATAGATATCGACTAAGGCTTCAAGTTGGGTGTGAGGGTGGCATGCGTACCAATATGGTCTCACTACCATGAATGTCCAAAACCGTGCGAAATGGAAAAATAATAGCCGGAAAACGGACCTCAGACAACCATATGGCCCACCTGATGGAATGTGGTTACCGTGGCCTATGGACGATTGCAACACCAGGGGAGGCACACTCGTGCTTCCGACCCTTAAAGAACAGAGAGATTCTGTGCTGTCAGCGAAGAAGACAAGGTTATCTCAACTGCTATTTTTTTCTAATATTAGTTTCGTTTAAATTAATTTTTATTAATGATTTCATATGATTATGATTGCATCGTATTTCATCCATTATCACGATATTTTCTATCATCGCATATCATTTAATTTCAAGCAGAATGATGAGTGTGCATATGCAGAATAATCAAGACGAAACCCCATACTTGGCCAATTTTTTTTCACTGTATCAACATTTATGAAACATTCTGAAAATAAATAACCAATCTTTTCTCATTTTTACTTTCACTTCTCAGAAAAAAGGTTTCATCTTTCTCAAATAAAAATGTCGTTATTTCAACACGTAATTTATATTGGAATTCGTGTCGTAAACTCTTGCGTTGTGTAATATTTAATAATAAAGGCGTTCAGGGTGACCCTAAGATATTACATTCTCTCGATACCGAAATTAAAACTCCAAAACCTACAGACATATAGCAACAATAAATTATACGAATATAATTTATTTTATACCACTTAGGTGGCAAACAAGCACATGGGCAGTGTGCACATGGGAAGTGGTTTTTTTTTTATATAGGACACGTCAATTTGACTTCGCCTTGCCTGATGGTAAGCTGAGGGCAAAGTCTTGGAAAGAGGTTACCATGGTCTATGAACGTGTGCAATAACAGGGGCGTCACATTCGTGCTGGTAACAAAAATATAATCAGAACACAAGTAATATACCAGAACTAACAAAAAACAACAAGAATGTCAATGATTGATAGTTACCAAATAATTTAAAATTATCGAGGATAATAAAGATATACCTAATAGTATCCCGAATGGGATCGAAATAATAGCGAAGATAATAATGATAGTATGACTCTTAGAGCCACATCGCACTTGTGGCTAGCCGCAACTCTATTTTTGCATGACACGGCTGCATGTGGCCACCTGCAAATGCGTTACGTTCATACAGTGTTATATACATAATATAAACTACTCGTAGAGAGATGTGCAGAAAGCCAGATAGGATCAAGCTGCATTGCCAGCTTAAGCGCATGAGTCAACCTGGGTCAGCCGAGGAGCGAGAAAAATGCTCTATGCCACCTTACGCCCCGGCATCTGAAGACACGAGACGGCGTACGGTATTGGTGAGTCGCATCGCGTCCTACATGGCCCCTTCCGTCTGCCGGGGGAGTATCCGTGAGGATTTCCAAACGAAAAAAGAAAGGCTTGGCTTCATTACGGGCGACCCGTGCAAGTGCATTTTTACTCTTAACATCGAAGTCGGTTGACCATAAGTAGCAATGCGCATAATTACGGCACTACCTAAGTATAATGAGAGCAAGCGAAACAGATAATAAAAATAATTAAGACAACTCAGATAACTTTATTTACAATTACTTTAGGTACGTATTGTAATTGTTTTTATTATAGTGAGAATCACGTTCATGTAGATGTCTAATTAAAAATGTCTAATAATAAAACGTGTAGTCAGATAATGCTCTAAATAATTTTTACGCGCTATTGGGTCCAAGCTGATAACCTATCAGCGATGTATCACTGTTTTGTTTATCCACGTGTACGACGTTACAAAATACCAGACTCAATCGACTAATATCCAGTATCTGTGTGTTAAAGTTCACGATAGTGGACACGTTTTGGTATCGGGGAACACAAGGTTCATAATGAATGGAGAATTAGGTGATAGGAAAAGTTTCCAACGTCTTGAATTGAATATAGACTAAACAAAACTATTATCATTCTTTGAGAAGTTTCCCAAATCAGTTGGATTCGGTTTTCCAGGATAAGGCCCGTATTTCAGAATGATACTCAGTCCCTAATCTCAATTTATACCTGAGGGCAGATTGTATTTCAGATGACAGTTCTTATTTAATTCTGACAATCGATCAGTGGTGTAGGGTGAACACTTTCAAAAGAGAAGCCGGTGAAAAAATATCTTACCTCTTAACGAACTACCATAATAGCAATTTTGTAAAGAATTCTGAGTCTTTTGATGTATATTATTTATAGAGTTGTAACTAAAACTAACTAACTAACTAAACTTGTAATTCAACATTCTCAAATCAAGATCACGTCTTTTTATATCGCCGTATATTTTGAAATTAGCAAATGAATCAAAAGTTATTGGGTTGTTCTCATTGACATTTTGGAAATATTTTTTTAGAAATAGAAACGGTATATTCCCCATTTGTATTTCCTTTATTTGGGAAAATTACACTTATTTTCAGTTGGTAAACTAACCTATATCCATTTATAGTGAGTAATTAATCTAAAAATCAATTTGAAAATTAATAACACGTGTAAACCCTTTGCTCATAAATAAGTACCTACCTATGTGTAACTAATCAACAAAGAATTCAACCCAAATCAAGGGTATAAATAAATAACATACTTTAAATAACATCTTAACCATATAGCTACTAGTAAAACAGGTGTGACGTTGCCCGACATTGCTCTATAATTGCTACTTGGCGATCCCGTGTCACACCCGTGTCAAACTCCCGCTATTTGCACTGAAATATTCTCTATAAATTGGCTTTTATAATGCCCTGACGACGGTTTATCAATAAACCCCTTGGGTCCCGTCGTGGGCTCCATCGAAGGTATCAAATGGATAAATTAGATTTTTCATTCTTGTTGCTCTGTTTGTTGACGGTCAGAAATGATCGCCGTGAAATTATTGGTCGTGATGGAATTGGGTTTAAAAGGTTTGCCTGTTTAGCGTGGGGTTCGTTTGAATTGATGGCTGGTGTCAACGGTAATAGGAAATGATTTGACGTCCAGAGTTTTATATTTATTAAAATATTTTGTACGTACCTAATCATTTAATGAAAATTTGTCTGAATAAAAATTTAAAAACTCCCGTCACAATATCCCTCCTTGTGTTGGTTAGCTCTTAAACTTTGATAGGTACCTACACCTGGTATATTTCGATTCAAGCGTTGTCGTGTCGGGACCTAACTGATATAATAGCACTCTGTCATATAATCGGAATGATACAAATTTTTCCGACATGGCAACGCTTCAATGAACATATCATGAAGTATACCTAAGTATAAGTACCATCAAAGTTAAAAGACTAACCAACATAAGGAGAAGATTTTTGTGACGGGGGCTTTTTTTTAATTTTCATTTGATTTTTATTTTTTTTACTTTTTAAATTGATCTACTAGTCAAGCCCTTTCATTTGATATCCATAATGAGGAAGTTGTGAAAAAAGTAATTCACCGTTTTACTGTGGCGACCATCTTGGATTTGAAATTTGTCATAATGTATAGCATCTTATTAGTCAAGCCCTTTCATTTGATATTCAGGGAATTATGAAAAAATAATTAATCCGCTCTTTAATGGGACTTAATACAATGATTGGTGAAATGTGGGTGTTAATTCACCCTGCCTAACCCTCCAGGGATGAAGGCGTGATTGTACTATGTATGTTAGTGGCAGAGGCTATCTTGTACCGATTTCCATCCAATATAGCTTAGAAAACTCTCGACTAATTCATCTTTCAAACAAAAAAAAAACTAAATCAAAATCCATCCATCTGTTCGGCAACTTGGATGATTGGTGAAATGTGGGTGTTAATTCACCTCTGCCTAACCCTCCGGAGATAAAGACGTTATTATTGTATGTGTAAATTTTAATAAGCAATAAATATGGAATCATACTCTTGGAGGTTTCAGATTTCTAGCGCTTACCTACATATAACTCAAATATATATAATAATGCTTTGAAATGTTAGTACATGGCGTTTGAGGTTGTAGATATCCTTTAATAATTTCATGTACTATGCTGGTATTCCTTTGATGAGACGATAAACTCAAATACCTACATCTATAGCTACAGTTGATCTAAGAGACGATGGCGACATTGAAGAGGAGGCGGCCTTTGTTAGGCAGAGAAAGCAAGATTACTAGTAAGTTGGCAATTTAATTCGTTTCGTTTACAATGTAACATTCTGTCTAAATTATACAAAGTGATTTTGTAGTCGTTTCGGAGCGAAAGATTTTGAGCACAGTTTCGATAGCGAAAGCGTCTGGAAGTAGGTATTAGGAATTTGGCGATAAAAAAAACAGTTTTTTTTTATAATGTATGGGAATAATGTACAGGTGAAAGGCATAGGTACTGTATAAGGGGTTATAAAAAAAAAGTTTTTTTCGCCAAAATAAACTTTCAGACGATTTTGCTAACGAAACTGTGCTCAAAATCTTTCGCTCCGAAACGACTATAAAATTACCCTGAACATATAACCAAATTGCGTAGGTACACACAGGTGTACCTACGCAATTTGGTGAAATGTGGGTGTTAATTCACCAAGTTTCCACCGAAAATCGTCGCAATATGGGTGAGTATATGGTGGGTCACCCCTGCCCCCGAATAGGGATGAATCATGAATCATAAATATTGTAATTGACGTACAATAAAGTATATAATAAATTAATAAATAAATAAATAGGGGGCAAGCCTAAAGGCTTTTTACACGTAGACTGATTCATCTGCGGATGTTAGCAGCGGACGCGTTCACCGACGTAAGGACGGGTGACTTACTCGTCTGTAGATGTTTAACGTTAAAAATCTACGTGCCGGACGTCGGACGTCGGAAGCGTCCGCCGATGACATCTGCGGATGTATTTGTCTACGTTTAGAGGAGTCAAAGAAGAGATACGTTTACTTTCAAGATTTTTATATTTGTTTAACACCTATCTGTGTATGTCTAAAGGCGGATTGTGTATTAATATAGACACAGATAGTGAGCCGTCCATACTTTATTGAATTCCGTCGACAAAAGTGAATAACAAAATAATTATGTGTGACTCTGCCTTAAATTATATTTTACAAAATGTTATTTCAAAAGTACTTGGCAGCATCTTCGTAACACCGATAGCATTTATCCATAAATATAACGTATCTTGTATCTACTTTTCTCAACAGTGGTTACATCTCTTGGCAGCGAAAAATGTATTATTATTATAACACTGCCAAGCCCATGTCACTTCCCTTTATATCTTTCCACAATACATTAGTTACGATGTCTTGTAATAACACACTATATAATTCATTATCTTCGCTTCTATTCAAATCAAGTGAACTGTGCGAGGGCATGAGTAAATACAATTGAAGAGGTAAATGAAGAAAAATGGGCTAAATGACAAAAACACGAAGCTCTCTTTATAAAGTTGTGAGATGGGCGCCAAAGAATCCATGCTAATATTATAAATATGAAAGTAATTCTGTCTGTCTGTTACGCTTTCACGCCTAAACCACTGAACCGATTTTGATGAAATTTGGCAGGTTTAGGGGTATAGGATATAGGCTATGTTTGGTCGCGATTACCAACATCCACGCGGGCGGAGCCCCCGGCGAATGCTAGCACTATGATAGGTATAATTATTGGCATAGACTTGTTATAATACGAATTTATTTACATTGAGTTACTTACTAATAGTTTATTTTTTCCATGACTGTTAAAAAGGAACAGTTGCGGTGAAACCTATCCTCAGAAGGTTTTATGATACATTTGAAATATCTCATGCCAAATGCTGTATCCTTACAAAATTGTTACATTCATAATTGCTGACTTAATATATAGTGGAGCAAGAAATTTTAACACAAAAACACGTCCATAACTAGAAGAACTTTAACCAAAACAAATCAAATCTTATAGTACGAGAGCCCACGACCAAAATTTTTGTCTCATAGCAATACAGCCAAAACCGCATCAAATCGATAGATACGATTATCCTGAACTCGAAAAAACCAATATCAGACATTTTCCGCGTAGCGTTTGATCTGACCGAATTTTCAAAATTGTCAAAGAATTTTACCGAACTGCATCATAGCAATATGTCTGATTTGCAGACTGTAGTTGAATGATAGTTCTGAGATACCGGAAACATATTTTTCAGACGTTAGTGGTGTAGCGCAAACCCGTAAAATCACTTAAAAAAATTAAAAATGAGACAAAAAAAATGTCTCATAGCAATACGTCTGAAAATCTTTTTTATTAGTAAATTTTGGTTATTTGATGCGAACAAAACAATTTTCAGACGGAAATGTGAACGCATTAAATTTTGAGACCCTGAATTCATTACATGATAATTAACAAAGAATTTACCCGAAACCGTAACATTGAAGTTGAAGGACTGAAATAAATCGCACAAAAGGAAACTGGGATGAAGTTGAAAAAAAAAAACGGTTTATTCAAAGTTACAAAATATTCTCGTATTCAATCGCTGTCGGATTCGGAATCGTCGTCTTCGAAATCACTCTCGACGTCGCTCGGGAGATCTTCAACGTCCTCTTCTGTAAAATAACTTTTACAAAAGAAATAAGTAATGACATCTGTCATCTGTCAAAGTACATATAATAGACAAGGGAGATTCTTGAATATCTATGAAGGCTGTAAATTAAAAAAAAACATTTTCGTACTTATTTTCGTTTTTGGGAGTATATGCTACACTTAAAGTGTCTGAAAACAGGTTTTTGGTAATCATGGCAGCAATACGAAAAGTTAAAAAAAAAATATCCGTATTGCTATGATACAGGTCGGCTAAATTTGTTGACATTTTCAAAAATGCGCTCAGGCTATGTGCTACGCACAAAATGTCTGAAAACAAACTTTTTCGTAATACAATTATAAAATCTATGTACATTTTCACTATCAGACGTATTGCTATAATACCGACTGCCTTTTTTTTTTGACACAGCAGAAATGGCCTCCCACGCAGTTGCTACACTTTCGACCGTTACTACACACCTAGTCGGGTTCAGAATCATACAATCTAACGATTTTATAGGGTTTTTGCCGTATTGCTATGAGACATGGTTTTGGTCGTGGGCTCTCGTACTATTAAATAAATCAAAGGATGTTTATTATTATTATATATTATAATAAGCAATAACTTTGCTTCTATTCTAGTAAACAAATATAACAAGACCCAGTCTTCTTATAATAATGGAAAATAATTGATTGTCTTCTAATAATTCAGAGTAGTCATTATTAATTGTTTATGTTACAGGTTTGAACACAAATTCATAATTAAGATCATATTCGTGTCAACAAGGGTAGCAAAGTTTGGTATCTGTCCTGAATAATAAAATTTGGTGAAACCTCATCTTTATATGCCACAGAAAATACCTACTTGAAGTAATTAACTCGAGTATCTTTATCAAATCAGCGATGAAAATCTATCCTCAGACGGTCATTGATATTCTTTTTTAGTTATCCCTACTAATATTATAAATGTGAAAGTAACTCTGTATGTCTGTCTGTCTGTCTCGCTTTCACGCCCAAACCACTGAACCGATTTTGATGAAATTTGGTATAGGGGTAGATTAGACCTCGAGAAAGGACATAGGCTATGTTTAGTCGCGATAACCGACAACCACGCGGGCGGAGCCGCGGGCAAAAGCTAGTTTGTTTTATAAGAGAGCGAGTGTTGCTTTTTTAGCGCATGTTCAATTTTGATGACAGCACAAGGTGAAAAATGTTTGCACTGTAATGATGAAATGATATATCATACTTATCATACTTATAATATCATATCATACTTATAATATCATACTTAGAGATCATACGGTACGGGTATGTTTGCTCTTCGATATCTGATTGCAAAAGTCGTTTTTATCTTCTAGAGGATAATGTAAATTTAATTTTGAACATCGTGTGCACTAAGTTTGTGAATTCAAAACATCATTATATCTATTTACTTCTACCTCTATGGCACAATATAGTCTATGGTGCCGAATTTGATTATTTTATCCTGAGTCTTTCGACATTGATGGACCTTACAAATCCAAAGTTTAAGTTATAGTCTGTACCTACTGTAAGTCTTCTTACCATCCGAGTTCTTTAAGCGGCGTATGAAAAAGCATCTGATGAGCTGAGTGCCACCAACATGGTACGTGTCCGAGACCCTCTTCCTGAGACTTTGCCTTCCATTTCTAAAATTATGGTCACACCTACTTTTCCTATCCGTTTTTTTTTATTTTCTACCAAGGAAATTCACACAAGTACGAAGTTTTAAGGTATTCTTATAAAATCTCAGTTCACATTCTCGTTTATAATTATATTGCTGTAATGATAATTACTAAGTGTGTTTATGTCATTAATGTCGTGAGCTTTGTCTTAATAATTGTTTTATTATACGGAAAGTCATTATGCACGGTTTACATCAAGCTATGTAAAAGTAAATAATAAGTACAGTAGTAAAGCTTAACTACGAGTTGCTTGTGTTACGAGTGCTACAATGTGGACAAACAAACTTATACTCCATTTAGTTAGGTACCTACATAAGCAAATAACAAGATTAATATATTTCTTTACGATATATAAACTAATATTTTTTTTTTACTTCGAGATATTTTTATCAGTATAATAAGTAATATACATAGTCAGTACAATATAGGGTACAGTTATCCTGTACTAATCAAATAATCCCATTACACTCGCTGCGTTGCCACGCAGTACCTAGGTACATAAGATATGTCTTTTAATATGTTTTATTTAAAAACTCAGTTTATAAATATTTTGCTGTTCAAAAACTTATTTTGAAGACTAAAAACCAAAATCGAACTACTGATTAGTACCTAAGTTAGTTTATTTGTTTAATGTGTGTTTTTTAATAAAAAGTCGCTACAAGATTGTTTACCTTTAGTTTAGTACCTAATCGAATGGAGTATTTTGTCCTTATGTACATAATACATATTCATGTAAATAACATATTTACACTAAACGGGAATCGGAAAAACCCGCGACCTCTGACATAGCAGTCGAACGTTCTTCCGCTGCGCCACAGAGGCCGCCGATAAGCAATCTTAGTAATTAGAATATATCATTAATATTAATTTATTTACCTTTGTATAAGAATAGCCGCGTGGTTCCCGGCAGAGTAGAATTTGGGCCACCCCATCTCCTCCCATGTGGTGTCGTACAAGGTGACTAAGGGATAGGGATGTTTAACATCAGACAGATATATATTATACATACAGCCATGACTCAGCCTATACATGGCTCAAGGCTCAAGCCAACAATAGTGCCCGGAAAACGGCAATAGTCTCACCCCCTTACGTGGGACCTAATACAATGATTGGTGAAATGTGGCAGGCGTGTGAAATCAGATCAGTATCGAAAAATCGGCATTTTTCTTTTTCTTTTTAACTATAAAACCTACAGATCTAAAATTCACATGCCTGCATATTACAGGATATGCAGAGTAACTTTATATAACCCAAATCTCGTCAGTATCCTGGCACACCTACTAATAGAGGAACTAAGCTCTGGCGCAGGCTTAACTCATGAAGTTACGATTCAGACAGTAATCCCTCCCGAAAAGTGAAACCTAATTATAATAAAACCGGCCAAGTGCGAGTCGGACTCGCCCATGAAGGGTTCCGTAGCAGCAAAGGCGAAAATTACGGCTTATGACGTATTAAAAAAAAACTACTTACTGGATCTCGTACAAACCAATTTTCGGTGGAAGATTGCATGGCAATGTACACCATATATTTTTTTTTAGATTTATCATTCTCTTATTTTAGAAGTTAGAGTGGGGGGGACACATTTTTCCACTTTGGAAGTGTCTCTAGCGCAAACTATTCAGTTTAAAAAAAAAACGATGTTAGAAACCTCAATAGCAAAGACCTATCTATAAATACCCTACACGTATGGGTTTGATGAAAAAAAAAATTGAGTTTCAGTTTTAAGTATCCCCAAAATTTAATGCTTTTTTTCTATTTTTGTGTAAAATTCTTAATGCAGTTCACAGAATACATCTACTTACCAAGTTTCAACAGCATAGGCCTTATAGTTTCGGAGAAAAGTGACTGTGACATACGGGCGGACAGACAGACGGACGGACAGACATGACGAATCTATAAGGGTTCCGTTTTTTGCCATTTGGCTACGGAACCCTAAAAATGAAGAGTGGAGTTGAAGATATTTTCATTAAAAAATCCTATTATGTACAATACGTAATTACATACAATGTAAACGTCTATTACATTTTCTAGAAATATTTATTGCTCACAAAGTCCCTAATCCCTAATAAACAAATTCTCAACGTCAACCATTTTCAATTTGAGAACATAAGAGCACTCTTGTTATTTTTTTTTCACTTACCGGCCATACAATGCGCAAAGAAAAAGGTCGCTTTCTATTTATCGGATAAATATTTTTATTGAATAAATCATAAAGTGAGTTAACGAACGATCGTTAGGACTTTAGGAAACGTCAATACGTTCAACATATAAATGAAGGCAATTGTACGCACGGGCGCTTGGAAAAATACAAACGACGCGTTTAGCTGACGGATCGCCCATTTTTTTGGAATATATGGCGATATTGTTGGAGAGAAAACGGTCGTTTACACAGAAGATGTTGTTTTATAACTGGTTTAACTAAGATTCTTGAGCAACTATTCTTCAACTCAATGACATTTCAGAAGCATAATTCGACGGCAATTCCAGCATTACGTTACATTTAGACTTTTTGTAAATGCAAATTGATGCTATGAATGCAATTTGTTTTTAATTTCCATATGCTGAAAATATTAGTAACCGAAGTTAATAGTATTCCCATAACCCCCCCAACTAAGCTAAATTGCTTGGTTGTAGTTCACGATAGTAAATAATATGATTCGAAACAATTATATTACCGAAGTTTCTGAAACAGAAGCACTGGCAGTCTCTCTGCGAGATCGAATGATCGAATCTGCGAGAAATGAGGAGATCCGTAGAAGAACCAAGGTTACTGACATAGCCCAGCGGATTAGCAAGTTGAAATGGCAGTGGGCAGGGCACATAGCACGGAAGACTGATGACTGATGGGGTCGAAAAGTCCTTGAGTGGAAGGAGGCCACGTATCGGCAAGCGCAGCGTAGGACTTCCACCCACAAGGTGGACAGACGACCTCATTAAGGCCGCGGGAACGCGCTGGATGCGAGCCGCTTCCAACCGGTCTTATTGGAGATCTATAGGGGAGGCCTATGTCCAGCAGTGGACTTCCTATGGCTGAAATGATGATGATGATGATGATGATCCAGTTTCTGGCTTATCATGACGTGTCAAAGCGTTGGTGTTCCAAGTGCGAAAGAGGAATGTAGCTATACTCGTATAAGAGGGAGTTTTGGACATTATTTGGTAAGACCTAGTGTATCAACGTTAACTGACCCACCAATGCGCAGTCAAGCATGAAATCTTCAACCGTATATTTCAAAACAAAATACAAGCGGCCGAATCTGAAATACAAATTGCAATAAACTAATTTGTTACATTCGTGTAAATGAAAACCTTTCATAAATCAGCCTTAGGATTGACGCTGTAGGGTTTGTTTTTTATTGTAGGTCTCTGTTTGGGCATTTTAAGTAGCCTAATCATTGTAGCCTATACATACCTGATATAAAAACGAATTCGGTATCACAAAACAAGGTAAAATATATAACCTCTGTGGCGAGGCGGTAGTAAATACGACTGCTACGCAGGGGGCGCGGATTCAATTCCCTCTCAATGCAAAATATTTGTATGCATGAACACGTATGTCTATCTGCATCGGTGTATGCGTTAAGCTGTCGGTTCCGTTGCCATACGAACATCTATGGCAATCATTACGCGTAATTGGAGTTCTAAAAAGTCTGACTACTTTAACTACAGACGTTCGATATTATCAACTGGTTGTGAAGGTCAGCTGGCATACCTATGGCATGTCCAGGGATTCTCTTCGATAATACACATATGATAGTTATATAAGACGGAGTTTATAGAGTAGGAAATTCTCAGTTGCGTCCAATATAATGCACTATTTATAGGACAACTTAATAGTTCTAACGGTAAATAAATATTGCAACAATAAAAGTAATATTGTATGTTATGGCAGAAAGGCGAAAAGCGAGCGACTATCATAGTATACACACATTTAAAGTGACAAGATGAGAGTGCCTACTGTTCTTAGAAAGGTTCAAATTATGAACATTGAAGGGCTTTAAAGCAATGGTAGACTCTAAAAACTGAGTAAAGGACATGCCAATAAAAGTGCAGTTCCAATAAAATAATATACCTACGTGTCTTTTATGAAGACGATTAAAAAGTGTGAAATTGTACTTCCCACTGTTCATTAAAGCTACTCACGTCTGAAAACAATGAAACTTTTCCAGTGTAGTGGTTCTTTGATACCGACAAAGGAGCAATTGAACACCAATGGTCACGTGCAACCTAAAGTTGAATAGTCAAGATCGCTACACCGAGATTTAGAAAGGCTGCCTCAGGGATCTGTACTAACGAAGAACTGTTTTGAATATGGAATACATCTGAGGTATTCCTTTCTCGTTGTTTGTCGAACTCATGTGAATTTAACGCTGGTTTGTTTGGATTTTACGCTGGATTTGGATTGAACGCGTTTGTTACCACTGGTGAATTCAGCCTTAACATAGGTATTACTAGTAATATAAAATCCATTGAACTAAACTGAGTTTTTACGTTTTAAGCAAAGACATTCATTGTGTAACATGCACTAGTGCAGTTTAAATTTAAAAAATGTTTACATTTATAGGTTAAAATACTTTACACACTTGGTTCTCACTACTATGGACGCCCAAGATCGTGCGAAATGGAGGAGGAAGAGCCGGAAGGTGAATCCTGAGCTCCGAGTTTACTTTGGTCTCGGATGCAATTAAGAAAATACGTATGAAGATGACGGTGATGATGACCTTAGAATGGATTTCATCAATAACAGGAACCGAGATTATTTAAAACTAAACCGCATTACTAGATGAATTTCATTGGAGAATTGAAGAATTGTGCAATCCAATCTTGGACTTAAGGTGATTACATACGCGAATGACTTTGACCATACAAATGCTCAAGGTCATTCGCTCATATTTGAACCGTAAAAATCAGTAAAACCAATTTTAATAGATAATTTTATAGGCGACGATTACTAACCAAGAAGATCACGTCATGCTAATACACTTATTTAACATATTATATGTGAAATTTTTAGATTATTTGGATACATATTGTATACAATATTTGGTTTCATAAGAAAGAGTAGAGTGATTTTCGGAGCCTCTTTTTAACTATTTCCTCCTTTTTAATTTAATTTATGAAAAGAAGAAGTTGTTCTCTATATCCTGTAGTATGCAGGCATGTGAATTCCAGATCTGTAGGTTTCATAGTTAATAAGAAAAACGGTTTCGAAAATACCAATTTTTCGATACTGACCCTCATGGGGCCTTTAAGGCCGCGAGACAAACGAAGCCCTGGCGTGGATTGTTTTGTAAAGATATCATTCCGTAGCCGACCGCATACGACAACTGCCGATGCACGCAGCACATGCGCGTAGCTTATTAGGGCTTCACAATGTTCCCCTTTATCCGTATTGGAGTTTAACAAGTAGGTAATGGGTACGCTGTATGTGCTGCATGCGTCGGCAGTTGTCGTATGCGGTCGGCTTCAGAATTATACCTTAATAATCTTATTTGGTGAATTTGAGCTCGCCCACAGCTGCAGTTGCACCCCACGCTATCCTTAAAAGACACCCAAGAAACGTGTACAGAGCACATTTTAGGTCCAAAATATATTTCCCGAACAATACGCTTATTGGTTGCCTATTGATCATCGATCATGTTCAACTAATAAAAAGCAGTACCTACTCAGTGTGCAGTAAAACAGTATTCAGTATTCAGTGTGTTATGCTTGTAAAACCGTAGGTATGTACAAGAAACCGGCGTAGTATTTAATAGCCATTGGAGCCATGGACTGCCTCTGTGGCGTAGCGGTAGTGAACGCGGCCGCTACGCAGGAGGCGCGGGTTCGATCCCCGCTCAGTGCAAATATTTGTGTGCATGAATATGAGTATTTGCATTGGTCTGGGTGTGTCTATGTATAATATGTATGTATTTACGAAAAAAAAAATGGACCTAAGTATGTTTATCCATATTCTAGATTCCATAACACAAGCTAGTTAAGCTATGCTTACTTTGGGTCTAGATAGCGTTGTGTAGAATGTCCTACAATATTTATTTATTATTATTTATTTGAAAGTTTAGTTCTTCGAAGTGTTTCCCGTAAAAACTAATTGGGTCGTAGAATTAAGTGAATAATAATGAAAAAGTTTGAAACTTAGAAGTTCTCACGAAATTGTTTTACTAAGTACGTAAGTACCTAAGTACTCTTATAAAATACTAGTTGTTACCCGCGGTTAATAAAAAATACTGATCCCGTTCGTTCCTGTAAATAGTTTACGACTGATTCTCAGACCTACCAAAAATGCACAACAAATTCTCCAATCAATCAATTATCCTATTGCAGTTCACTGCTAGACATAGGCCCCTCCCAAAAAAATCTTATTAATCGCAAAATCAGTTTGCGAGTTTGCAACAAGCACTATGACACGAGAATTTTTTACTTATGTTTTAGAATTTTTGGCCTTCACGGTATTGAGTTGTATGATATACCTACAACAAATGTAAGCCCATATTACGAACTAATATTAAGCTACATCAACTTTGGTTCAATAAAGCTGTGTATAACGGTCTAGAAATTATTATCACATCAAACCTCCAAATAAATAAATCATTACGTCACACCAGTATACTAGATCACAAACTTACAAAGATTTTCAAAAATTCTGTCATGCATACTCAGCTCAGCCTTACTTAAAATTCTACCCAACAAAACTTTCCACAATTCACATCCAAGCTTAAATGAGAACCATTCCTTTCTCTAAAAATCCGTAGTCTCAGTTGTCACAAAGCATTGCACTCAGATCGTGTCGAACATCGGACGTATACCAGTCACGTCTCACTGCTTCCACGACGTCTGTCGAATGCCACAGAATTTGTAGCTGTGAGCCATAAAGGTATGATTCCGAAGTCAACCGCATACGACAACAATAGACGCATGCAGCAGATACAGCGTACCTACTCATTATTTGTACGACGTCTGTCGAATACCACAGAATTTGTAGCTGTGAGCCATAAAGGTATGATTCCGAAATCGACCGCATACGATAACAATAGATGCATGCAGCAGATACAGCGTACTTATTATTTGTACGACTCTGTCGAATACCACAGAATTTGTAGCTGTAGACCATAAAGGTATGATTCCGAAGTCAACCGCATACGACAACAATAGACGCGTGCAGCAGATACAGCGTACCTACTCATTATTTGTACGACGTCTGTCGAATGCCACAGAATTTGTAGCTGTGAGCCATAAAGGTATGATTCCGAAGTCAACCGCATACGACAACAATAGACGCATGCAGCAGATACAGCGTACCTACTCATTATTTGTACGACGTCTGTCGAATGCCACAGAATTTGTAGCTGTGAGCCATAAAGGTATGATTCCGAAGTCGACCGCATACGACAACAATACATGCAGCAGATACAGCGTACTCATTATTTGTACGACGTCTGTCGAATACCACAGAATTTGTAGCTGTAGACCATAAAGGTATGATTTCGAAGTCGACCGCATATGACAACAATAGACGCATGCAGCAGATACAGCGTACCTACTCATTATTTGTACGACGTCTGTCGAATGCCACAGAATTGTAGCTGTGAGCCATAAAGGTATGATTCCGAAGTCGACCGCATACGACAACAATAGACGCATGCAGCAGATACAGCGTACTCATTATTTGTACGACGTCTGTCGAATACCACAGAATTTGTAGCTGTAGACCATAAAGGTATGATTTCGAAGTCGACCGCATATGACAACAATAGACGCATGCAGCAGATACAGCGTACTCATTATTTGTACGACGTCTGTCGAATGCCACAGAATTTGTAGCTGTGAGCCATATAGGTATGATTCCGAAGTCGACCGCATACAACAACAATAGACGCATGCAGCAGATACAGCGTACTCATTATTTATACGACGTCTGTCGAATGCCACAGAATTTGTAGCTGTGAGCCATATAGGTATGATTCCGAAGTCGACCGCATACGACAACAATAGACGCATACAACAGATACAGCGTACTCATTATTTGTACGACGTCTGTCGAATGCCACAGAATTTGTAGCTGTGAGCCATAAAGGTATGATTCCGAAGTCGACCGCATACGACAACAATAGACGCATGCAGCAAATACAGCGTACCTATTTACTTGTTAAACTCCGACACGGATAAAGGGGACTATTGAGAAGTCGCAATGAATTACGCATATCTACTGCGTGCGTCGACAGATGTCGTATGCTGTCGGCTTCGGAATCATACTTTAACGCCTTTATTATGGGTTGTGCAATATAACCAGTACCTTTTCTATTGCTTCGACGTACTAGGGTAATAAAGTGTATGTATTATGGGTTGTTTGGTGTGAAGATGCTAACAACGCATATGCTACGTTTAATATCTACCAATCATATTCATGAGTCCACATAGTATAGCACTGGTGGGAAGAGGTTCAAGCTAAGCTATGTTATTTATTTTGAACTAGCTTTTGCCCGCGGCTCCGCCCGCGTGGATGTCGGTTATCGCGACCAAACATAGCCTATGTCCGAAAGGACAAGGCAGCAGGTCTAATCTACCCCTATACCAAATTTCATCAAAATCGGTTCAGCGGTTTAGTCGTAAAAGCGAGACAGACAGACAGACAGACAGGCAGACAGACAGACAGACAGAGTTACTTTCGCATTTATAATATTAAGTAGGGATGACGTGTGTTATAAATGGAGAATAGATTCGAATTTTGAATATTAGTAGGAACGCGCTGGATGCGATCCATAGAGGAAGTCTATGTCCAGCAGTGGACTTCCTATGGCTGAAATGATGATGATGATAATGAGTAGGAAGTTTTATTGCACATCTTACTCGCTACGCTACATAGCATAGCATAGTGGAAACGGTCACATTGTTTCATAGCTTAGCTTTCACATTATCGTAGCGTATCTGCATAGCACATCCCTCGTGGAAAGGCAGCCTTATGTTTGTACCTCTTGTAAGAGAAAATAAGAAAGTATTTACTCTAGTTTATTCTATAAAAGGGGTCAGTTAATGAAATCCATGATACTCGGCGATACATATATTTTCCAATATTTCACAGCTTATAGCTTCACAATAAAACACAGTACACTGTTCGACGGTCGACACGACAATGATCTCATCCTTACTAGCCGGTCAAAAATCAACTCGGGCGGAAGTGCGCCATGACAGATGTTGGCGTAAATATCTAAATGGCTAATTTAATCAATGTATTTGACCGGATAGTAAGTTCATAAAATATATTTATATACATTAATAATATCTAGATTTATTTTAACTGTTATTTGTAATATTTTGAGGATCACATTAAATCGATAAAAATAGATGACTGCTAAATGCATGTTGCTAGTCAGTATAGCTACTTTATGTTTAAAAATAAACAATGTATTTTAATAAATGCTAACAATTCCTTTAGTGAAATGGAAATTGCTAAAAGTTTTAAGGGCCATATATTTTCTTGAATTGGGATTCTATGTTATACGGATGGTTTCCGCACCGAAATTATAAGAACTTGATAATACGGTACAAGCGATTTATCCAATTTCTTAAACTCCAAGTTTATTTTTATTTAGGCTTCGTACCTTGATCCTCTCGCTGATTCTATATATTGAAAATCTTTTCAATTTTCAAAAGCTACCCAATATATTTTTTTCTTTCGTAATCTGTGAACTTAATCAACTTATTCGAAATCTTTATCCGGCTAGAATATTTTCCAAGCATGTGAAAATGGCTCACCGCACTCTGTATTGCGGTAATCCTCGGCGTGAGCACGACACTGCTACCTGTGACGTCATCTAGTGGAACGTTTACACTGAATGGACTGGATTCATCTAAAGTTGTAGGTACATTGAAAGCTGTTTATACAGAGAAAAGTAAAAGGATGTTAGCAGTCGTATCTAGGTATATTTACTACCAGGTAACTGATTCTTGATTAAAAATTTTAAGAATTTAACTATCACTGTACCTACTTTTGGGATAAATTATAATATTATGTATTAATCGAAGATATAAACTCTCTTCATTTAATTTTTAATGGAAATTCGTCAAACCATTTCCGTAGAACACAACACTATAAGTATATAAGTTTTTAGCTGTGTGAAACTTATCTAAGTGCCTGTCTGTATTCTATAGAGAGTGCAAGATATGTGCATAGAAAATCAAACATTGGTTGGTAGATTGTGTTTGAGTTGGACAATAGTTGACCATAGTTCTGTCTATACACCATACTAACTCTGGTAAGTTCCGTAACTTAGCTGAGTTATTACGGAACCCTCGCTAACGTTCCACCAAAAGCCACCAACGAAGATATCAAAATGCACACAAGTATTGACAGGCTAACCCAAAATTAATACGATGATTGATCAACAATCCACCAAACATGTAATTACATGCTTTGTAGATTTAGCGTATTTTCTGTGACGTATGTACAGTCGACAAAGATGATACCATCGCACCTTTACATACAACTTTAAATAAAAAAGTGCAACCTTATTTCCTTTGTCGACTCTACGTATGTAACTTGAATCTTAAAGTAAGTAGATACGTAAAAGTCCGTATGTTTTATTCACAAAACCTAAAAATAAGTAAATCATTTCAGTTTGTAACAGTAATCACTTTTGTTCAGTTACTATTTTTTTAAATAATCACCATTATACAACTCAATCACGTCCATCAATCGTACTGTGTGGAAAACGTTTTGTAACCTTAGTTAAAGGCTGTAAAGCATTTCTCCCCTCGACATTCCACTTTGTTTACAAGTGAATACTCGTTTACAAAAAAAAACAAGTGATTGGCATCTCTGCCGTTATTAGGTAATGTGACTTTATAAATATTTGTATGCAATCAAAACCTAATAGAGATATTACATATGTATATATATTGTAATTTTCTATTACTGTTTCACATAAAATTTACTTTTGAAAGAAGAAGATAAAAATAATGGAAGTATTCTTTGGAGTTTCTGATATTTCAGTGCTGTTGCAAGCACCATGATTCCGGAGGTGATCCGTGATCATGGTGCTTGCCGAAATATTGGAAACTCCAAACAATAAATGGAATATATCCCGATAGCTCTAATAATAATGTGAATGACCATAACAGTTTAAATACCTATATAAAGTATTTTATCGCAAAAGTAACAACTAAAAACAAAATATGCATTTAAACATTTTATTTAGCAAAACATCACAATTTACTAAACAAAATTACAAGACAACACTATTACAATATTCATGATTTTTAAGATTAGCTCTAGTAACTTCAAGCTTCGAATATTCTTAAAGCTAATCATATTTATACTAAAACAAAATTCAGTTAATTTAACATTTTACGACAAGCTCAATCTATGAGCTCCTTAACATCGCACCTGGGATCACGGTACCTACATGTAATGTCGCCATTTTATGAATAATATAATCATCTTTCAACACGAGTTTGTATTATGCGGGATTTTTGCTTTGTACTGTATGATTAAGTATAGTAGTGGTTTGCTAGGACAGCAGAATAGTTTTGTGAATTACTCGAAAAATAATAGTTTCTAAAAACGAAAACCAAATTAGAAATAATACAAAAATGTTAAAAAGCTCCCGTGAAAAATGGAAGAGGTCTATGCCCAGCAGTGGACTGCAAAAAAGTAATAATTGATTGATTGATTGGCCGCGGTAGCCTAGTGGTATGGGTAATGGACTGCTGAGACGAGGTATCGGGTTCGATCCCAGGTTTTACCATGGCACACACCAATGTCTTTTCGATGCTTTTCGAAGTTATGTGTTTATTTATCGCAGGTTTATAAGTGCCCGGTTAATGGCAATAGGCTCGCCACCTATTACATTGGGACCTAAACATAAACGGCGAAATGTGGGTGCTAGAACCTCTGCCCACACCTTCGGGGATAATGGCGTGAGTTTATGTATGTATTATGTATGTATGATTGGTAAGCATCCCACGTTCTTTAATTTTATTTTTTTACTTTTTAATAATTAACTATCGCAGTGGTGCCTTTACTTTCAGGACTGAAGAGTCAGGTGGCAAACACTTCGGTAAAAACTAAAATGGATCAAATAATCTACCGGGGTTGGAGCTTGAACGAACACAGTGGCAAAGCAATAAGCCATCTTTTTTTGAATTTGCTTCTTATCAAGCTTTAATTCAAATTTCCTTTGATTTCGCTGCCTTTATAATTAGATTTTATTGGTCTAACATCTATACCAATATACACACAACCAAATAAATGCTTAAGTAAAAGAAATGCTTGAACTTTTATATAATATAGGCATCACCATCCTACAGTCGTTACTTGTGTAAGTAAACTCTATTTACGGCGACTATATTCCGTGCTAGCTAGTTGCGTGATCAAGGTCCACGTCAGTCATTCCTGCATGAGTCATTTTGTGTTGTACCGATGATTACATGTAATGCAGTGGAACATTTTGATATTATAAGGTATATTGTACGAACAGGGCACGTGTTTCCGTGCATCAGAGAGCACGTCAAGCCGTCAGTCCCGGTTCATAAAAACATGTATAGCAGTCGTTACGGGTAGTTGGAGGCCTAAAAAGCCGGACAGTCTAACTGCAATACTTTTATATCACCAATGAGTTGTGGCGCTCAGATGACAGTAATTTCACGGAAAATACTAAAGTTCAGCCGCTTCGCAATTAGACTGGAGAAAGTGGACTCCGGACTCCGAGGTGAAGGCCTCGGATGTAACCGAAATTAACATAAGGATGATGATGATGAACATATTGTACGAGCAGTTGCTAACTGTCGGTGCTACTATAGTTTAGAGAACTATTATCCAAAAGAGGTATTTTTGAAGCCCCATAGTTTTCGGGGCTCAAATCAACCTCACCTGCCAGCCGATAACTTACTAATTGATGGATCAGGCTGTGATGAAGGCGACTTCCTTACTCCGAGAGGAAATCTCGGAGTAAGGAGGTCAGACGGTAGTCGGTCCCAAAAAAAACCAGTATAAGTCAAACGGAAATGAGAAGGAGAAGGAAAGCTCCAGCGGTTAGTATACGTTAATGACTGATTCATCAAGATGATGTTTGATGGATAAATTAATCAAGTACAAGTAATTTTATAATATATGCAATCATAAAATTTAATAAGTTTTGTATCTAAAATATAAAATAATAAATGATCTAGATGTAGGCATCTTCCGGGCACCAATATCATTCTGGGTCACCTTAGTATTTCAACAAAATACCCTAATATCAGAATACATATTTTAGCTACTTTAACACCCAGACAGGTGAGTCCCTAAGGATACAGATTGAAATATTGCTCCTCTTTACTGCAGTGACGCGCCTCAGTGGATCAATAAGCCAAAAATTGAAATCTGCGAGAGTGTCGTAAAATGGGATGTGTTCATTAGACATACTGTATGACGAAAAATATTTCATATTTTCATAACATTGACGCAAAAATATTGAGTATTGGATAGCTCAGACAATTGGAGGGGATGGTATTTGAGCTACTTACTAAGGGCTAGTAGTTAGATAAACTACTCAGTGGTAACAGCGACCAACAAATTGCAACGTTAAGCTACACTGGCTAGGTCGATCCTTTGATGGGTGATCATTCTTAACTCACTACTCCGTGTCTCAAAATGTACAGTTGACAAAGCAGATAGTGTCACACCTTTACTTTCAACTTTACATGAAAAAGTGCAACCGTATCACCTTTGTTGACTGTACCTTAAGCCATCAGTCCTGGTTGCTATACGAACAGCTGTGCCATTGGTTACGGGTAGTTGGAACCCTGAAAAGTCAGACAACTTGGTCTAACTTCGATCTATCTAAATAACCCTAACCTAGATCTAGAAAATACTTACTCTGTATATTTTTCATCTTTGATCAGGGTTATGATAATTCAATTCAATATGTTTTAATCACAATTGCCTTTGTAAATACGTCTTACGTATTGTGATTCTATCCGTAAAATCTCAGATACAATTCTGGGTATCCTTACAATTCTTAGAAATAGGCACTTATTAGGATTGAAAATGGTCCAGATTGTTGCGTTCCCAGTATTTAATCCCAAGAGATGAGTATTTAAGTATTGTTATCTTTTCGAATACGTTCCCAAAAGGACTATTTCTGTTGTCGCTAACGTAGAATTCCGTCATGAAACGAGATGAAACTTCGATAATCACAATACAAATAATAAAATTCATTTAATTTAAGTAGTTATTATAATTTTGTTTTGACATTCTAATATCTAATATTCACGTTAGGTGAAGAGAAAACTTCATCTATATCGTAAAATTGTTAAGTGTTTGTACTTAAAAATATACTTAATCTGTAATATTATAGATTACAAACACAAAAAATCCGTTTTGAAATTCTTGTCTGTTTGTTCTCGATGGATGCAAAAATTACTGAACTGATTTTGAAAGGTCTTGGTTAAACTTAACATTTTACGTTTGTTTGAGTGCTATTGATTAAGTAGAACCGAAGATTTGATTTGACCAAAAGTTGCGGTAAACGACATCCACACCCGTGCAGCCTCGGCATTTAATAATTTTCGTTCGAGAATCTACCACACTATTGAGTAAAACCCTCTTAACCAACGTGTTACACCTTGCCGTCTAATACAGCCATCAAATCCTCGTATAAGCTACCATTCACTCCATATCCTCGAAATATTGAGCTACCGAACGTCACTTGTAACGTTTGCTTCGCCTCAGTTATGCTATTCACTCAAGATCCGGTTGCAACTGACATCGGTTCTTTTGATGTTGTCTATCGGCCGTTCCCAATAACATATCTACAGATAAAGGTAAAGGTAGAGATAGTTCCTTTTTCAAATCCTATTGTTATTTTGCTACTATGAATTGCGTTGCCATAGAGATTGATGACGTTTTTATCCTTTCTAATGTTAAAACTGGCGATAGATAGGTTATTGGGAACAGCCGTAAATCGGTATGAGACTCGATTATGTTCGTAAAGATGTTATAAACTCATGTCTGAAATTTATTTGTGAGATATTTTAAGAAAATGTAAGTGTAACTAGAAATTTTAATGTTTTTACAAAATAAATCAAAAGTGAATATAGCACAATATTAAAAAATACCTAACACCCAACATAAACTCTCTTATCAACCATCTGAAATGCAGCATACATGGTAATATGGTATTACGTCACCGGTTACCTAAGCCGGCTTATAAATAACGTGTTCTGTCTCTCTTATATTATTATTTTATCTCCTAAGTTATATTAACATTGTATATTAACAGTCAAATTTTCTTGACAAACTTTCTTCTGGTGTTCTTTTTAAAAGCTAAAACTCCAAAATATGAGTAGTAGTGACTGTACCAACCACTTTAAGCTCATTTGCTTTGCACTATTTTACTTCGAAAACCTCTTTGACTAAAGGCTTATCTTAGTCTCCGACTTCTCTTCAACTTTCTGGAGAATATCCAAAAAGTGTTCACGAACTTTCATCTAATTCAGTAACTCGTTTAATATCGCGTGCAGTCTGACACATAATGGCTATAATAAAACAAAGTTAGTTTTAATAAACCCTATTATTAGCGTCGAAAGCAGTAAATATGGCAAATAAAATTATGTTAATTCATCGCCTAATATTCAGCATGTTGTAACGCAGTTCTGGTGATTTAACGACTGATCGTTTTATACCGTGACTATAACTGCCAAAAATGTACGGAAATTAAGAGCTTAATGAAAAAAATGGTCTCTTTTAACAATGATTTATAACATCATCTAAATCTATCAAATTTAACAACGTTTTTCCTTCTTCCTACAGTCCCGGATCCTATAAACGGGGCGTAAAAAGTATCTGATGAAGTCGTCAAACTGAGTGTCACTAATGTAACATTGTTGGTGTCTGTGGCTGGGACGGACTGGATGCGGAAGGCGGAGGATCGGCAAACGTGGCGCACATTGGGAGAGGCCTATGTCCAGCAGTGGACTGCAGTAGGCTGACTGATTGATTGGTGTATGTAATGGTGGCCCTCTTTCCTGAGACTTTGTCTACATCTTACCTTCAGGCAAGGTGACGTCATAATCACGTGTGCTATAAAAAAACCATGACAAGAATTTAAAATACTGTAAATAATGGGCACTCTTGGTTTCATTGTTAATGAATCGTTATACAATATTTCAATTATCCTTTGCCTTCATCCAAGAGGTAAACCCGGTTGCATCCAAAGCTTGTAGCTTGTCCGTTCTCCTATAATTTCTCCCCATTTTCTGCCTCATTTACGGGAGCGATTGCCACCTAACTCCGCAGCCTCTTGAAAAGAGTGCGCTGATAAACAAATCTTTGCAGGTGAGTCTGACTAGGACTTGAAATCTGAAAAGTATATTGATCTAATATACGACGATAGAAGGTATAGCAGAACTACTCTGTGGCTGAACCTTAGAGTGTACATTACAGAACTAATAGCAATTTTAACCAAAGACTTTTTATCTGAAAAGAAAAAATAACAGACAATTTCAAACTCACGCTTTCAACTTACTTTACTTCCTTTTATACAGAAAATCTGAACCTCAAGAAAAGTTAACGTATCTTATTTGTTCAATGAATCAAAGCTCCGTTTTCCTTGTAACTCAGTGTAACCCGGATCAAAGAACCGCTGCATTTCGACATTATTGGGATTGCTGAATTCAGTGGCCAATTGTGAAGATAATCCAATTACCTCCGTGACCTTTTGAAGTTTAAAGCATTTATCTAATTAAGTACCTGCTACCGTAATGTTGTTTATCTTTAGGTAGAAACAGTAGAAGATTGGGAATTAGATATGGTGTATATAGGATCTTACCATCGCCAGAAAATTATCTACTCTGCCTTACTGAGTTTAGCTGCTTCCAATTTTGCTGAAACACTTGGCTGAGGTTATCAGCCAATGACTCGATGAAGGCGAAGAAGAGCCAAAATAATCTCACTTGCTGGCCCCCATAAAGCCCCAAATAAAAAACATATACAGAAAATCCCCCAGATTAAACGGGTTCGTGGCTTACGCCCCCAGTGGTCGACGCCCCCGTGGACGAGGCCCCCGAAAACAAATTTGAAGCCACGAACCCGATTAAAAATTAGTGAAATAATAAATGAAGAACAAAATATTGGCACATTAAAATAAAACCAAGTTACTACTTCATTAAGTGAATTCTGCAAAGCCAGTTTAGTAGACCACAATCCCTAGAACAAAATAAAACTGTGAACCTCACCGTAAAATTAATTGTGAAGTCTACTACTATAATCAGAAAATTATATTAGCCCTATGACGTCACTTTTCATCGGTATATGTGAGTACAGGGGCCCTTTGGAGTTAATCAAATCTGCAAGTCGTGCTCTGTCAAATAACGGGCGAAGCTATGGTGCAAGTTTGTCTTTCAAGATTCGGATGTCAAAGAACTGTCAGTCTAGGAAAATTCAACATAAAAACCAATAAACAAAAAGCGTAATCCTAAGACTTCAAAACCAAATTTTGAACGCTTTTGGGAAATCGTTTTGAAGATGATGGGCAGCCTTTTAAATTTAATTTATCCTGGATCATTCAGCCAGAGGCAATCTCACCCTAGGCAAACAATAACTCAAGACGACGTGCGGTTTTGGTCGGTTCAAGTTAGACATAAATCTCAAACATTCGCCGGCTTTAGCGAGGGGATGGCCTATCCGTGGGAATTTCAGCTCTATAAAAAAGGATCATTTCGCAGAGTTATTTTGTTCTACGGCTCGTAGACTATAACCTTCAAAAGTGAAGTCTTAATTAATGAAGTTTCAGCAGTTATATGAGTTTGACCCGTATTGTGTTTTATTGTTTTTCAAGACAGCTGGGATAAACTTCCTGGCGGACATTGGTGGTTTTTTAACGGTATCCTGTCCAAAGTTCGCGGTTGGCCTTTAGACTGCGTAATTAATTAATGTTGTTTTGTCGCTGGGCAAGTCTCTCTGTGTAGTGGAACTTTTACGTAGATTGGTTACAGTACAGACTCTAACTAATTTATAAGTAATAAAGAGAAAAATGTTCTGGTTACATTTGTGCGCATTTTGTAGAAGTTTATACCTAATAAGATTTGTGGATTGCGAAAAATGCTGTTGTGCTATCTTATTAGAAAAAAAAACTTGGTATAATGAATATAGGTATTTAAACTTTCATGGTCGTTCACGTTACTATTAGAACTATCGGGATATTTACCATGTATTGTTTGGAGTTCCCGATATTTCGGCGCTGTTGCAAGCACCATGATCAAGGAGGAACTGTAGTACCTACTGGCGGTAAATGGTGAAAACAGCGCCGAAATATCGGAAACTCTAAACAATACATGGTAAATATCCAGATAGTTCTAATAGTAATTGGTATAATGAAGTCATGTGCGGAGTCATGCCTTATCGTGTGGAGTAGAATAGGGCCACCCCATCTCTCCCCATACCGTGGACAGCGACTAAGGGATAGGCCTGTTCTCCATCTGACAATAAACATACAACCCATGCCAAAATGCCCACTCGATCGCAATCCCTCTATTACGTGAGACCGAAAATTAAAGTTGGCGGAATGTGGGGGTCAAAACACCTATGCCTACCCATATTAAAATCCATACTAATATTATAAATGCGACAGTAACTCTGTCTGTATGTCTGCCTATACAGACGTCTGTTACGCTTTCACGGCGATCACTGAACCGATTTTGATGAAATTTGGTATAGGGGTAGTTTATACCTTGAGAAAGGGCATAGACTATGTTTGGTCGCGATAACCAACATCCACGCGGGCGGAGCCGCGGGCAAAAGCTAGTTTAGAATATGGATGAGAGCGTATATGTATGTAAGCGTAAAATCTCTTCTGCTTATCTATTCGGAAATAAACAGGCACAATCCTGGTGATATTAGAATCATTTTGTTTTACTTTCCGTAGTTATTGAAAAGTTTGCAAAATACAAAATATATTTTTGAGATAAAAATTGTATTTACATTTCAAAGGAATTTTGTTTCGAACTAAAATTCAAACACGCTTAAATTCTTTGACGTTAATGCAAGTTGTTTTGTTCAGGTAATTTGATAGGTAACATTAGGGTATGTGTATGTATAAAATATCATACATGAAAGAGGAAAAGTTTATCAATTGTGACATTATACATTGTTGAGCAGGTTGTAGGAAATGGAAAATATGACAGAGCATGTTACGGGGCGTATTTGTCTTGGCAGTAGTTATTATTTTTTATTGCATTTAGCGTCCTTTTTAACATTTATGAATGATGGAATTGACTACAAACATGAAAGTAGCTGGTAAATATTAGAGATTGACACGGTTTCATGAACTTTATGAGTACGAATGGAAAGAGTAAACGGCTCTGGGTTTTGTTTTTCAAAATAATCACACATTACCAATAGTGCATACTTTTGTGATAATTTTATCAGTAAAATCGGTAATGCTGTAATAATCCATACTTAATATTATAAATGCGAAAGTAACTCTATCTGTCTGTCTGTTATGCTTTTACGCCTAAACCACTGAAACGGTTTTAATGACCTTTGGTACAGAGATAGATTAGACCTTGGGAAAGGACATAGGCTTTGTTAACCGACATCCCCGCGGGCGGAGCCGCGGACAACAGCTAATTTAGTGTTTAGCAAAATAAATTTAGTGAATATAAAAATAGCACATAACAATAACTAAGTTTTGTCGTACCAAATCTTGATTCAGAACAACACTTGCAGGTTGGCATACGAGAGTAACAATCTCAAAGTGTATTAGTATTGCTACACTTCAATTACAATCTCAATTATAATACTGCATGCGGTGTTAACCCTTTATACCATAGAACAAGGAATAATTACGATTACAATCCATGCTAACACTGTCTGATATCACGCAGACACGCTATTTGACGGTTAATTTTTATTTTCTAATTATTACTCTTGTAACTTTCGTGTATTTAGTGTCAAAATTTCTATTTGTACCTTACAGTAACACAAAACCTTGGACAGGCTAGCTGTTGAATTTTTTTGGGTTACAAAAACTGTAATAGGTAAGATTAATGATGTGTGAACAGTGGTTTAGTCTACAACAGGAAGAGCATGCCTGTATTGCAGTGTTTTTGTTTTATCTGTGACGTCATTGGAATAATGTAGGTAGGTTCATGTTCGTAGAGTGTGATATTACTGCCACCGTTGGTCAAAAAAAAGGTGTGTGTTTGTAACTGTTACATTAGGTAAAGGTAAAAAATAGTGTAACATGAAAAGTGTAACATTTTTCTGTTTCCTTGAGTTTCTTATAGTGTAGCTCCACTGTAAGATACTCAAGGAAAAAGAAAAATTTTCACAGAAATTATAGAAGAAAATTGCAAAAATAAAGGTGCAGTATGATTGTGTTCTTTTTATTTATAAATACTTATGAGTGGTAAATATACATACTTGAAATTGTAAAATACACCACAAATGTTTACATTCTAAGGAATTCCTTACAATGGAAGCAGTACTAGGTATACTTGAAGTCCAGTGCCAGGTGAATGCTGTGATGTTAATTCTTTTTGTGTACTACCTTCTTCTTTGAGCTAATGGTAATATCCAGTTGAACTAGACAAATCAAGTTCAGTCATAATTTATTTAGTTAAAATATCTAGTTCCAAATACATCAGCAGTGTGTGTAATCCATACTAATATTATGAATGTGAAAGTAACTCTGTCTGTCTGTCTGTTACGCTTTCACGCCTAAACCCCTGAACCGGTGTTGATGAAATTTGGTATAGGGGTAGGTTAGACCTTGAGAAAGGACATAGGCTATGTTTGGTCGCGATAACCGACTTCCACGCGGGCGGAGCCGCAGGCAAAAGCTAGTGTCATATAAATATATAGGATTACAAAGTGACATTTGCAGTCTCGTGCCTCGGAGAGCACGTTAAGCCGTCGGTCCCGGTTGCCATAAGAACATCTATGGTAGTCGTTACGGGTAGTTGGTGCCCTAAAAAGTCCAAAAACAACGGTCAAGCTGCAAAGCTTCGATATCGCCTAATGTTAACATTGGGTCGTGGAGGTCAGATGGCAATCGCTTCACGGAAAATATCGAGGTCTAGCCAAATCTGTAGCTATGACTGGTAAAAGCGGACCCCAGACTCCGAGCTGAAAGCTTCGGATGCGACTGGGAATTAACGCTAGGAGGAAGAAGAAAGTGACATTTGCAGTTGGTAGAATGACAGCAGTTCAATTATTGACCTGTTTTAAGAGTTATGGTACGGGCCTAGGTACCCAGTTTGCAGTACAAACTACAGATATCGTAAGGGCATTGTCGCCTGTTCCGTAATACGTCTCTGAATACATTATCCTCCAGATTTTAATAAAAACTTTTAAGATCTCGAAACTTCAAGAGCCATCGGTGATCAATTTGATTGATGACAGGATCGTTATTGTACAGTCAGTATCAGATCGATCTTGACTAGCAAAGTACTCAAAATTATCTTAATACCTACTAAGGATGGGAATACCAAACTGTTTTTGTGATTACAAATTGTATTACCATTCGAACTAAAGATGTGTACCAAATATCAGAACTATCCGTCAACAGGAAGAGGGGAATACTAATAACATTATTATATTTATAGATACGTCATACAAGAAGACCCCAGACCACCCAGACTCCGAGCTGAAAGCTTCGAATGCAACTGGGAATTAACGCTAGGATGAAGAAGACGTTTTTTTTTATACCATTTAGGTGGCAGACAAGTACATGGCCCACCTCATACAAGAAGATGAGTTCTATAGTCCTACTAATCCTACTTCCTACTAATATTATAAATGTGAAAGTTTGTGAGAATGGATGTGTGGATGTTTGTTACTCTTTCACGCATAAACGGCTGGACCGATTTGGTTGAAATTTGGTATGTATATAGGTTATACCCTGGATTAACATATAGGCTATATATCAGCGATGAACGGGATCAGAATTCCACGCGAGCGGAGCCGCGGGCAACAACTAGTTTATAATATAATAATCATTTGGGAATACCAAGATATTAAGATCATTTTGAGTACTTTAAATAAATAAATAAATAAATATTGTAGGACATTCTACACAAAGCTATCTAGACCCAAAGTAAGCATAGCTTAACTAGCTTGTGTTATGGGTTCTAGAATGCGGATAAACATACTTAGATACATTTTTTTTGTAAATACATACATATTATACATAGGAACACCCAGACCAATGCAAATATTCATATTCATGCACACAAATATTTGCACTGAGCGGGGATCGAACCCGCGCTTCGTAGCGGTACCTCGCGTAGCGGCCGCGTTCACTACCGCTACGCCACAGAGGCAGTCGAGGTCGATCTGTTGCTGACTGTATGTACTATGTTATATATATGGAGAAAGAATTGATCTGTCCTCCGTGGTTATATAGGACGTGTTTGATGGATAATAAAAAAAATAGAATGGTTAACTTTTACTTACTTTTTTTATGATGAACTTCAGTGGTGCAGCGATAGTAAGTGCGAATAATTTATCTGATATTATGGGTCATCTGACAGAGAACTAAAGTTACCAAATTCCTCGCAGAGTAAGCAAGCAGAAGTGGTAGTGGGCTGGCCATATCTACTGACACATAAGGACTGATGGCCGTTTTAGCAAACGAGTCCTAGAGTGGGACCGTGAGAAGGTAAAAGGAGGGTGGTGACGTGATGACTTGACAAAGGTGGTCAGACACCTGATGGTGGACAGACTGGATGCGGAAGGCAGAGTATGCGCACATTGGAAGAGGCTTATATACAGCAGTGGACTTCTTCTTCCTCCTAGCGTTAATTCCCAGTCGCATCCGCAGCTTTCAGCTCGGAGTCTGGGGTCCGCTTTACCAGTCTTAACTACGGATTTGGCTAGACCTCGATATTTTCCGTGAAGCGATTGTCATCTGACCTCCACAACACAATGTTAACATTAGGCGATATCGAAGCTTAGCAACTATAGTACGCGCCAGTTAGTGTGGCAATACGAGTCATTAACATTCCCCCACACAGTGGTGTAGGTATACGAAATTTGCAAAAACGACAGTTTCAATGTTAAAAAATAATGTAATAATTCTTAATTCTTAATATTTTTGATTTACCTTTCTTGTTACTTCGTATTCGTAAGGCTTTGTTCCACTCGTATTGCCACACTAACTGGCGCGTACAGCTATAGACCGTTGTTTTTGGACTGTTATAGGCTAATTGGTCGATTGCTTGTAAATTTTACACTCTGTACACGTTTATTATTGTTTACACAATCCCTTAGTATTAACAAACAAACTCTGATACTCGGCCAGTTTTTGTTTACGTCCGATGTTTCAATACAGCGATCTAATAAACCTCAAACTGTAAATAAAGTTTAGTGTTTCTTCGGATCGAAGTAAAGCCAAGCCTCACGTACTGCGGTCAAGATTGGAAAGACAGAGGGAGTTAATTAAGGAACCTCCCGGGTCGGAACTACGGGCCGGCACTTTATACCGTAAGAGGTTATCAATTGAGCTTTTATTAAAACTTTATTGAATTCAAGGTATCCCCTTATTTTGTAACAAATATAGGTGATGGAATGTTGGTTATGAATTAATTTACCACTATCTAGCATAATTTAAACTATTGCTTTGTTTAGGTACCTCAATAAATATTCATTTTGTTCTAGTTTTAGTATTTTTTGTTATATAGATATACGTATATCTGTTACCGCTATAACAAAAAATAATAAAAATACAAATATTTGAAAAAAAAAATCAATTGTATATCTATCATGGGCCAAGAGGTACAGCCTGGTGACAGACAGACAGACAGACAGACGGTCAGTGGAGTCTAGTAAGTTCCATTTTTACCCTTTGGGTACGACGGAACCTTAAAAAACGAGAACAAAATCACCAAACTCATCTAAAAACAGTCGTATCTACACAAATTTCGATTACTCAGAGATTTCAGTTTGAATTAAACCGAGAACCAAATAGTGTCCGCCAGTGATATACCGTTGGCATTTGTAAAAAAAAAAAACAATAGTCGTTAACCCTTCGACCGCTTTGTTTTCACATCACGTACAGCACTTGGAAAGTTTAGCTTTTCCAAAATTTTCAACGATTTAACGCAATCACCCAAAGAGATTATCTTGATTTATGTCGATAAAAGCCGAGCATTTCAACGGTTGTTCTGATACAGATTTATTAATTCTTTTATGTTTGTTTGTATTATCAATTTGTTTGTTTATCAATAGATTAACTTTTCACAGTTTATTCTGTTTTTTGAGAAGAAAATATTTAACTTTGTAAGTTTATAGGTACACATTCATCTGCAGGTATGTTTAACGAAGGGGTAAGTCAGGGCCAAATCAACTTCAGTAACAGTTCCTCGTGTTTTTTACAATCTGATGCTCTATCGGTTCAAATAAATTGTTCTTCTTCTTCATTAAGTCATTTAGCCACTTACTTATATCTAGTCAACATGCACACGATGTTACTCGTATCATTTATGTTCTGATTTTTTTTGAGAGTACACTTTTGATTTGATGATTATATTCGATATTATATATAACTAGCTGTTGCCTGCGGCTCCGCCCGCGTGGAATTCTGATCCCGTTCATCGCTGATATATAGCCTATATGTTAATCCAGGGTATAACCTATATACATACCAAATTTCAACCAAATCGGTCCAGCCGTTTATGCGTGAAAGAGTAACAAACATCCACACATCCACACATCCATTCTCACAAACTTTCACATTTATAATATTAGTAGGATAGTAGGATAGGATATTAGTAGGATAAGTAGTAATCCTAATTTAAATATTCTGTCTTCAAAATTCATTGTTACTTAAAACTAGGTAGCAGAAATCTAAGTTCTACGGAGCTCTTGTTACAAATCCAAGTAGCAATCTGATCTTAATCGCATTATAATTTGAATTATTAAGTACCTGTTCTAAAACTAATTATTCAAATAGGTATCTAATCTATTCTACAACTAAATCTATTTTCATGTAATAATTGTTTTCATTAGTGTTAAGGTAGCGTAAGAACACGTGGTCTATACGATGTTAAGAGGTTACTGTGGACTTTAAATCTATTTCAATAAGTCCAAAATTTAATGCCAGTTTTTGCAATGTCTGTGTGTGATAATAATTAGTAGAATCGGGATTCTGGAATATGTCCAAATACTTCTGAGGGCGACTGTACAATACCAGGGCGTGTGATCACAACTTTGCTATCCACCTGATGAACTCAAATTATATTAACGGAACCACACTTTAAAGGTTGCCTGGAAGAGCTTGTTGTTTGCAATAAGGCCGCCCATTGTACATCGTATATCTGTTTTAATTTGTTTCTTTTGGTGTACAATAAAGAATATTTATCTTATCTTATCTTATCTTATAGATTTTCATATTTACAATATTTCGTTCCGTGCACTAAATAGGTATAAGTGTGCAACATAAAATTTTTGAGTGTTTCGGTTTTCCTCAGGCGAAGAGGGTGTGAATATCGAGTTAAGATTGCCCTTTGAGGTTTGTGTAAATTTAATTTTAACATAATTATTCCGAGTCGTGTCATTATGCGTGAAGGAATCTCCATAATGGTGAGAATAATTATGTCGAGTCTTCGGCTGCGTTTGCTTGCCGAACGCATGTGCTTTATTATACCTACCTAATATTTGATTTGCTTGTCATAATATATTGTTACAGCTTTGTTGCAGTGTGGGCCGTTTTTGAAGCTTGGTAAATATAATTTGAGAAATTGTAAATAATTTTAAAGCAATTAGTATGCTAAACTAAACAAATTATTTGAAATTGAAGAAAGCGAAATTTTTAAAATAATTTTGAGAAATTGTTTCACTACATAGTAGATCTTATTTTGGTGTCCAATGCAGTATACAGTTCATTTACATTGTAAAGAGTGAATGTCTATGACCGGACTTCAACCCGCGACCAGTCCTTCACAGGGGAAATGTTCTGACCACTGAGCTACATGAACACGCTTTCGATATTCGAAATTCTTTTATACAACCACCATGGGGAGTTGGCGGGATGAAGGGATCTTCGTGTAATCTAAATCGATAGTAATAGTTACTTGCTTAAGCTACCTTAGTTGTAAAAAAAGAAAATGAAGAATTGATCGCAGACCAAATAATTTTACACTAAAACTGCTATATACTCATCAAACAGCAGAAAATTGTTTAATCATCACTACATATTATAAAACAAAGTCGCTTTCGCTGTCTGTCCGTCCCTATGTATGCTTAAATCTTCAAAACTACGCAACGGATTTTGAAGTGGTTTTATTAACAGATAGAGTGATTCAAGAGGAAGATTTATATGTATAATACATGCATAATATTGTAGAGAAACACTGATAAATCGGGATCAGAATACCACGCGGGCGGAAAATATGGCGGTACGAAGTTCGCCGGGTCAGCTAGTTAATATATAAACCGGAGTTGAACACGTCAGATTAATTAAAGTAAACAATAGTCGACATGTTGATCAGCCGAGGTGTTGATCAAATCACGTTATTACTCCTTACTATGTTCATTATTTAGGCAAATATTTGTGTAAGGTCTCAAGGGAACGTGTCGACTTATGTGTTTATTGGGATTTAGGTACTTGTGGTACCGGGGAAGTAGAATACAAGGGTTACCACATATCTTTGCCCGCGGGTAAGTTATAAGGTGACTAACTTGAAGGCACTTCGTCCATCTGAAAGTAAACAATCGCTCCATAAATAAATATTCCTCGACACTCTAAACAAAGCACTGCTGCACTGTGTGGAATGTCATAGAATATTTTAAGCTATGCTTATTTTTAGTCTAGATCGCAATGTAAAGTAAAAGTAAGCATAGCTTATTTAGCTTGTATTATGGAATTTAGAATGCGGATGAAAATAATTAGATACATTTTATTATGTGAATCCGTCAGATCTATGCAAATATACCTATTCATGCATACAAATATTTGTACTGAACCTAAATCGAAACCGCACCCCCTGCGTAGCAGCTGATCGCTCTATCGTTGCGCTATAGAGACCGTAAAATATACAGAGATGTATAAATTCACACCACGATTCCCTGAAGGGGTAAGCAGAGATGTAATAACATCCACATTTCGCCATCTATAAATTATAATCGGCGAAATGTATTTAATAACAATCAAAGAAGAGACCAGAGATATATTGGTCCCATGTAGAAAAATGCCCACCAAGGTTCCCAAAGAAAAGGTATTCAGGTACCAGATAAGGTATCCAGGATGAGATTTGAACTCGGGGCAGTCACTTTTAAGGGTGATTGCTCGAACAGGTCTAGGCAGGCCAGTTAGTCCAAGTGTTCACTCTATAGAGGACACAAAAATAGCTCAAAGAATATGCCAATCTAAGTTCAAACAAAAATATCTGACATATTTTGTGTTTGTGATCTTGATAGTCGTGTCACGATATCTCAGGAGTGATTTGAAAAGGGGAACTGAGCGACTGACAGAAACGTTTCCCTTGTCACGGTCAGTCAACTTGTGACCTTGTGTATCTCACACCGTTGGGTATAGCCACAGATATAGAGTAGGCCTAGATACCGCATGTGAAATACATAGCAAAATTGAGCGTTTGACTAAGCTTTTTTGTAAATAGATAAAAAAATAATTCTAACCGGTGCCGGTGGTCCATGTGTCTTTAGTAAACTTTTTTTGCCGTTTAGTGCCGTTTTAATGGTCTATACAGAATAAATTTTTGACTCGTGTATTTTTTTCCACATTACCATGACGCCGTTTAGTACCCTTAAGCCTGCAAGCAATGGACCACGTATTGTCGTACCCGGTACCCGCTGTGCCCCAACGCTTGCACAAGTGGGTAGGTACTAAACTTGCCTGTTTTGAAAATAAATTATATTTAACTGAGCTCATTAAACTAAACATGTTAAAAGAGCGGTAAAAGTTGCGTCAGTTTTTAATTATCCACCTAAACTATAATAGTAAATTTTTCATAATACAAATAAGACAATTATTTGTTTCATACAAGTTTTCTTATAAATTACCGTTCTTAAAGCAAAAGCACCTTATCATGAAATAAAGTTTATTCAAATTGATAGCAACGGTCGAATCGGGCCGGTAACTGAGAAACAGCTGTAGACCGGAGTGGATTTAGACAATGACGGACTCTAGACATCCATCCGATTAATGTCCCGTAAAGGGAACGCTCGTCCACTGCATGTCGTTGAGATTCCAATGTGAACTATTTACTGTTTGGGGTGTGAATTTAGTGGAAACAAAGTTACTGTATAGTAGTGGCTATGTTTGTTGGACTAGAGTATTTATGTTGCAACTGGTGATTGGCATTTGGATATCCCGTCACTGTTCGTCCGTGCCACTTGTCTATTACGGTGCGTACACATTATATAGCATAACATGTTATATAACATGTTTCAGTAATGTAGACACTGAAGTTAGTACAATGTTGCAAAGTTATAAAACAATGTTAGATAATGTGGACGTGTTATATAACACAAGTTATACAACATATTACATGATCTGTACGCACCTTTACAAAGTGGCAATTCGTTGCGTATTCATTCACTACATATTATAAAACAAAGTCGCTGTCGCTGTCTGTCCGTCCCTATGTATGCTTAAATCTTCAAAACCACGCAATGCATTTTGAAGCGGTTTTTTTTATAGATAGAGTGATTCAAGAGGAAGGTTTATGTGTATAATACATGTATAATATTGTAGAGAAACACTGATAAATTTAGAGATATGCAGCGGGAACGGGGTCAAAAAATATGGCGGTACGAAGTTCGCCGGGTCAGCTAGTTTAGAATAAAATGATGAATGTTTAAGGATTTGACGTGTATGAGAGTTGTCATCGTATGTCATAAACGTCAAATCTCATAAATTCGTCATTCTAGTCTAGTCTACAATACTATAATTGCTTCTTGTCTAGGGGGCTGGTTTCTTCAGATCTGTCTTTCGACATGGTTCGGTTTTTGTCGGTTCGAGTCCGCTATACTTATCACACCGTTGGTTCCAATGAGGTGAAAACCGAGGGGGTTTCCCGAGGAACAAAAAATGCGTTCACGTTTACATACAACAAAGTATAAGAAATCATTTTCAATTCAGAAATAAATATAGAGAAACGTGTGATGTGATAATCCATTATTATGTACCAATTTTCATCCAAGTTTTTGCATTTCAATAATTTACTTTACTAATATTAATTTTAACTATTACTAATAATTATTATACTATTGCTAATAATATTGGCTTTATAATACTAAACTTGTCATATTTCGTGTAATATTGAACTTTCCAAACCAATTCACAATACGTTTTTCAACTTTCGGCACCATTGTCTTGAAAGTTACAATGTTACGCATTAGCGTAGCGGGAGGTTTTGGATTCGAACTTCGGCTATTACACTACCGATGCCGCGATGTGAACCTAGTTATTTGCTAACTCTAGTAATTTAGCTTAGCTAGAAAAGTTTTGGTTACTAAGTAATTTGTGAACAAAAACTTCTCATAGTTGAAATTCGAACAAAGTCCAGTCATTCGAGCCAATTCCACCTCCTTGTGATGTAACCAACTTTTGATTTGGGATATTGGAAAGAAAAGTGCTAAAGCCGCCTTTCCATAGCTCGCGATTTCACGGACGCGTACGCGATTTTACACACCGTAGAATGGGTCTTATCCATGATAGTGCAAACACGTTTGTCATAGTGAAAGCGTCCATGTCTGTCCGCATCCGTGAAACCTAATAATATATTTCGGTTTTGTAATAGGTATTCGTAGTCTACCGTTACAGCTTGATATTATCTTTAAAGAAGTTATAGTTTTAATATTTTATGAACATATTAGTTTGAACTACTTAGTAAAAATATTAATGTCATTCTGATGGGGGATAAAGAGAATGAAGAACAAGATATTAACATAAAATGTGTAATAAGGCGTAACGTAGGCTACTTTGATTATAGAAAAAAGGATTCTTTGTTTTGTTTCCACGATAAAAATAAACTAAAACCTAGAACTACGCCACGCGGAAAAAAGTCGCGGACACAGCTAAATAAAGCTATAAATCTATTTTTTTAATGATTAACATCTATATGCTCACCCCCTAATTACGTGGGACCTAATACAATGATTGGTGAAATGTGGGTGTTAATTCACCTCTGCCTAACCCTCCAGGGATAAAGGCGTGTATGTATGTAAGTAATATATTTTACAACACACCTGCTCATAAAAGTGATATTATTTTACCGCAATTAAGCACGGAATGACACCTGTTATAAAACTGTGACTTTTTCATTACTATTATTCACAAAAGTGAGTTATAGATTCTTTTTTAAATTTTATAGGAAGTGTCTATAATTGTCTATGTTCTTAAAAAAGTTTTGATACAAAAAATAACGTGTTTAATAGTACGAATAAATTAATACGCCTATTGTATGGTCATTTGATGCATTTTCGTATTTAAATAAATAATTTCAACTTGTAATACTTGTGTAATAAACAAAATTTTCACTCAAATTTAACTTTTTTTTTTCTCTAAGTACAGAAAAAAAACAGAGTAAAAAAAAGTTTAGTTCTAACCTCATTTTTTTTTAAATATGGTCGACCGCCATTGTTAAATGCGCGCGCATAGGAAAACGAATTAATTTGTAGTATTGTTTATTTAGTATTTGTAGTATTATTTTATTCGCAAGTGTGTTGTAAAACGTCGTATGGCACGTGTGAGCATGATGATTACCGTCCTCGGCTGTCTTAAGACCCTCGCCTTGCGGCTCGGGTCTCAATGGCGCCTCGGCGGTAATCACCAACGTTGCTCACTTGTACCATAATGTACTATTTCTTTCTATAAACGAAAGGTCTCTTCAACAGCCTATTTAATGTGTTCATTCCGCGCTCAAACATTAAAGCCTCTTTCTCTCTCGCCCTTATTAGCTTAGCTGCCCACTTAATCCAGGACATCGTTGAGTCTCCACTGCATTAGTGTAAGCTTATCCGTATTTATCTAACCACTTTGATGCTACCCCAGCGGACTGTACGATGACATGGCGCTTAAGTAGTACCCATCACGTATTCCTTCATAGACATACATTAAAGAGTATTGATCAAGGGTGTATAAACAACCCTTATGTGCCTTCGCGTAATCATCGCGAACCTTGTGTGAATAACGTTAAATAGATATGCTGTAGATAGCAGAATTAAGGGATCTTGTTAACAAGCTTTGTTATAACGAAATTGCTATGCTGAAATGATTATTATATAAATGTGTGGTAATAGCTCCTTTAAGAGAATTAGTTGATCCAAATTGTGATGTTTGGATGGGAATTTGATTAATCAATCAGACTGGATTTCAATGGTGAAAATTTGTTCAACTAGACTGGGTTCTTATGTTTTACTCAATGTAAATTGATAAAGTGCTTTAACATTTATACCAGAACTAGAAGTGAAAACTTTTAATTGGCTTTCAGATCTTTAATCTGCTTCTTTATTCGATTGTATTAGCTGTAAGTTTTCCATGTGCAAATAAATAAATAAATAAATAAATAAACACACTGTATTCGACTTGATATTGTCACTGAACCAGCCTTTTATTTATATGTATAATCCTTCTTGGAAACTTGGGCATTTAATCGATAACACGAGTAGTAGGTATACAGGAATAGTCATCAAGGAGATTTGACATTCTGTTTTCAGTCAGCTACTTTTGCCGCTGACTGTACATTATAAAGAGTACAGGCACATACAAAACACCCTGATATAGATCTTACTTATTTGTACGTACGAGACAATCGGAAGAAAAACAGAAAATAAATTAACCCACATTTATTTCCTCTTGAAAGCCTTAATCCGCTATACAATATTCAGGAACTCTCGCATCTCAGGTCAACATTAAGTGCTACGTACTCAGATTACATTATCATCTTTGGCGCCAAGTAATGTAGTATCCATTTACGTGTTTCAAAGTCTACCCAAGTCACTAGACAGTTTTATTTTTAGAATACTTACTGTTAGAAAACTCTGATGGACGTGAGTGTACCTTCGTATGTCATTCTTAATAATGAATTAAGTACGTAACACTAACCTAACCCAAAAATAAACCGTGAAGCGTAGTAATACGATGAAGTAGAAGAAAATCAATGAAGTCATAAGTTCCATTTTGATTAAATAAAATTCCAAAATACTAAAACTAACACAAAGGTACTTCACGAACATTTTCTGCCTAGAAATTGTATGAAAGAATCTAATATTAGACATGTTTTGAAAAGGATTCAGCCTCCGATATTATTATCTAGAATCTTAGAATACATTTTATACTTAGAAAACAATTTTATTAAAAAACAAATCTATCTGAATTTGATTTAGACACTGACATGTGATACAACAAGAGATTCAAAGAAAACTGAATTGAATTTACTTTCAAGTCACGTTAGACAAAATACAGCCCACACAGCAAAATATTAGTTTTACTTCATACATAATTCAAATACCCAAATTATAGGCTTCAACTAGATTCGTAATTTATATTTATAAAATCTAAACGTTAACATTTTTTCTACAACTTAGTGGGCAGACAAGCACGCCCTGTGGAACACCTGATGGAAAATGGTTATCGTGGCTTAAGGACGTGTGCCACACCAGGGGAGTGATGCTCGCGCTGCCAACCCTGTAAGAACAGAGAGTTTATATGCCGTCAATCCAGAAGACAAAGTAGGAAAGCCTCTGGTCTTCCCACTGACAGTACAAAAACTCTTCAGTGAGCTTTGACTAGCCTTCACGCCGCGCCGGCGCCGCCGCAAACACAACACGGGGTTATTATGGCTGCGGTATTCTGTAGGGCGGAGGTACAACCCTAGTCGGATTTGCTCAATTGGGACGGGAATACCGTCGTGTCCTACCTCCATTAAGATTATTTAAGATACATTACATTAAACTAACATAGAAAAAACTGTTTATACTGGAGATTGATGGCACTTGGTGGAACTGTTGGATGTATGCCAACTTCAATTAATCAATTAGCCTATTGCAGTCCACCGCTGGACATAGGCCTCTCCCAATATGTGCCACGTTTGCCGATCCTACGTCTTCCGCATTCAGTCCGTCCCAGGCACCTTTCACGCCAACCTCACATGATACTTAATGAAAAAGGCTCGGGCACAGCCTTTGCTCTCAGGTTTGGTGGATCAGAAGAACCAAACATATCTAAGGAAATAAGGAGAGAGCCGGCTCCAAGCTCTAAAGTACAAGCTTTGGGTGCAACAGGAATAGGCTCTCTGCCAAAGAACAATAGGAGAAAATATAAACATGAAATTTTGTTCAAATCCTCCTACAGTCCCGGGTCCTTTAAGCGGGGCGTGAAAAAGTATCTGATGAGGCCGTCAAGCTAAGTGCCACCATTGTAACATGGTACGTGTCTGTAATGGTGACCCTCTTTTGCAGACTTTGCCTTCAGCTTACCATCAGAAGAGGCGGTCGAATTGGCGTGTCGTATACAAAAAAATAATAGTTTTATTTCAATACATAAAACAAGTTCTTTCCATGACATATAGAAACAAATTCTTTAATGTTTAGAGTGCTCTGGCAGAAATAAAGGTTGGGAATCAAAATAAAATCTGGGAATTCGTGACGAAGGATGCGAGCCGGGGGTTCAGCAGACTGTAAACACATCTGCCACTCACGTCCGGGACGCGTGAGAACGCCCTGAGATACAACAAATGCTTAGAAATAATACTACGCGTATTTCTATTTATAGAAACGAAGTATTACCTGTAAATGGAAGACAAGGTAAGCTTAGTGGATAATAAATTGTAATAATATAATAACATTGTATACAGTACTATCTAGACAAAGTAAACGCAGCTTAACTAGCGTGTAAAATGGGCTCTAGAATGAAAATGAACATTCGTATAGACAAACATTAATTATTGTACATACTATATTTTTTATACTACTTAGGTCGCAGACAACCACAAGGCTCACCTGATGAAAAGTGATGACCGTGGCGCCTTTGGACGAGTGCAACACCAGGGGAGTCACACTCGTGTTGCCGATTGCCAACCCTGTAAAAACAGAGAATGTTTTGGCAAAGCAAATACTTGTGCTCGAGCTAATATATACGCATGCTGAAACTCAATGCAAAGGCATACTGCAATAATACACTCAATAATGCAATAATCATAATCAATGCATCGCTATTTATTATATCACTATCATAATAAGCAAGCTCATAATCTCAGCTATAAGAAAATGACAAAAAATCATTAGATTTTGATAAAACATAATTCCTTTCAATAAAAACCTAAGCACATAATTTTCACTTACTAAAAATTTGATTGACCATGAACTCACCTCACAAAGGGTCAAAATTATTAAACATCTTATCTCAGCTGAGATCTTCACTCTCTATTAACCCATATCCTCGACTTGACACACTTTAGCTAAAAGATATAAGATACGTATCTTTTGCAAACTCCTGCACGGTTATTACTTAATACATAGGAAAGTAGTGTAGGAATTTTAGCAAGAAATTGAGGAGATTTTGACTTGTATGCAATGTTTAAGTTGTAAAGATTCCTGATGAAACCCCCACTTAACACTAATTGCTCGTGTGAATGGTTCACGTTGACAGTATAAAGACTGGGGTTCAAACCTGCTTGATTATAAATCCTCACCAATTAGGCTACCACTGATTTTATAATTGTTTCAATAGTGTTTTGTATTTATAAATACACTAGCTGACCCGGTGAAATTCGTACCGCCATAATTTCTGATCCCGTTCCCGCTGCATATCTCTAAATTTATCAGTGTTGCTCTATAATATTATGTATGTATTATACATATAAACCTTCCTCTTGAATCACTCTATCTATTAAAGAAAACCGATCAAAATCCGTTGTGTAGTTTTGAAGATTTAAGCATACATGGGGACGGACAGACAGAGACGGCGACTTTGTTTTATAATATGTAGTGATACGTCTGTACCCCGAGCACGAAAAACTATCGTAATCGCGATTGGCCGCCTTCACACACACACACAGGTTTACAGTATGCCGGCGGCCAATCGCAATGTTCCGTTCTTTCGATACGTTTACCGTAACGCATAGATACGTATCGCAAGAACGGAGCATTGCGTATGTTTAACAAATAGTTTCGATACAAATGCAAACTCCAGGTAAAACCAACTTAGTAACACAATAAAGGTTCAACCCCACCAAACGGACGGCATCGGAACGGATTTTACAATCTTTAAACAAAATAAATCTTATATTACAGCATTTAAAGTTTATATTACCAAGTCACGCATGACAGCTTGACGTGCGTCATGCCGCCGCACGTCGCTGTCAAGCTTTTGTGCGTGACTTGGTAATATAAACTTCAAACACTGTGATAATAAGATTTAATTTTGTTTAAAGATTGTAAAATCCGGGCCGATGCCGTCCGTTTGGTGGGGTTGGACCTAGGCTAGAAGAAAAATAAATAATCCTACTGAGAACTTTCCTTTACTGTAGTTCAGATAACAATATTTCCTTTACCTATACACGGAGTATCTATGTGAATAACTGGTACTGAATGAAGTGTATGTGAACTGGGGCATGAGTCGTTCAAAGCTAGCATTTCAGGAACCACAATTTGTTTATTTTCCGATACAGTGGCCCTCTTCACACGAGACTTTCAAATAAACGAATTATCTCCGCTTTTGTCTCTGAACTGAGTTCCATTTTGTGTTCGTTATTTTTAGAAAGGGTTTCATATGTTGTGTTTTACTAAGGTTTTACTATTATGTTGTTAGTATAGGATAGCGATAATAATGAGCTTCTCTTTTCATGTACAAATATGGCGTAATTGCTTCTTTATATTGTTATATTCTGCTTCACATTTAGAGTCTTTGTACATGGTTTGTAGGACCTTTTCAACACTTTCGGGGCCTGAGCCAATTTCACTTGCTAGTCCCTGCACCTATTAAACTGCAGATGGTTTTTTATACTAATCAGGTGGCTGACAAACACACGGTCCACCTAATGGAAAGTTGTTACCGTGTCCTAAGCACGTATGCAATACCAGGGGCGTCACACTCGCGCTGCCGACCCCGTGAGAACCTTTTAATGCCCATCTTGAAGAACCCCATGCTGTAGTCGCTTGGAAAAACCACAACAGGGAGTGTATTCCATAGTTTAAGCGTGCGGGGGGTGAAGTTCCTTTCATACCTGACTTTGTTGTACTGTTTCCAGTTGCAATATGTGGGAACGATTCTCTGGTGCAGGTTTTCCTCTCGGGGTTGAGAGGCGGAAAAGTCTAGGTTCTAGTCAAATATACTAAGCAGACCCCGAACTCCCAAAGTGCAACCTAACATAACTCTTCAAACCTAAATCTATCGGTATCGAGGCGCGCGGATAGACAGTATTTTACCCGACTACCAAGGAAGGGTTATGTTTTAACTTACTTTATACATACATACATATAATCCCGCCTGTAAATCCCTGAAGGAGTAGACAGAGGCGTAAACAACATCCACAGTTCGCCAACTATGATTTTCGGTCTCATGGACGAGCCTATTTGTCGTCTAGCGGGCACTTTGTCATGGGCTATAATGTTTACTGTCAGTTGGAAAACAGCCCTATCCCTTAGTCGCCTTTTACGACACCCACAGGAAGAGATGGGCTAGCCCTATTCTACTTCACCGGAACCAATACGACAATAGGCTATTTGACTAATGTTCAAAAACCACTTTAAATGATTGCTTATTTCAGTATAAACATATCACATTAATATTTTTGTAAAAAAACAATGCATTATGTTAAAAAATCAATGATAAAGTTTAAATTTTCAAAAGTGCGCGAAAATCGCTATATTTAATCAAAATGGGGATGCGTGTGAGTATTGACGTCACTGTAAGTTGCTGTTATCATCAGCTCGCACAAAATTTGTATCCATTTCGAACTTAATCACAAAATATGTCCATAAAACTCGCGTTAATCAAGGAAAAAGCAAATAATAACATCGAAACAAACAATATTAGCTCATAAAACTGGAGATATTTTGTAGGAATGACGTCACCCAGAGCTCAGACCAATCACGAGCGAGAAATTTAAAATTGATCAAAATTATTCGTACGTACAAACAGTTCCTATTCAATAACAAAACAGACAAAGCTCCAAAGGTGTATTAAAACTAGTTTCATTCCATTTCATTCTATTCATCCTACCGGCTTTTACTTTAATGCTGAAGTATGTTCAACATTGAAGTTTCCCTATCGGCGTAGGCTTAACCGTTGCCGAAAGTTTGACAAAGTTCTAACGTTGCCTACGTTTGTATAAAACAGCTTATTGAATACATTGACACCTTTATTTGTGATATGTGATAATATACGTAACTAATTCTTATTAAGTTTTTTTATACTACTTTTTTTACTAGTTTTTTTAGGCCCTCCTGATGGTAATTGGTTACCGTGGCCTATGGGCGAGTGTGACATCATGGTAGACACACTCGTGCCACCGATCCTGTAAGAACAGAGAGATTCTGTGCCGTCAGCGCAATAGATAAGTAGGACAAAGCCTTTGGTTTTCTCACTGACATGACAATACAAAACCTCTCCAGAGAGCTCTGGCTATCCTACTCACCAGCAGAAAGACAACACGAGGTTGTTAAGCTGCGGTCTTCTGTAGGGCGGAGGTACTTCCCCAGTCGGACTGCCCGATTGGGACGGATAATATATACTGTCTTTTATGGTAGGCACTACCATCTGACCAAGTACAATAGTTTACTGATGAGGTTGACTTGGCTACAAAGATCTTGGTTGGGCTCCATGCAAGCAGATAGTGTTATTTCAGCTATACTTTTTGTTAAAAATTCTTATTAATGGATTTAAAGGGAGGATTACATGACTTTTTTTTTGTATAACTTACATACTTACCTACATGTAATGATAATATTGACATTGTTATTGGTTTTGCTAAATGAATATTTATTAGTTATTGAATGATAATATCATATGACTTGGAATTGATTATTGAATTGATAATTTTAATTTGTTTATTATTGTAATTTTATTATTTTATTGATCGATTTTAACATGACATAAGTAACCGTTGACATTTTACATTTTCACTATTTTTGACATTGTTATTGATATGCATAATGTATTTCTTGATCTCGAAATTTTTGACATTTTATTGATTGCTATGTATTTATTTGAATTATTATAATTTCTACACAAATTATGTTTGTTAAGAAATAAATGAATTGAAATTGAAATTGGGCTTACATTTACTTTAACTTACGATTTTACGGTCGATTTATAGTGATTCGATTAACTATCGTGTTTCAAATATCACAGTTCAAATACCTTTCACATTATCACGATTCTATCTATCAATTGTATTATGATTCTAACTGGAAATTTCGTGTAAATAACAACAAAGTTGTTGTTGGATAAATCCGTGACCTCGCGTGTAACTAATCATATAATTGTTCATGGTATTTCCACCATTTTATTTACAGTACCCACGTGCGCATTGTGATTAAATTTTATCGACATTATTTATTAATGGCGACGACAGTGTAAATTGTTTTTCATGTTTGTTTCGGGATTTGTGGCCTGATTTATTAGGGGAAGGTTTAGCTGTAAAGGCGTATGCGATGAATGGGGTATTATGAGAATCGATAGGGTATAAATAGATTTGTGGATGTTAAGGAGTTATTGGGACCTTTGCGATGTAGTGTATTAGTTTCAGAATATTGGATCTTTTATATGTTTATTATTCTCATAGCGATTGCCCAGTTACATCTAAAATGTTCTCCATGGTGTCTGGATTTCCCTTATTGGTTTTGACTGGTGTGTAAATTTTTCTGAAAGTGACTGCTATTTGGGAGGTAAGGTGGACTTGGGCCCAAACGGTGTTGTTAGGGACTTGAACACCTTAGGTTATTTGTGATATTTTCTTACCTTAGACCTTAGATTATGTGTCTTTTATATAATATATACAGCCTTTTCTCTTGACTTCTTCGCTCGTAGAATAATATTTGTAGGTTGTTTGATTAGTTTGCCAAGCTTGCCAGCTTAAAATTGGACACAATTTACAACTGGCTTCAAATATGGTGTTTGTCTATTTTATAACTTTGTGTGTCTGTCTATTACGCTTTCACAAAAATTCAAATTTGGTATACAGATAGATTATAGCTTGGGAAAGGACATAGGCTATGCTTGGTTGCGATAACCGACATCTACACGGGCGGAGCCGCGGCAACAGTTATATTCTATAAGTATAAAAGTGACTCATAAGCAGTCAATAAAACTAAATCAAGTTTAGTATTAAGCTAGTGAATACTCTCATAATTTCTCTTTATCTGTATCGACAGAACGTAAAAAAAGAAATATAAAAAGATATCTCTCGTACCTATGAGAACAAACTAAAATCATTCGCTGTTTATACGACCAATATGTGCACAGTAGTTATCTTTTATTCTAGCTTTAAATGACACCAATATAAACGGTGAAGAGCTTTCGTAGATGTATAGATTCAAGATGTGATCAAGCGGAAAATAGGGTTGTATATTTTGATCTCTGGCGCTGCGCTGCTCAAAAAGCGTTCATCTAGGAGCCCCGGAGTCCGTATACTCCTAATAGGCCTACCATATACAAAAGCTTCACCACATTTTTACCTGTGCAGGCCGGTTTGTGCTCAGAAAACCATGAGCCATTCACGGTGTATTAGATTTACCAATCACAATCACATAAAAATACTGCGTAGCGGCCGCGTTCACTACCGCTACGCCGTAGACAGCCCTGTGGCGTAGCGGTAGTGAGCGTGGCCGCTACGCGGGAGGTGCGGGTTCGATCCCCGCTCAGTGCAAATATTTGTATGCATGAATATGGGTATTTGCATTGGTCTGGTCGTACCTCGGAGAGCACGTTAAGCCGTTGGTCCCGGTTGCCATATGAACATCAATGGCAGTCGTTACAGATGGTTGGAGCCATAAAAAGTCAAATAACAATGATACAGCTGCAATACTACGATGTCGCCTAATATCACCATTGGTCAGATGGCAGTCGCTTCACGGAAAATATCGAGGTCCAACCAAATCCATAGTTAGGACTGGTATAGCAGATCCCAGACTTCGGAGGTGAAAGCTTCGGATACGACTGGATATTAACGATAGGATGAAGATAAAAATACTGAAAAACACGCTTTAAATAGTTTGAAACAAGAAAAGAATTCATCTTGTATCGCAATTGTTATGTACGAGCTATTTAATATTTAGATTGGTTATAATCAAAACATAGGTATAGTGATTTTCAAAAAGACCGTCACCGTATGCTCCAACTAAATATTAATTTCCTATATTCCTTCCTTCTTTTGCGTCGCTGTAGTCGGTTAAAAATAGATCGTCTCTTCTAGGCATAGATCACCAACATTAACAGTAGTAACTCGCAGCCGGCACGGGATCGATGGCCCTCTTATGATACATAGTTTCCTACACCGGCCTCTCGTGATAAAACCTTGATTTGTGATCTACAACTTGCGGTTCAGTGCCTCGGTATGGCAACTTTGTATTCATATCTGCGGCGTTTTGTCTGTTTTGTCTTATTTTTCTACTGATAGAGGAGAAAGATTGCTAGTCTCCATAAGCACTTATCACAGCATTAGTTTTGGTTGCTGTCAAAGCTTACACTAAAGTCTCACTTTCTCTCTCTCTCTCTCTCTCTCTCTCTCTCTCTCTCTCTCTCTCTCTCGAGTAGGAACTTCCTTTCTAGATTTGACTTTTGCAGAAGCAACCGGCGCGGCGCCTTACCTTACAGCTCTGAGAGCAAAGCCTGCGTCAAAGCCTTGTACAAAATGTACAACCGGAGACCCTACGATAATGTTGAGGTCCCTTAATATTAATAAATAAATACCTTTAAGCGGGGCGTGAAAAAGCATCTGATGAGGCCGTCAAGCTGAGTGCCACCATTGTAACATGATACGTGTCTGTAATAGTGAACCTCTTCTCAGAGACTTTGCCTTCAGCTTACCATCAGGCGAGGCGAAGTCAAATTGACGTGTCCTATATAAAAAAAAGGTGAACTGTAACTTAGAACATACCTATTCTAGAACGACGCTTAGTCCTGAATCTACGAGTATTGTATTTGAGGATTGTATTGTACATGATAGTTCTAATGTCATTTTGAGAATCGATTCACAACTGAGTGTTATTCTGGAATACGGGCTTTAGTAATGCAATTAAGTACAGAAAAGATGAATAAATAACAAATTTTACTAAATATAAAACAAAACTGTTTATAGCAGAGTCAATTACAGCGAGCTAATGAGTCAAGAGAAACGTTCGTCGAGTGAATTATTGATAGTCTGCAAGAGTCATTTCATTCAGAAAATGATTTATTCTATTTCACCCTAGTTGCAGTAATTAAACGCAACGCGTGAGTGATCATTCCAGTGTTTATGGGAGTCGGTAATTGCTTGCCATCAGCCCAGTCGTTTATTTGTTTTCATGGCACTAAATTAGTGAACAATTTCACAACTCACTGAATTAAAACTATATTTATCGGATTCTATCGCGATTTATTTGGTGTTATATTCGAGTAAATATCCGACTTTATTTTAAGAATATTAGTAACCGAAATTATTACATACATATGGCTGTAAATCCCTGAAAGGGTAGGCAGAGGTGTGTTAACACCCACGTTATGCCACATATGACTTTCGGTCCCACGTAATAGGGAGTGAGCCTATGGCTGTCTAGTGGGCACTTTGTCATGGGTTATATGTTAACTGTCAGATGGAGAACAACCTTATCTCTTAGTCGCCTTATACGACACCCACTGGAAGAGATGGGGTGACCCTATTATAATCCACCGGGAACCAACAGAGACATTAGGCGTAAGGTATAATCAGAGTACGCATCATCGCCTTATCTGTGCTACACTTGTTTCACACCCATTTTGTCGCCTTGTCTTTTCTGTATATTTTACAGCTGAGGTTCACTCAGAGTAAGGTAAAATTAACGCGGTAAGAACCTATTACCAAAATATTCTACAAGGGTATTCGATTTCGTAGCACTATCCTGTATGCTATCACAATCTCTCATTTGTAGATTAAAGATAATGTCCCGAGAAAAAGCTACAAGCAAAAAAAAGGCTACGAACTCATAATATAATTAAAAATATACTGCAACTTGCAACTATATCAAATCTATTAAAATATAACGTCCTTTTTATGCTAGAACATTAAATTAAAATCCCTCGCCGGTACTGAATATAAAGTCATAATGGACAATAATAAAGTGTAGCCTTACAATTTATTACTACAATATAATTTTATAAGACATTACTGCAATACGAACTGATATTAAAAACGTCTAGCCTGCATCAGACGAGGGCTATAAATATTGAGTGACTTTTCTAGGGGGAATACTTTGAAATCATTGTGAAAGAATTAATGGTCTAGACTCTTGAGAGTATTTTGGGCTGGTTCACTATCCATTACCTACCATAACCTATTTTGGCCTAATGGTACTTAATTTAGACTAATGATCTTTTGGCATAATTTTTTTGGCATAATTACATAGTAAAATTAGGCCAAGTAATTATGCCAAAAAAAATGATGCCAAATTCCAAATGCCAAAACATTTTAGGACAAAACATTTTATGTTAACGAAAGAGATCCCTTTTGGGCTATCATTAATAATTTTATTATCATTAAAGGTATTTTTTTTTAAACAATATGGCTATGTCATAAATTGGCAGCTGTTTGTCAGTCATCATAACCTTTGAAGTAATAAAGAAATTAACTAGTACGCTTTGATTATCTATAGTTAATCAAAGCTAGTACGTCTCGTATTTTAAAACCGGAGACGGATCAGGTTCAGTTTGGGTGCGAGTGAAATGCTTTACTGAACCTTAAACCCTGACCTTCTAAACACAAGACGGTGTATGGCTTTAGTGGGTTCTAATCCGAAATAACCACCCCCGCTGATCGAAATACGAGTATTTCAACGTATTTTTTTATTATAAGTGAGACAGTTCCCGAGAATTCAATGCACAGAGCCCCTACACGTGCACAACTGCCCAAATGATGATGAAACCTAAATGAATTGACGGGAGGTGCAGCCATGTCGTCAAGTTCTGGGCTGGGCGCATCTAATTTTTATTTTAATTGCCTGCTACTGACACGATGAAAAAGAGCACAGAGACATCATTCTGTTGTGAGCTCCAACCACCCGTTACGGCTGTCATAGGTGTTCGTATGCAATTCGTATTAAACGTGCTAATGCAATTTATTCGTGTAAAGGTACATATTTTATGTAATACAAAGGGTTAAGGCTTCCTCTCGGTGACATTGATACAATTTAAAAGTGTATTGATGTTATTACCTCACCATAAAAATATTCAGTCACAAAAGACGTGAAAGGAAGGGTCAGAGGAAGTAACATAATAAGATTTCCTATTCGAATTTGGAACGACCCCTTTGAGGAAGTATCTTCTACCATCCAAAAATAAGCAGTTAATAAAAAGCTGTCCTGATTACCGCTGAAAATACAACCAGGTCAATAATTGAACGTCTGTCATATTATCAACTGCATAAATAACTTTGTAATCCCATATAAATGTAAAAGATTACAAAGTAATATTTGCGGTTGGCAGTATGACAGCCATTCATTTATTAATCTGTTTTAAGAGTTTATAGTATGAGTTCAGTGGGGTTTTATTTTTGGTTGGTTGCTTCCCAGCGATTTTTGGGGAGCGCTGTACGTGTGACACCTTTGTGTTGTAGGCGTTTCGACTGGTTCCCAGCAATCGATTAACTTCAATGTAGAGTAGAATGACGAATGTATGTGATTTGACGTATATGACAGTCATCAACTTATGTCACAAACGTCAAATCCCATACATTCGTCTTTATATTCTACAACACCTACAAATTGCCGCTTGTCTAGGGGGGCAAGTGGTGGTCACCGATTTAGTAGTTAAGAAAAAATAATGATATTATGTTATGTGCTTGCTCATCCATACCATTTGAGTGGACTCGTCGTTATACTATGCTCTAGTATCGAAAGAGGTTCTTCAAACTAAATAAACTATAGAAATTGACTCATTAAACTACCCACAAAGGCTGGGCAACAACTGCACCCATTGAAATGAAATTCAAAGCAAAAATAAAACCTATAGGACATCTCGACATCGACTGTGAATCGAGCACTAGCACAAAGAGCTTCCAAGTCCCATTCTTACTTAGCGAAGCGTGATTTTTTTTATCTCAGATATTTACTAAGGATAATGAAAGCCTCTGTGAACTGTATATTTCTTTATCAGCTCCAAACATTTTATGATTAATTTATGAATGTCTTATTGAGAGGAATATTGTTATGTATTTAAATAAGCCGCTTGGTTCCCGGCAGAATCGGTTCCCATGTCCCCATTTCTTCCGGCAGGTATCGTAAAAGGCGACTAAGAGACAGGGCTGTTTAACATCAGACAGATACAATCCGATTCAGCCTCAGATGCATGGCTCGAGTCACCAATAGTGCCTGGAATACGACAATCGCCTCACCCCCTATTACGTGGGACCGAATACAATGATTGGTGAAATGTAGGTGTTAATTCATCCCCGGGGATAATGATTATTATCTATTTATATCATTTTCAATACTAGAAGTGAGAACTTTTAATTGGCTTTCAGATGTTTTCATCCATCCTAAGGTTGCCTGTAAGAAATTGCCACAGAGCGATAAGGCCGCCATCTGTACTTACCACATAACTTAGATATATCTATGTTGTATTGTTATATCTATGGTGTACAATAAAAACGTTTTTACATACATACTTACTTACTTAATCTGCTTTTTATCTGACTGTATTAGCTGTAAGTTTTCCATGTGTAAATAAATAAATTAACAAATAAATAGGTAATTATCCTAAAGGCCGCTCTACACATTGGGTGCACACATTAGGACGAAATTTCAAAGAACCAGCTGAATTTTCTGATTGCTAAAATGTAAACTAATTAGCGAATTAGTTTAAGCAGTCAGCAATTAGCAATATCAGTATTATGTCTATACATAAGATTTAAATTGAAAAGCTTTTAATAATACTCAGACTGACCTCAGTACTAAGCATTTCATAATTTTACAAAACGATACGGAATTGCACCGTGAATTTTTCGTCTCGTTTATTTCCAAGATGCAGTTGGACTTATTCCTTGAGACTTAATCTGCAGGTAGAAGACAGTGCTTTACCTCGATATAAATCTAGTTTAACGATGCGCTTTCTAACAAACTGGGGATTAAGGCTTTGGATTTACAAAGGTAGGCAATTATTTAGTTTGTACAAATAAAAAAATGATTCATTTATTTGTTACAGCCTTGCTGTCTGATATAGACTGCAATAGTTCTGTTGCAAATTGATCGATAGGAATATTTAATCTTTTTTGTGATGTCAACTTCTTTTGTTTTGCTTCTTGTCAATTTTATCACGCAGGTACTCAGACTACTACGCTATAATCGGTTGATTCCCTTGTGATTGTCGAAATATGCTGTATAAACACCTATATCTTGCGATTGCGTTGATTTAGAAGTTTGATTTTCCCACAGCAAGGTATTAAATACTAATTTCAACCTGATACCTGCACGCGTGAAATAAATCTTGTAAGACAGACCATGAAATGATCCATTCTCTTCCTTTTATGGCACCTCACATTAATAAATATCCATATAGTAGTAACCACACACCGTACAAACATCATTTTAAGGCTTTGCAGTCAAGATTGTTCTGACACTAACTGTGCCTACTTAGGAGTAGGTTTCACGTGCCTACCTTAATTATTCACTGATATAATTACCTATTTACTACAGGCTGTATATAGCATTCTGAATTTCAAAAAACTTAAGACTTCGTTTTAATAGCACGGACATTTTAGTTAATTCAAAAGCTCAGTGCATCAGTTACGAACGAATCTAAATTAACCTTAGCTTATCAGCCATTTACTCATTTGGCTCTAGTCCAAAGTTTTCGTTACGTTTCTACTATATAAGCACAATCTTGGCAATAAGTAACACGTTCTTGGCAAGTCTGCGAATTAATAAAGGATATTGGCTGTTTTATTTTATTAATTAAAAGATATCAATTAATAAGTTTGTTTTTAGCGGCACCGCCGTGAAACCAGTTACTACACCACGATGGCAATCCAACGTCGTCGACTCGACAGAAGAAGTATGTTTTTTATTACTAGAACTAAAAATAATACATTATGGGAGTAATTAGTAGGTACTAAATTAATCATTTTATTGGTTTTTGAAAGGTTTGTTTTCCAGATACATATAAATGTCAGATATATTTACTTTATAAATAAAACAATCTGTTATCCGCGGCTCCAGCCACGTAGAATTCTGATACCATTTTCCCGCAACCCATAAAAACCTATTCCACAGATAGAAATTTGCTTATGCGTTATTCAAAATGAGAGAACCATGACATTAAAACATTTAAGCGAAAATTTTTTAGACTTCAATAAAAAGACTCTTTTAAACTTCGAAAATTTTCATAAAAAGTTTTAGAAACATTATTACTTAAAATAGTCCCTGACTTCAGCAACAAATCTGAATTCAAAAATGTACCAAGTCTATATCGGCAGCGGAGCTTAAAAAACATCGGTAGACTTGCAAAGTAAAAAAACAACAACAAGTTTTTTCAATTTCGCGGCTCACAGTAATGCAACGGGGCGTTCAGTATTCCAAGTGCATTTTTATTTTTCTTTCGTTATTTGCAACGATTGTTGTGTCAAATGTTTAAAGTTTTAAGTTATTATAGCAGCATTATGACAAAGTATTTAAGCTGGATTTTTAAACTCCATTTGTAAACCTTTGTTTTGTTGCTTTATTATTATTAGAATCAAATGAAAAGATGAATATGAAAAATAAGAAAAATGAAAAATACTTCAACTAAAATTTATGAAATATCTTTGAACAGGATTCAGATTTAATAAATAGAATTTTTAACATGCACTTTTCAAAAATACACAGCATAGAAATTTCACAAAATATAATTTATTATTACAGGTACCTACAGTGGTTGGCCATATTATTAGGGACAGTACTCAAAATTTTGTATTTTCGACTTTAATTGGATTTCTCTAAGAAATGGTGTAAAGTAGATGTCATATAACTTTATTATTTACATTTTTATTCTATTGCAATCATAAAAACAAAAACATTATTGTTTGAATATTTTTTTATTTCCTTAAATCAAGTGACAACAAATTATAAAATTAATTTTAATACTTGGTGATGCCGCCTTTAGCTGCAATAAGAGCTTCTATTCGTCGGGGCATGCTCTCAATACATGCCTTGGCATTTAAATTCAGTTTTGGGTTGTGATGCCATTCTCTTATAAGAGTTTCAATCAGTTGGCGCTTTGTCGTGATCACTGTTCTGGCTATTACTCTTTTGGTCAGCTCCCACATATTCTCTATGGGGTTCATATCTGGCGAATTCCCTGGCCAAGGCAAAACTGTTATATTTTTGTCAGCCAAGTATGCTGTTACGCTTCTAGCCTTGTGGCATGGTGCCGAGTCATGCATAAAAATATAGTTTTCATCATCAGGGAACCATTCATTGACTTGTGGGAGTAACTGGGTTTCCATCACCCGCTTGTACTGGTCTTGCTTCATCGTTCCTTCTACGAATTATAGGCGTCCCATACCTTTGGCTGATATCACAGACCACACCATGACACTCACCGGGTGTTCAGCCCGCTCCACAAGGCAATCTGCGTGGAATTGCTCTCCAGGACGCCGTCTAACGAAAGAACTTTTATCAACAAAAATTTGGAAAGTTGATTCGTCGGAAAAGCACACCTGTAAAATATTATCTAATTAATAACAACAACCTTTAATTATAAATTACGCTCTACCAAAGAGTTTTACTAACATGATTCCAGTCTTCAACAGTCATATTTCGATGTTGTCTAGCCCATTGTAGTCGTTTCTTTTTCATAATATCGGTTAGGCGTGGTTTCTTGGTAGGCCGCCGAGCTACCAGGTTCTCTTCGACAAGCCGCCTCCGCATTGTCCTTTCGGAAACCTTTACACCATCGTCGTTAATCATCCTAGTCAACTGTCCAACGCTCTTCTTGCGATTTTCGATGCAGATGTTCCTAATTTTCCGATCGGTACGAAGACTGGTGATCCTTTTACTACCACATTTTCCTACACGATTTGGTTCGAGAGGCTTTTCATTGTCAATTTTAATTTTAATTCGGTTGACGACCGATTTTGAAACCCCTGCAATACAAGCTATTTGCCTCTGGGAATGTTTAGAATGCAGTAATAAAGTTTGTATCTCCCTACATTTTCTTGGAGACGTGTCTGAAGCCTTTCCCATTATAAAAAAATACAAATTTAAGGGTAACGGCTTCGAGCCTTTAAAAAAAAATAAAATCGAAAATAAAACAAAGCAAAACTATCGTATTATGAACCATTACAAACCTTTAAATAAAATTTTGGTCTCTAAATATCTATTATAAATAATTAAAATCAAAATGCAGAAAGCGCGCTTTTCAAGAAACAATGGCCGATCACGAAGAAACGTCATATAATTGACCAATCAGGTGCTTATCCTGTGTTGCCGCTTGACAAAAATAATAATAATGATACCAGTAAAAAAATTATATATAACACTCCTTTGGAAACCACACTCACTGTTCACACAAATGTTCTAATCTATAAAGTTCATAAATATGAGTACTGTCCCTAATAATTTGGCCACCCACGGTATATACCTATAGCGTTCGTTCGTGATTTCGTTCATTTATAAAATTTTGAAATGTCTAGACTGAGTAACACTGCATCTGTTTCAAAGCTTTTGTGAAATTCGTGAATAAGTACTGTTGTTATAAAACTATTTATAATAATATGTCTAACGGGAACTACAGGGGGAACTAAGTCTAACTAATGAACGTCATATAGTCGTATAATTTTGTGCCCGCTTGACGGCAATAGGCTCGCCCCCTATTACGTGGGACGTTGGCGAAATGTGGGTGTTATTAAACGTTGCTGTTGTATAAAATGAATAATGAAAAATGTTAATATCATAGCATCTCAATGGAACTATCTGTACCATATCTATCTCTCTTCTCATTATTTCCATTGTACTGTATCTTAAGAATCGTCAAAGAAACGTTTTGCCTCTTATATTTCAAAGAAACCGTTCGTGTACTGTCGTACTTTCTTTGTAATGGACTATGATACTCGTAATAATATAGAAAATAATTTTCTGAAGCTTTTTGAATTGTGAAGCCACAAAACTACCTATTCTTATTAAGACAGTTATGTCTATTTATAATGATATTAAGTTTCAAAGGCCTGGAGAATAAGAGATATACCACCTAACATAATAATATACTAATGATCTACATAGAGAATCAAAAGTTGGGTATTAAATCCGTCAGATAGCAAAATTTTAAAATAAAACATGTACGTCTGCTATGCAGGTAGACCATGGGCCTAAAACGAAATCAGTTTCCATGCAAAAAGAAGTAACATATATCTATATAAAATAATCTGAAGAAGCGTTTAACATAGGAGCATAGGAAAAAAAACTGCTGGCGACATCTTTATCCCGAATATTCCTCATTTCATCCCCGCTTTCGCAGCGTTAACTTGAAACTTGATAAACGCACGTTCACAGGCAGGCAGAATATTGTGTATTTTTGGTTATTTGTATAATTACAATAATAAACTTATAAGTAAAAAACCCTAAATCAAAAACCTATCAACAGAAAATAAAATATCAAACTTATTTACTAGACTTTAGCAGGACAAAAAAAATATTAATCTTAAAACTGTTCTTTTTAAAAAATATACTAAAATGCATTACAGATCTAGTAGAGAAATTATAATAACATGAAGCTATTAATCACCATCATGATAAAATTTTAAATAGTAGTAATAGGTATATTTCGAATAAGATCACAGAGAAATCAGTGCAGCATCGAAGTTATGAACATTTCACATTTTAAAGTCAGTTCACAGACGGCACAAAGAACTTTTTATAAGTTAAGTTTCATGCGTCTTCGAATCAGCTATTCTTTCTATATTTTACTTCTGGAAGTTGGAAACGGTGATCGATTTATACGATGAAGGTAATGTACGTTAAAGTAATGAAAGGTGAAATATAAACAAACCGGCTTTAAAAAAACCGATTGTTACTGAAAAGATTGCAATAAGTTTAATAGCAGGCGGTACATATTAATTTTTCTTTTGATTTATGATTGGCAAATGGGCACGGCCTGCTATCAAACATACAAAATTTACGAATCACCCCCTAATTTTTTGGAATTGTCGATTCACACACTAATAAATTCAGTTTGTAAATAGTTAGCAAAAAATATTAATTTTAGAAAGGGTACGTATTTTTGCGTTAAGTAATGGGATAAAGAATAGTATACATTACTATAATTTTTTATCTTCTCATCACCCAAAATAATGTTTCTTGTAATCTTCAAGTAATCTTAAAAACATAATTACCTTTTAGCAAAATTGAATACATTTTTATGAAAAAGTTCCAATGTGATCGCGACTTTATCAAAAGTGTTTATTAACAGGGTCGCTGCGGGCGCCTACTTAATTCTTAAAAAATGAAATACGTTCGCGGTAACGCCTCTTGTCTTTATTTAATAGATTATGTAAGAACAACGGCTTTTTGTTGAAAAGGTGGAAAAAGAAATTGTGGATTTTTTAATACAAAGGTTTTTCGAAGATTTTTTTGTTGTTGGCCATATTTTTTCTGCATGAACTAAATTAATGATAAAGTATCAATAAGTGAATATAGCTTGTCCATATAAAGTGTATGATAATTAGTAATTACTTGTTACTAGTTACAGTAAAGAAAGGGCTTGTTCTTTTTCACTTGCCAAAATAAATCCCCTACTTGTATGTAATCCTCCATCTTACTAACGAAGTAATCTTAATTACACTAGGGTGAAACTAGTCAAAAAATCCGCATACTTACATCTTATTGTGTTAAACCTACTAATATTATAAAATGTAGAAGTCTATGAAGATGTTTGTATGTTTGTTATTCAATTACGCTCTAACGTCTTACGGCCGTTCCCAATAACATATCTACAGATAAAGGTATAGATAGAGATATTTCCTTTATCAAATCCTATTGTTATTTTGCTACTATGAATTGCGTTACCATAGAGATTGATGACGTTTTTATCCTTTCTAATGTCAAAACTGGCGATAGATAGGTTATTGGGAACGGTCGTTAATTAATCTGGCTAAAGTTTGGAACAAAGATAGATTATAACCTAGAATAACACATAGGTTACTTTTACTCCGCATTAGGGTCCCATGAGCTGCAGGAACTCAAGCGGAACCATAGTCATCAGCTAGCTGATTGATAAACAAAAAACAATTACTTATAACAAATTGTACGTGACTACACCATTAAGCTTGTATTTTAATAAAACTCGTATATATTTAAATCAACCCAATTCTCTTTGTGTAAATCCGACCGATGTCCCTCACGTAGCTTCACATCGAACCGGAAATATTATTTTTTTTAGTCTCTAATAACTTTTTTCGAACGAATTTTCCACGTAAGCATGTTAGACACCCCGTTTTGGAACGTGCGTCGCATTTTTTTAATAATTGCCCCATTATGTGTTCGGAATATTGAGAAGGTGTTCCCCCTTTGTATGGTTTTTGGCTGATTAGCGTGTATGGTACAAAGAAATAAGTAATATTCGTAATAATACCTCGTTTATTTTCTCTGTGAAGGATATCTGCCATTAATCTAACTCTAATTGCTCCGGTATTTTATTTATTTATTATATACTTTATTGTACGCTAATTACAATATTGATACAGAAATTAAGAAGACAAGAAGAACAGTACAAAGGGTGGCCTTATCGCTTATACTGTACAGTGTACAGCCCCTCTAGACAAGTGGCAATGATGGAATAGAATGCCTAAAATGTATGGGATTTGACGTATATGACAGGCGTCAACGAATGTCAAAAACGTCAAATCCTATACATTTGTCATTCTATTCCATCATACGCCGAGCAACGAATTGCCACTAGTCTAGAGGGCCAGGGTTTACTGGTAAGTCAATGTAACATTTGGGCCCCTAACAGTGCCCCGAGTAAGAAAAACTATCGTAATTTTATGGTAAACGTATCAAGAGAACGGGGGATTCTGATTGGCCGCTTGGCTACTGTGAATCTGTGTGTGCGTGAAGCCTACCAATCACTACGCCCCGTTCTCTCGATACCTAACGCTATGATCGTGCTAGTAATACGTCGACTTACCAGCAACCCGATAGGCATTAATTTATATTTAATACTCACTATTACTAACTCATAATTGGTTATACAGGGGCCCATCAAGGGCCCCTTTGTTTGTCTTTATTGCCCATGCCTACCTGGCGATGTTTAAAATTAAATTGATTTTAACGTTATTCATTTTTTCTGTTGGCTAGTAAGAATTTTGGTGGATTGACCAAACGTTACCCCAAGATGTTAGGACGCCCCAGGAGAGTTTCGAGAATCCAGGACGTGTCCAGTTATCTCAGTTGATCAGAGAGACCCCTGTAGGATTCTGGTCGTGGGTTCCAGTCCTAAATTTAGACTTTTCCAATCTCAATCATATCATTGGGGACCTAACCCTCTTTAAGGATACCATAATAATCTAGAACACCCTGCGAAACTTCTTCCAATATTATTTTTATCTTCAATTCTAGTACTCCATGACAAATCTCTCGTAGAAATATCTCGCAAATTTCGTTCTATTTATAAAATCTGCTACTAAATCTAAGATAACCGTTTCACAATGATAAATACCCGGAACAAAAGGGGACAATACATTGGCTAATTTCAAGGCAGCATTATATTCTATGGCAACAAACAGACACAGTCCGATAAATTCCTCTTGACATCGTAAAAGCCATAATAAAACGAGTCCTCTCCGTTTTGAGTCGCGAGGCTTTCCCTAATAATACTCAGAGTAAGCATCCCAAACCAGTGATGTGCATTTTGGGTTACCAAGACGAAAAATGTATTATATTTTTAGGGAGATTTTCGTCAACGGATTTTTTGGTGATCATAGGTTTATAATTCCATGATCTATAAGGTAGTGATGACTTTTATGGCGTAGTGGTAGAGCATTGGACTTCTGATTTCTGCCCAGTGCAAATGTTATGCATTAATTAAATTGAAAAGCAAAATCGTACGTATCAACGCGATTGCAGGGCAAAATCATGTCAATACGTATGATTTTGCTTTGACTATTATGCCTATTATAACTTTTATGATTAGGACTATTATACTACTTGCCTTTTCTGTATTATTCATGTATAAGGACTTATTTCATTTGATAATAAAATTGTAAAGTGAAGTATGTTACTTATATTATGTAATATTTATACATATACTAGCTGACCCGGCGAACTTCGTACCGCCATATTTGCCGCCCGCGTGGTATTCCGATCCCGCTGTACCTTCTATTCAAATTTCCATGTTAGATTCTAATCCCGTTCCCGGTGCACCATTCCCGACCCGTGTTATGAACCAACATGCCACATATAAGTGACCATGGGAAAAATATGGCTTTTCTAGATTCAGACCCGTTCCCACTGTACCTTCTATTCAAACTTCCATGTTAGATTCTGATCCCGTTCCCGCTGCACCGTCCCCGACTTGTGAACAATGTGAACATGCCACATATAATTGACCATGGGAAAAACATGGCTTTTCTAGATTCAGACCCGTTCCCGTTTACCTTCTATTCAAACTTCCATGTTAGAAGATTCTGATCCCGTTCCCGCTGCACCGTCCCCGACCAATGAACATGCCACATATAATTGACCATGGGAAAAACATGGATTTTCTAGATTCAGTGTGGTCTTTTAAGGATTGTCCTTTGTGATTTGTTTATGGTCATGGCCAATGCAAGACGGATCGAAAATTTAAGTCTTTTAAATTCAAGCGGCATGTCGGTTGGGATCATCGGGATCCTTGGAATGAGAACTTCCTCACCTTCTAATTTTCCTTTGAGTGAAAAAAAAAAATTAAAAAAAAAATAAAAAATAAAAATTTAAAAGTATATTATGTCCTTCCTGGTTCTAAGCTACCTCCCCACCAATTTTCAGCCAAATCAGTTCAGCCGTTCTTGACTTATAAGTGTTGTAACAAACACGACTTTCTTTTATATATATAGATAGATATAATACTTATAGCCCTAGAATTATAGACCTCTTAGGTACATATTTAACATTTCAAGTATGGTATTAAATGGTAATAACCGTTGTTATTATAATTACTATCACTATTAATAATTAAAATAATAGCCACTAATTTAACCATAATATAGTTTGATAGTAATTGGTTGTCGGGTAAAATCAGGTCAGTATAAACTTGATCGTCCATTGGAATTATTAACTTTTTAAAATCAGGGCAGCGCAAATTATAACTATAAAATAGGTATGTCAATAAAAGTTTATTGTCATTATTGAGGTGCCTGCTCTCCACTAACCATAGAAACTTTCCTCAGGGACTTTCCCAGTTAGAATATTCCTTTTGTGTGGACCCCCACACTTTTAACTTTTAACACACAGTTTAACTTTTAACTAGAAGCACAGTTCACATGCCCGGTAAATTTAATTTGTTTGGTAGGTATAAAGCTCAATTATTATCACATGGTTTTGAAAACTTGTATTTCGTAAAACTATTTATTCCTGTAGGTATATAAACTGCATACTATATGCGTATACAAATTTGACTCTATCTGTCTATGTGATACCTTTTTACGTCAAGTTTACAGACCCGATCATATTTTAAATAGGCATTAACATACGAAAAAGATAAGATAAGAATGTAGCACACTTTTGCTTTCAGAAAATAATAGAGTGATGAAAAATTCCATACAGGCATGAAATAACTAGTAAGAAATAAAATAGGAATCACTAGAAAATCCTATAACCACAGATTGTCGTAAAAGAAGGTTTTATTCAAGAATGGACATTGGAGATTCGAACTGGGAAGCATCAGTATTCAAATCACATCGGGGCCACCTACACGTTGGATCGAAGCATTTATTCAAAAGGGATCTCAGGGAGATCACACCTTGCCTCTCAGTCTGGTTTACTACATGAACAAACCTGTGATTTTGTCTCGTCATCACGTGCTGGCTGAAGATACGAACCCGGATATTTTGGGATTGTGTTTTATATTTCATGTTGTCATAACAATCGAAGGTAACCGCATACTACAACTGCAGACGCACGCAGTAGATACGCGCAATGCATTGCGGCTTCTCAATTGTCTCCTTTTTTATACCACTTAGGTGGCAGACAAGCACTAGAAAGTGGTTACCGTGGCCTATGGGCAGACAGACGGCGGCGTGCGTTTTAGTCGGTTCGAGTCCGACATAACCTCCTTCTCCGGCTTCGGCGGGGGAGGTATCCGTGGGGATTTTTCGCACTATAAAAAAAGGGTATGCTGTTTCTGCTGCACGCGTCTGCAGTTGACATAATGCGACTTCGGAATCATACCTTTATTATAGTGTTTCTTTTTTTTTTTTTTTTTTTTTTTTTCAAAATAAGAAGTTATCATACACAGTACTTGAGGTGGAACATCCCACGAAACCAGGCTATTAAAATTCCTGTTAATAATAAATCTTATCAACAGTAATATTAATGAAAATTTAATAGAATTATATTGAAACTTTGTTCTGTGATGAGTATGCTCAAATAATACAAATATAGTCATGATAATACCAGTGCCCAGTATATAAAGCTTCTCCATAGTATGCTATATTATTGCGTAGAAAACAGCTCATTTTATTGAGATATCCAATTCTACCTTAACATTATTTCGTTTATTAGATTGAAACTTCGAAAAAACTAGACATTGAGTTACAATGCTGACTGGTAATGTGACAAAACCCTAATTGCATTGATGAATCCCACGCTGTTTTGACCAAAACTGTATTTGATTGAATCAATTACCATTCAATTCTCGTAAAATTTGAGCCAACACTCGGCAAGAATTTATTAAATTACGTCACGGTGACTGTTATCGCAATGTGGGTACGTGACGTGACGCGAAATTTTTGTATTTCTCGTTAATTTGCGATTTCCGTGAAAAATCCCGGCTTGTTACATCACTATCCGCAACTGTCTGTTAAGATCGTGACACCGCTTGGATAACCACCAAATTACGTCGAATTCTTTTGTTGTCGAATGAATAGTGTTGAGACAGCGATAGACACTGTTATTTCCCCTTTTTGTTTGGCTCGGATCCGTTGGCAAGATAAATTACTTGCGACTTATTGTAGAGAATTTTAAGGTCATTTTGTGATTTTTTTATGTACGTTTTTTTTGTTTTAGTTCAGTTTTGTAGCTACTTTGACGGCCTTACTTAAATTTTTTATCGGCCCGTATTAAATGTTTTTTTTTTATCTTTATAACTATAATCTTAAAATTTATCGCGACTGTTTATTACATTATAATTCTTTTTTTGTCTTCAGATCTAGAAAACTTAAGTAAAAGCAATCTTTTTTTTAAATTGTGTTATTGTTATAAATATCGTGTATATAAATTTACAAATACACATACAGTCATATGAATTTATTAAAATAGCTGTTATTGTAACGACACAAACATACATTGCAACTTTATATTTTTGTTTACAATATAAAAATATTACATTTACAAATGGTAAATGAGTTTAATTACTTTATATTATATTTTATCTTTACAAATGGTAAATAATTTCAAGTAAAACATGAACCGTATATACCTAAGTTTATTATAATTATTTCATTAAAAGGCAGTCATAAGGAATCGTCAATGAACAAAATCTTTGTATTTAAAGCAAAGAACGTTTATTAATTAAGACTCTTCAAAAGGATTAAATCTTGTGACTAACAACAAATTAGCAAAACGGTTCTGTTAAAGTCCGACTTAAAATAAGTTGACCATTTATTTTAATTAAAGTTGTAAGGACAATTTTTGCCAACAAATGTTTGAGTTTAAGCTTTAAAAAACTCGAGACTCGAAAAAAAAAGAAGCTACGCATGACAAATTATTGAAAAGAAGAAAAATTGCTGCTTAGAGAAAAGAATCTTGTTATATAAATAATTTTCTTGTTACTTAAGAGTTTTAATAAATTTGCGTGATAACTTTACTTTTTTTTTAAATTTTGAGTGACTTGAGCTATGTAGTTAACAATATTGTAACTCATTTTTTGCTTAATAATACTATTTGATACATTCTAAGAGATAATTGGCATGTCTAAGATTAATAGAAATTAGAAGAAATACCCATGTACCTATACATATTTGTAGTGTCGAACCGGAGTCACCTCAAGCCAGGACCGCGTTTGAAACTGGTGGTCCATTTGCTAAACTAGTCTTGAATATTTTTAATGTTGGCATTTTGTAAGTACCGTTTTAATGATCTATACAAAAAAAACATACTACTACCAAAATCCAATACTATAAGCTGCTAAGGTGACTTCCTCAAAAATCAAGGCCCCTATCATGGCAAGCGATCTGCAATGCATGTCATGCATATCATGTATATAGTGGTCACCTCACCCTTTATATAATATTAGCCTTTAGTACATAAAATACATGATATGTACATGAAAAAGGATTGTACCTACAGTACAAAAAAAACATCCTTCTAAATTTTCATTCACCCACATAATACTCGAATAAAAAAAAATGATCTAACCGTTTAAATGCAGCCTACATACATTTCACATCATAATTTATTTACTACATCAAATTTGGAAGAACGCCAGGTGTAGTAGAACGAATACGGTATTTCAGCAACTCTCCTGCGGTTTTCAAATGAAAACGCTAGGTCAACTCGCGCGGATGAACACGACTATTTTGTAACGTGTTAAGCACGCACAACTCTTTTATGGAATTTTTATCTTTATTTCAACCTGCTTAGAGTTTATAATTGATTATTAATTTTAGACTTACAAACAGATGATAGCATGAGTTTAAAGTTAAAATGTCAGTTTTTAAATAATGATTAGGTTCCATTTTAAAGTAAATGTAGCATATTTGCGTTCGTTAAAGTGTTAATTTTAAGGGGCTGTAAAGTTAGTAATAATATATTTAAATGCTGAGATTCGTATCTTTATACATTGGTCCATATTAAAAATACTGTCAGGTCTTATTTGAAACAACCAATATTTGAAGTTGCTGACCGAATTTAAAGACCGAAGACAATTTTGGTAATAAAATTGAAGTGCATTTATCCCACAATTAGGAACAAAAATAGCACACAACAGCAAAAACACCATACTTAAAAACAGTAATAAAACCGAAAAAAAAATTCTATAGGTATAGTATAAAAAACCGCAAAACCACTCACTGATTAATCACGAAATTTCAGAAACTATAACACCTACAAACTTGAAATTTGGCAGACAGATTCCTTATACGATGTAGACATAAGAACAGATTTTATAGAATTTCACCCCTAAGAGGTTAAAATTAACTCCACGCATACGAAGTCGCAGGGGGCCGCCTGCTAGTCATGAAATATTAGGATAGCCCAACAAAAAACTTTAATGTCAATATCAGGTCTACTTTAAGAACCTACCTACCTCATTATTGTATACCACAGACAATGAAACTAAAACCAAATACGATGATACAGGGTCTACTCAAAGAGCTCCTTTCGTTTGAAATCTTATAACAAATAAGCAACAGAAATGATTTTCAAATGAATTCTCGCAGCTTATTAAATTTTCAAGTTTGAAATATTATAAAATCCCATATCATCCTTGACTTTCCGAGCTCATTATAAATTGCTTGTCTTTTGTTGCTTTGGCCCAATCAAACTGACAGTGAGGCCATTAAACCAGCGAAATTGTACGCAAAGGCATTTTTGTTTTGGATTGTGTTTTGTTGAAATTTTGTTTTGGATAGGTAACGGTTACTTTTTATTATGAACAGAAAAATAGCATAATAGTTACAAAATAAACTATATTTCTTGAAAAAACTCCATCAAAATATATTATTTTTTGATACGAATAATATAATCGGCATTGGCGAAGAGTGAATTCAATGGGGAAGCCAGTGGAAATAAATCTTACCTCTTTATATAACGATCATAGCAATTTTGTATGGAATTAAAAACATCTCTACCATCGCTTTGCTGAGCAAGTCGGCAAGAATCAGGTTATAACCATTATAACCTCCACCACTGACAAATAAAATCGGTCTGATTCGTTGCGTGTAGATTTGTGACACAAATTGCAGTAATTTTCCCGTGATCAGAAGTGATCCTTGGATATTTTTCTTAAAAATGAGTATCCATATCGTATTATGTCGCCTATTTCTATGTATAATATGTATGTATTTACAAAAAAAAAAATGTATCTATGTATGTTTATCCGCATTCTAGAACCCATAACACAAGATAGTTAAGCTATGCTTACTTTGGGTCTAGATAGCGCTGTGTAGATTGTCGTACAATATTGTCGTACAATATTTCTTTAGCTACTAATTCATAGTAGGCATCTCTAAAACAAATTCTAAAGAGCTATGTTTTGAAAGTGTAAGTTATTTTAAAACAACACTCGCTCACTTCATAACCTCTGTACAACAGGACAATATTTTGAATTTAATTATTGCATTCACAGTTAAGGTCGTTTATCGAGTTCGTCTATTTTGAGTTAAAGCTCCAATGCTACGACGGTTACAACGCTATTTGATTCCATCTTCTTTCTATAAATAATTTACTGAGTTACCATTTCTCTGGACCCTTTCGAATACAGTGTAATTAAATTTTATTTACGAAATAAACTCTTTAGAATAATTTGATGAGGGCTAAGTGGATAAACATGATCGGTTTTATCAAAATAAATATTGTTTTTGGAGCATAATAATATTGCGGTTTATGCGGTTAATAGGTATGTATTTAAATTCTGTTATACCAGTGAGAATATTACATTTTGTTTGGCGCTCATTGTTATGCTTACTGCTACTAATCAATTTCTACTAATGTTAGAAATATTTCATTCTAGGAAATGGTTGCTTATTTTTATGCAATATCTTTGGCAGTTACATAATACTTAGGTACCTAATGTATCCGAATGCAAGTATCTCAGTTGATCAGAGCTTTCCCCTTATGAGGGACTGGTTGCTGGTTTATGTCTTGAATAATTCACTTTTTCCAATCTAAATCCATAATATTCAGTTTACTATAATACTTCTGTCCACTACTTTTAGTCTTTCAAGATTGATTATCAGAAATCTCTTCTTCATCCTAGCGGTAATTCCAATCGCATCCGAAGCTTTCACATCGGAGTTTGGGGTCCGCTTTACCAGTATAACTGCGGATTTGGCTGCACTTCGACATTTTACGTGAAGCGATTACCATCTGATCTTTACAACCCAATTTTTATTATATTACTTAGGTCGCAGACAAACACACGGCCCTCCTGATAGTAAGAGGTTACCGTGGCCTATGGGCGAGTGCAACACCAGGGAATATTATCAGAAGTATTCGAAATATTTGCAACTTCTACTCCTAAAACTCTATAAACTCGAAAAATTACACCAAAACTTATCAAATATTTACCTTCCAACAATAATTTGTACAAAATATGCAAATATTATGCAAAATGTCGTTCACGCAGCGCAAGGGTTCGTGTTCCGTCCGTCAGACCCATCCATTTATAAGGCAGCAGATGCTAGACTCATATCGCAGAATTGATAACGCTGGCATTAATCTGGGGACTAGGGGTTCGTTTTTGAACTACATAATATATCTCGGAACAGGGGTTTTTTGCGTGTGGGTGTTATTTTTTTACCTTTGAATTTTTGAAGAGTATTGAATGGAACAAAAATACGATATATTTTTTTTGAATACTCGCATTAACCAGGATAATAACAAGTATCGATATTTATAACAACAGGTTAAATAAAACTTTTCTTTGTGATCATCTGTTGAATTTTTTGGAGCTAGTAACTTTAGCTATGTGTCCTACGAGTATACCGTACCCTATGTAACAACTTTGACTTTGAAACCATTGTGTTTATCATTACTATAGGTATAAAAGTTATAATTGGTTGAAATTTTTTGGTACTCATTTATTGCAAAATACTTTTTGAAATGCGGCCCTGGCCTGAGAAGACGCCGGCAAGAAACTCAGCGGGCTATTTTTTTTAGTCTTTTACAAAAAATGCTTAGTCTACTTTAGTCTAAATACAATCATTTGCTTGAGAAGCATGCTTTTTCAGCATGCGCAGTCTCAAGAGCAAGTAAGTAAGGCTAGCGCCAGAGCTTTTACCTTGTACCTACATCTTGGAGGGGCCTCAATCACCCAATAACATCGACCAATATATTTTATCTATCTCTATAATATAATAATTCCAAATCATTAACTAAACCAACAATTCATTATAATTATCTGCATCACTGAATACACAGCGTCTAAGAAAATATAACTATATATATCTAACACAAAGATCCCATCCAAATCGTATAACATCTGCGACTTCCTCAGAACCTAATCTTAATCGGAGCTTCCGAAGTGAATCAATCTAGCGAGACAATGATTGGATAAATTAAAAACGCCAATGAAGTAAATTGCAACGTCAATCAGACGGGAGCTGCGGGGCTGCGTCATTGCTCAGGCAATCAATCTTCATGAAACCGCGGAGTCTTTAAGAAAAATAAATTGCTTCTTACGTCACACGGTACGAGATAAACTGGCAATATGAGTGTAACCCTCGTGTGAGAATAGCGCGTCACATACCTATGTGTGTACTACACACGTATACACCGTGTATATGTGTTAGGAGAGGATTTTTAGAGGGTGAGCCTTTTTAAGATGTTGAAGATGTTTGAGGAAATTTGTTGATAAATCTATCACCAGGGACGATAGAAAAAGTCTTACTTCTTTATTAAATTTTTGTTAAGACTTGCATTTCACTATAGTTATCTAGTAACCTAAGAACTTCTGAATTAAATACATATCAAGATATAGTATTTTTTAAAACTAATAACTGGAATCAGCACTATTTTCGTTAACCCTTTCACTAACTTAAATTGCTTGTGTTAGAGTGGGTTCATGTTGGTAGTGTAGGGATTCGAATTCGTGACCTGTCGATCGAATTGCCAGCACCGACATAAAGACATAATTATTAGTACTATATTAAGTTGTGTAATCACTACATATTGTAAAACAAAGTCACTGCCGTTGTCCGTCCGTCCCTATGTATGCTTAAATCTTCAAAACTACGCAACGGATTTTGAAGCGGTTTCTTTAATAGATAGAGTGATTCAAGCGGAAGGTTTATATGTATAATACATTTATATTGTATAATATTGTAGAGAAACACTGATAAATTTAGAGATAATACCACGCGGGCGGAAAAATGGCGGTAAGTACGAAGTTCGCCGGGTCAGTTAGAATACAAATAATTGTTTTAAACAATATAAAAGAATAAGAAATGCATCTCATGCAAAATGATTTTAAAATAATAGAAATATTGTAAGTTAGCAAAATATAATTATTCTCAAGACAGTTCTTATTAAGAACTTTGGAGAAAAGACACAGACAGCAAAGTAAGAAAGTGCCAAGCTCGCATATAACAGAAGAGTTTCTTGTTACTTTATCATTAAAATATTGTATGTAGCATTTGACGATCACAATTATTCAAATGAAACTTTTTGAAAATGTAAATAAATACACTGTAGAGTATGGAAATGAGGACAAAGGGGGCACCCGAAAACGTGTCGACTGTTTAGAAGTTGGTTTAGTTACAATAACGTTACCAAATTATTTATTTGACTATATGCCCAGAAATAGAGGCTACTCGGGCGTCAGAGGTCAGAGAACGACCAGGAAGTCGGTCCTTCCCCCACGAGCGCGGGCCTGGAAGTGACGGACGGAGCCGCCTGTCACCCTATCAGAAGCAGGTCAGGTGGTGGCGCAGTACGCACCTCCCCATACCCTGGGTCTGGATGGAGACACCGTGGTCCCTTCATCAGAAGAGAACCAGTTCGAAGAAGATGGCCCTGGATCGGTCGAGAGTGTCCTGGAGTGCGAAATATATGTTCCCGGCCATCTCCCCTTCGCCACCTACGACCAACAGACGGTGTGCGTTTTAGTCGCTTCGAGTCCGACATAACCACCCCCTCCTCGGATCATCCGTGGTGATTTTTCGAACGATTAAAAAAAATCTACATTCCTAGACAACTTTCATGGATAGTGAAGCGATTTATAAGTCAACAGCACCTAGCCTTAGACTATACATATACAAACTCTATAGACACAGTAAGTGGTTCTATAAGTGAAAAAATCTACTACTTTGGTACAAGTTATCATAATAATTTACACCTTCACGCTTATTTTTTAATTTTCTTATTGGTAGTCAGACAACACAGAAGTCTACGAAAAAACAGGTTTCACTACTTATCTGTGGAGGTTACAGTTCTATACAAAACGTCCACCGTTAAGCCTTGAGTCCTGAAACACGTGTTACCTAACATTAGTTCAAATAACTAAGTTTGGATGGTCCGATTTATTGAAATACTGTGTGCCTAAAATGGGGACGCTAGTTCGAAATAATTGAGCGATAACAAGGAATGTAGACAAAGTGACATTATATTAATAAAAATTTCGTGAAAAAGTTTAGCAGGTCTGAAAAGGTCACGTTGAAAGTTTCATATTGTGAATCATCTTATTTAACAGGTCAAATTGGTATTCAATTCGACATTATTAATTATTATTCTTATCAAATAAGTACATTTTCATACATTCAGTTTAATAACAGTTTGTTCAATATTACAAATCATCATCCTCATGTAGACGCATTATCCTGATTGCATCCGTGGCCAAGATGACCTCGGAGCTCAGGGTCCGCCTTCCAGCTCTTCCTCCTCCACTTTGCACGGATCTTGGGCATCCATAGTAGTGAGACCATTTGCACGCATGTAACCCTCCACGACGTCAAGCCAGGACTTCTTGGGCCTACCCCTTTTTGTTCAATATTACAAATATGAAACATTTAATGTAGCGTTATTAGAGCTGCAGTAATATTATGGATATTGATTTGCTCTCGCCCATAGGTCACTGTAACGTCTTACCATCAGGAGGGCCGTGTGCTTGTCTGCGATCTAAGTAGTATAAAAAAAATACAATAATGTAATAAAATATGAAGTGTGATATTAATAACGAATAGAATCGAATTCGTATCAAAGCTATTCCTCTCTAATAGAAAATTACTTTTAGTAGAGTTTTGACTGATAGCCTAATGTCGGAGCTATCTGAGATTGTTAGACTATTTATTAGATATACAATTTAAAGTTAGCATGTAAATTTGTAAGCTTAGAAGGGATTATTTAAATCATTCTAAGGCTTATACTATCCGTTGTTTCAGTGATTGTAACCGAGCGCTCCTTGCTGATTCATCTTTGTGAATTAATATGACGGAGTGAGTCAATTGTTTTGGTTCACTCTTGTAATGCTGGATTTTCTGGAGGAACCCAAATTAGATTTTACAACCGGCAAAATGTAATTTTAAATATTGAAAATTTCGTAAAAAAGCGTTAATGGATTAGTGGTTAAAGAGTCAGGATTACGATAGTTACAATCGGGAGGTTGTGTGTCCAAATTCTGGCTATTGCACTACTGACGTGAACGTATTCACAATTCAGTAGTTTCGGATAGTAATATATTTTCATTATACAATAGGCCTAACCTAGTGTTTGAATCTATTGACCTTAAGCCAAGCATTGATGTAAATGTTACTTACCAAAATGCCAAGTAACATTTAAATCAATGCCATATGCATTATGAGTGTATGTACACTATGTACAGGCAATCGATTGTATTGAATTTGAATATACTCGTAGTAGTCGCTCAAGCCAGTTAACCGGCAATACCTTACCATCAGGCCCTCGATTCTGCTAAAGCACAACCACTGTCACACCACAGAGACTGCGAGAAAATTCCATTTGATTTTAGCCTTTAAAACAATACCCTTAAAGTTTAAAATTAAATGGCTTTTTGTAGAGTGAACGAAAGCGTGTAATGAAAATATTGTCATTTAATTTTGGACTTTAATATTATAGCAATAAAGTGTAAAATTTAATACCAATTTTTGCAGAGACTGTGGCACGACAGTGGTTTTGCTTTAGCAGGTTCGAGGGCCAGGTATACATACCTACATATCTACGCTAACGTCTATTTCCTTCCGGGGTAGGCAGAGACAATAGGCGCCATTTCTATCCTTCTCCAGTGTCATGCAAGCCCGCTGGTTTCGAGTACTTCTGCTCTTTTTTCAAAATTTTATTAATTTGACCAATGTGTGTAATGCAAGGTCGACCCCGGTTGGTCTGCCCATAGGTTAATTAGTTCTTTCAACAATATTTAGCCTACTACAGTCCACTGCACCATAGCATTTAATCCTCCTCGATCTATTCTAGCTACTTTTTCGCGTCGATACAATGCTAGGCACTTCAAAATTCTAATCTAGTAAAATGGAATACTGGGATTTCCCAAAGGAATATTAAAGTAGGTATGCTTGCTGCTCGAACAAAAGAAGCTCGTATGTTATTAAGTTCGAATACAAGTAAAGATCACTTCAATATAATCTGGACAAAAAGCACCAGTGAAGGCTCAGAAAGCCGGTGGAAAAGTATCTTAGGTACCTCTTTAAGAACGACCACATTAATTTTGTATGGACTTCAGGGCGTTTTGATTTCAAATAGTGATTTCATATAGTTACTGAATTTCAGTAACTAAGTATAAATTTAAACATCTCTACCACGGTATCCCTTTGTAGAGCAAGCCAGCATGAATCATTATATGGACCTCTCGCCAGTGATACGCACTTGTAATTTTTCACAATATTTAATTATTGAACTTAACTGGTTTCGCCTTACGACATTATCAAAGGCTCAGTCAGACAGAGTTTGACAGTCCATAATTGCACCGTTAATAATTATGTGCAATTTCATTCTATGTAGTGTGTTTAGTGTAATAAATCCTATTAGTGTGTTGTGTATTATTGTAGTAATGTAGTGAAGTTATACTACGAGTACATATTAACCTGTACTAACCACCACAATTTCACAAGCAAGTAGCCGTTCTAAATACTATTTAGGACGTCACCAAGACGTTGGGGACAGGTTGACCTCACATACGAGCCTATATATACCTGCTAATTATTGAACTCATTGGGTCGGAAGGTCGAACAGCAGTCGCTACTATAAAAACCGTATAATCCCTACTAATATTATAAATGCGAAAGTAACTCTGTCTGTCTGTCTGTCTGTCTCGCTTTTACGACTAAACCGCTGAACCGATTTTGATGAAATTTGGTATAGGGGTAGATTAGACCTTGAGAAAGGACATAGGCTATGTTTGGTCGCGATAACCGACATCCACGCGGGCGGAGCCGCGGGCAAAAGCTAGTTCAAACTAAAAGGAGAAGGAGTAAATAGACCCTGGCCCTACCTCTGATGTAACCAGGCCCTCGATTCTGCTAAAGCACAACCACTGTCATGCCACTGACAATGCAAAAAAATTCCATGTAATTTTAACCTTTAAAGTAATACAGTTAAAGTTTAAAATTAAATGGCTTTTTGTAGAGTGAATGAGAGAGTGTAATGAAACTCTTTTCATTTAATTTTGGACTTTGACGCTATAGTAATAAAGTCTAAAATCTAATGCCATTTTTTGCAGTCTTTGTGGAGTGACAATGGTTTTGCTTTAGTAGAATCGAGGCTCAGGAAATTTGGAGCACGTTTAAGCTGTCGGTCCCGGTTGCCATAAGAACATCTATGGCAGTCGTTACGGGTAGTTGGAGCCCTAAAAAGTCCAAAAAAACAACGGTCTAGCTGCAAAGCTTCGATATCGCCTAATGTTAACATTGGGTCGTGGAGGTCAGATGGCAATCGCTTCACGGAAAATATCGAGGTCTAGCCAAATCTGTAGCTATGACTGGTAAAAGCGGACCCCAGACGCCGAGCTGAAAGCTTCGGATGTGACTGGGAATTAACGCCAGGAGGAATGCCTAGGAAATATGAGTATGATGATTAGATAGGCAGACTGAAAATAGTCATGTTGAATTTCCCAGAATTTGTAATAAAAAAACAATCTTATCTCGTTTATAAGGACGTAAACATGTTTACTGCGCTGAACAGCGACGTTCTACAGTAAATGAGTATTTTTCTCCTGGCTTATGAGTAACGAGGTTTTTGCTAAGAAATCCTGAATTTAGTTATTTTGTTTTTAATCATAATCAAGTGTACCTCGGGACTCGTATCTTGGACCTTAATTGCGTGACAAACGATGCCATGGCGCGCGCTGATTTTTAAAAAAATAATCTATGCTTGGTGAATTTGAGCACATCCACCGCAGTAGCACCCCGTGCTATCCTCAAAAGACACACAAGGAACTTGTACTGCGCGTATAGAGTACATTTGGTGCACATGTTAGGTCGTAGATATAATTATGTCATCAGCAATATCTTTATTCATTTAACTCACAGTTTTTATTATTAAGGAAAAAAAATCAAGAATAATCACTATTTATACCATTGATTGATGGTATTTAGTGGAAATTATTGTGACAGTTATTGTCAATTAAAACCTTTGAGAATGCCGTAGGGTGAAACCTGTCAGGTTCAATAATAAATATCGTGAAAAAGTACAAGTGTGTTATCAATACATATAAGTACATGACTCACCTAATGATAAGCAGTGTTGGGCAAATTTTAATCGCAATTAACCCGACTGCTGTCTAAAAGATCGAAAGCAAGTTTGACAGCAGGCGGTGTTCATTAATTTTCTTTCGGTTTTTAATTGGCAGCAGCTGTCAAAATTGTTTTGATTTTTTAGACAGCACTTGGCCTTACTTGTTTTGATCTTTTAGACAGCAGTCAGGATTTTTTTTAATTGCAAATAAAATTTGCCCAACAGTGTTGTGATAAGTCAATTGGTGGTACTTCACAAGTCAGAATTAAATCAAATTGGTATTAAGAAGAAGACTCTTTGGTAAGGTATACCCTATAATGTAGGTCTACTCCGTAGGTATGTTAAATACATTATCATGTTTTTGTACAATTAGAACAGTGAATTTTAACATCTTTAAGAAGACAAAGACAAGCTAGCACTCCTGCTAAACCTCATCAATAAACCTTCAATTTAAAAGCTAAAAATACCAACCTATATTTTTAACTAGCTGACGCGGCCAACTTCGTACCGCCATATTTTCCACCCGCGTGGTATTATCTCTAAATTTATCAGTGTTTCTCTACAATATTATGCATGGATTATACATATAAACCTTTCTCTTGAATTACTCTATCTATTAAAAAAAACTGCTTCAAAATCCGTTGCGTAGTTTTGAAGATTTAAGCATACATAAGGACGGACAGACAGCGACAGCGACTTTGTTTTATAATATTGTAGTGATGATACCGATATTTATACCCAACCCTCTCTATTCTGTCTTCGAATAATCCCTTAGCCGTGCCAGCCAAACTCAATTATTCAATCGCCGTCAATTTTAACAAGGATAGTACATATTACGTTACATCCGTTTCACTAATCGATAATAATCATTAGTCTGGACACCTTCCGTGACTACAGAACCAATATAAATTTAACCCTTACACCAACTTCATGTTATGTCAAAATAGACTTTGTTTCGTTTAAATATAAAGTGTTCAGTAGTTTTATTTTTGTTTTGTTGAAAGGTCTACGTTAATTGGATGAAGGGGACTGTATTTCGTGTGCAGTTTCTCAGGATAGGTAAATTGCATTGTATGGCAGTTAAACAACTTGTAAACATTACAATGTTGGCATATTTAACTTATAAAGCAAGACTTAAAATTTAATTTGATGGAGCTATGAGTGATATGGGTGTAGCTTAATATTCTGGGTGGAAGTTTGGGTAATCGCATACTATACGCAAAGTAACTGGGGAAATTAGTGAATTACACATACCTACATCTGTTTTGATTATTGTTTACGTGAATGGTTGAATTTTAACCATGATAATAATAAAAACGAATTTTTATGTTTTGATTATGCTTATGCAATGCTTATAAAAAGTTAAAGTGATTTCCTATATTCTACATGGTATATAGTAAAATTTAGCAATGATCTCTGCAATTATTATTTTAAATACTTTAAAAATTAATTAAATCTAATTAACGTTACTTTTTTTTCAAAATAATGAAAATGATGTTATTTTTTAGTTTATTTTATTGTCCTCTTTCCATTTAATTTACAAATAATCACAAATTTTTATTAAGTTATTGTACCTAACCAACATTCAAAATCTAGGTCTTTTCGACCCCAGCGCAACTGTTCCTGACTCAAAAGAAGACGCGACTACTGGAGGGTTAAGTAACAGTATGGTGCATTTTGTACGACTTTCGAAAGTTCCTTCCTTCCTTCCATTTTTCTTTGATACCGCTTTAAAGACGGGAATGCTCAAGTCTTTACAAGCTTGTAAAATAAGATGACAGTGATAATGTGTACGTAGAAAGGAAGTAGGTATCGTGCTTTATTTTGTGTCACCCGTAAACATAGCTGCTGAAAAGAGACCATATCGTCAGGAACAACCCGTTAAATAAATTTATTTATACTTAAAAAAGTACATATACCCACTGCAACTACAAGAGCGCGCATTCAGCTGTAATATACTGTGTAAGGGTACTTACATACCGAAACGGGTATAGGAATGGGCGGGTCGGTACGGGTAAACCTATCCATGTTGTCATTATGTCAATTCGACGTTTGTCAAATAAAGCGCAAAATATTCGCGCCCATACGTTTTTCAACACAATATGGACGCGAATGCGATGCAATTTTTGACAGATGAGTTGTTAGAACGTAAACGATAAACAGAAAAAAACGAAAACTCGTTTGGGTGTTACTTGGCCATATAGCAAATTATCGTTTTTGTTGCTATAGAACTTGTCGGTGCGGGCAGCCAGTACTGGCAACCTGTTTCTCTATGTAAAGCTGGGTCCACATTTGTATCATTTGCCCGATCCGATCACCGATATCAGTGATATGCGTATCATTACCCGTCCAAATAATGCGATTATGATACGCGTCACCGATACGGATTCGGTGATCGGATCGGGCAAATGATACAAATGTGGACCCAGCTTAAGAACCCTTACACTCATAGTCTCAAACCTAATCAACAAAGGAGAATATATCTCACCAAAGAATACAGCAGTGGAGACTGTACTTATTTCCTTTGGCTGCCTGTAATGTGACTCACAAAGACGAACTTCGTTGGAGAAACTTTTTAGTTTTGGTTTCTTTGTTTTGTTGTTTTCTAAGAAACAAAGAAAAGTTATATGCAAGATTTACTTCTTAGCTGCTTTTAACAGTTAATCTTACAATTTATCAATGATACCTATACGATATGGATACGACATATGTGCAAATACTGAAACCGCGAACCATCCTGGTCCGTAGGAATAGAACCAAATTAAATTTAAACTTAAATTCCCTGATTTATAAAATCCGAAATTTTCTAACAAAATAATTATTAAAATAAATGTAGAAAATGCAACCACTTGTATAAGTCATTAAATAGTTTCATCCATTGCTTTAAAGTCATTGACTGTGTCATCATAAGTCATTAATAAATACGCACACACCTTCACACACACACACAACAACTTCACACACACACACAACCATAGGCATAGTACGTAACTCACTTGAACAGCTAAGCGGCAACATGCGATTCTACAGAGTGCTCAAAGTTGTTCAAATTCTATAAAATTAAAACTCTAGTTTCTGCCCTTAATACTGGACCAATTTTGTTCAAACTTTTCCTGCTTGAAGCTTAGGGGGTACCAAGTATATGGTTTCAATTATTGCCTATATGTCGTATCCATATTGTATATTTTAATTTATCGGTTTTTAGTCATTAAATAGTCACAAATAAAATTTTACAGTGTAGTAAATATGAACAAAATAATTTGGTCCAATTTTTGAGTTGCTGGAGGTTTATTAAGGTATTTTTGGTACTTATGTAGGCAATGAACTCATTGACGGCGACTAGGTAGTATATCTGCAGAAAAAACACCTTTATCATAATAACAATATTAGGTATGTCATCATCTTCATCATCAGCCATAGGAAGTCCACTACTGGACATAGGCCTCCCTTAGCGGCTCGATATGTACCTACCCAGAATTATCAAAATCACATGCAAACTTATTCCATGCGATCACTAGACTTTAAATAAGTTAGGAAATAAATGACCGATTTTATTTTACTTAGCAATTTTCAAATAAATGTATTTTACAAGATAAGAAACATTTTCTTCACAAACACTGTCTCAAAACTTAGAAATTAGTTCTTACAACTTAGAAACCTAGAGCTCTGTGTTTTTCATACAATGTAGCTTTGTGAATTACCATTTAGATTTCCAAAAACTTTTCATTTACTAAAACTTTTTCAATAACTTGTGTTATTTTCTAAAAAGTTTCATTAATATTTTTAGTACCTACTAATATATATTTTACTTCTTGGTTCTGTAGCACAAATCTAGCAGGTGACGCCAAGCTAAACGTAATTAGATTTTTGTTAAATTAATCTTTCAGAGAAAATTCGGTATTAGGTATTTTATTACATACAGCCCAGACTCAACCTCAGACGCATGACTTGAGTCAACATGCTCGGAATGCGGCAATAGGCTCACCCCCTATTACGTAGGACCGAATACAATGATTGGTGAAATGTGAGTATTAATTTACCTATGCCTAACCATCCGGGAATAAAGGTGAGGAGTAACGAGGTGTGATGTTCTTCCAACACAAAGGGAGAATCCTACAACCAGGCAAGGTCGTTGGGATGTGGTATATAGCTTGTACCAGCGCGAGAACTTCACTTTTGCGATGCAGGATTCATAGTTGTAGTTTGACTTGCTGTCGCTAGATGTCACTGGGTACATGTGGTATTGCCACAAAGCCGTGATCATATGTACCTATGTATGTAAGTTAATGTTGTACCGTTATGAAACTGTCAAACTAAATCATCACTAACCTTGTATACTATACGTAATGTACTCGTTATAGCTTTAATGTATGGTCACATATGAAGTCTCCTTAAGTTATCAAATTATAAGCTACACTGTTTGAGAAGTTTCAGTAATTTAAGTGATATATGTGACTATACCTTGTTGTTTAAGTAAATATTAAATTATTATTTAATGTTTTCTGGGTCTACAGGGCCCTACGAACACCTTCGACGCCCAAGTCAACTTCACCTACTAATTGATTTCGGGTTTAGATGGTCAAATGGCAGTAACTCTCATGAAAAATATCAAAATATTCAAAATTAATAAACGCACTCCAGGATTTTTTCACCATTTTTTTATGGTTGGCTGAAGGCAAAGTCTCGGAAAAGAGGGTCACCATTATAGACACGTACCATGTACCATACCATAAATGTAGGTAATTCACTACACTTTCACACAAATTAACATAAGTAGATAAAGAATGTATTTAAGACACTTTAAAAATATTTGTGTCATCGGTAGCAAAGAATGTTCAACCCGGCACAATCAGCAGAAACTTGTCAAACTTGTCAATCTTGTCAAACTTGTCAAACTTGTCAAACTTGTCGAACTTGTCAAACTTGTCAAACTTGTCAAACTTGTCAAACTTGTCAAACTTGTCAAACTTGTCAAACTTGTCAAACTTGTCAAACTTGTCAAACTTGTCAAACTTGCCAAAATTGTCAAACTTGTCAAACTTGTCAAATTTGTCAACCTACTTAAACTTGTCAAACTTGTCGTCTGTCAGTAATCTGAAGCTAACATAACTATGACCGTATCATGTTAGTTTACATGAGCCCTATTCCTGCTGAAGCATCCAACTAAGCCAAATTACATTATGTTAGGAGCGGATTCACATCGGTAGTGCAATGTCCGGGATTCGAATCCGGGACGTCTTTACCACTAAACTACCGACACTATTTTACTATTTTATGTTAATTTAAACCGAAATTTACCGATTAACCGAAAATTAAGAGTCAGTAAACATCGCGTGATTGAAGACAGTAAAAAATGCCATTATTAAAGTTATGGGCACCGTCGTTTAAACTTGCCAGTGAAATGAGCGATACCAACAACAGCAGTATGTAATTAATATGTAATTTCATATTTTGAGACAATTACTTGCTTAAAATTAGTTATTTCAAGAAAAAGTACGTTATAATCTGTATGATTCGTTAAATTGTAGTGTTGTTCCAAAATGTTGTTAATAGTTGTGAAGGTAATGGTATAGATTGAATGATAACGCGAGTTACCATATTAGTTAGTTATCATATTCGATAGACCGGTTACTAATAATGAAAAAAGAACAAATAATCATTTTTTCAGACAACATGAGTCCATTTTGTTAGTAACAGAACTAAACTGTTACTAACAAAATGGACTATAATATTTATTGAATAACCTATTTTAGTAAATTGTAACTAAATCAAATCAAAGCACATTAAACACAATGAAATCAAATTAAACAAATTAACTCAATTAAATTAATTAATTCAAATCATAAATGTAAGTAAAAAAGTAATAGTTTAAGTGCTACCTCAGAGATAGCAGGTTTGATTCCCGTTGAGTTGAAATATTTATATGCGTGGATGCGGAAGGCGGTGAATCGGGAGCAATGGCACTTATTGTGATAGGTTTATTCGCAGCCCACTGCTGATTTCCAAGATACTTCCAAAGTTTACACTTCGGAGCTTTTCTGCGGAAGAGAGAGAAAACCCTGCGCCAAAGCCTGAACAGAGACACCTCACCATTCAGGTTTCTGTGCTGATCAGCATCAGATCGATCTTGATGGATAATTCTTGGTCCTCCTGGAGGCTGCCGTCGTACAGACTGGACCCCCTTCCTGTCGACTCTTTGTTCTGATATTTGGTACACATCTTTAGTTTCGGACACTTATACAATTTACATCAATAAAACAGATTGATTTGATCAAAATAAATGATCTTAATATCAATGTAATGAGAGCTCATTACATTGATATTAAGATCATTTGGGACTTTGCAGTTGCGTTCTGACGCTAAATATACACATTTTTAGAAGTATTGTATCTATTTGTCAAGTTTAGCAACTTGTTGACCAAACTAGGTACTGTCTAGCACAACTGTTTACTAGCAATACAACTACGAGTATTATAAAACTTAACAAAAAGGACCAAAACACCACAGTCGCATTGTACTTAATAGCAGAACTCCTTCAGCCGTCGTTTTTATCATTTTAAACGTTTCAAGTCGAAGAAAAAAGCTCTATTATTAAGAGCGAGGCAACATTAATACTGCGACCTCAAGGAGAACTATGAGAAAAACTTGCTAATGCACTGGTCGGAAAATATACATTTTCTTAATGAATTGAGAGCGGTAGGAAACCGGTTGTTGTTTGTACTGATGTAAAACTGTGCTATGTATCTATACCGTGAAGAAAAATAGAATGAATACGCTTTTAATTATTTGCATGCTATTAAGCACTTCTTTTTTTTTACATGCGCAAAATCTTCACGGATAACTTCCCCGCTTGACGGCAATAGGCTCGCTCCCTATGGGATCGAAAATCATAATTGGTGAAATGTGGGTGATAATACACTTCTGCCTACCCTTTCGAGGATTTAGGCATTGCGTGAGTATATGTATGTATTTGTATTTAATTTGACTAGATCTATATTTGGGCATACCTACTTTCCTTCAGATAGGCATATTTGGGGAAATACGAAGGTATGAGTACAAGCTAGTACCTACCTACCAATAAATGATATACCAAAACGAAACTCTTCAAAAGACTATTTTAATCAGTAGTATAATACTGCAGCAGAACATAAGCTCGGAAATAGCCCCAAAAAAAAATAAAACCCCAGATAAATTCGATTTAGTATAAATGTTACTAAAAAATAAAGCTCAAACGGGAAAGATCCCATAATTGAACGTCAACCTCGATCTATTTTAATAAGATCAAGCCCACGAGAATCGAATCGGATGACGATTGAAGTCGATTCATTGAGTTGAGCGAATTGCACCGATTAAGGAAAATGGTACGATACGAGCGAATCTTATTGAATTCCTATTAAACATGCTATGGAAGAACCTTGGGGTAGATTGAGTCTCATTTCAGATTATTAGAACTTATATTGCACGCATGAGATTTTATTGCCGTGCTTCTGTCCTTTATTCTCTTGATTTACATTATGCCGTGAACATTTTACCGTTACGCAAACATCGCTAACATAACATCAGAATCATATACAAAAAAGCAGATCACAAGTTATCTACTTATAAAGGTTGAGGTACTATGGCAGTCATGAAAAAAGCGGGACGTTCTACAAGGAAATGAATAAATAATCATAGAATGTTTCAATAATCTATGCGAAATACCACTTACTGAGTAGGCGACTGCTTGTGTGGCGTAGCGGTAGTGAACGCGGCTGCTACGCAGGAGGCGCGGGTTCGATCCCCGCTCAGTGCAAATATTTTTATGCATGAATATGAATATTTGAATTGGTCTGGGCGATTTTTATGCATAATATGTTTGTATTTACAAAAAAAAAGTATCTAAATATGTTTATCCGCATTCTGGAACCCATAACACCAGCTAGTTAAGCTATTGCTTACTTTGAGTCTCGATACAATATTTATTTATTTATTCATCCCGAATCTTAGAACCTATAACACCTACAAACTTGAAATTTGGCAGGTAGGTTCCTTATGTAGATGCTGTTGGACTATTGAAAATTATATGAATTAAAAAGCTTGTACAATCCCTACTAATATTATAAATGCGAAAGTAACTCTGTCTGTCTGTCTGTCTGTCTCGCTTTCACGCCTAAACCACTGAACCGATTTTGATGAAATTTGGTATAGGGGTAGATTAGACCTTGAGAAAGGACATAGGCTATGTTTGGTCGCGATAACCGACATCCACGCGGGCGGAGCCGCGGGCAAAAGCTAGTTTTTATATAAAAATCTCTTGGTACTCGAAATTATTAATGTTTTTATTGATGAAAATGGATTTCATAATTAACTTATACAGTTTCGCTTACGTTTATAGCGTAGGCTGATCTATCTGATAATTTTATTCATAGAGTCCTCCAAAGTACATGCGCCGATAATTAGTTCGGCGCGGCCATCAACCTGAACCCAACGAATCATGTTAAAATTATGAAAATGTTTAAAGGATAATAAATCTATCTTATAATTTTATGAAGCATACGTATTTTCACTGAAATTAATAAGAATTACGTAAACAGTCTGTACGTCTGCAAAAACTGGAAATATGCCATGCAACAGTATTAAAGCATTAATTATAAAAATATCGGTTCAGCACTGACGAAAAAACGGATAGCAAATACAAAGAGTAATTATATAAAAAGAAACAAAGACTCATATATTAGTATATAACAAAACTGTTTGGTAATATAATGAATTCTATTTTAAAAGAATTGTGTATACTATCTACATGAAGACGTTTGAAATTTTGCATCAATCAATTCAATCAATTAGCCTATTGCAGTCTACTGCTGGACATAGGCCTCCCCCAATATACGTCACGTTTGCCGATCCGCCTTCCGCATCCAGTCCGTCGCAGGTCGTCAGACCATCTGGCTAGGGGATGTCCCACATTCCGTTTTCCTTCTCGCGGTCTCCACTCTAAGACCCGTCTGCTCCAACGGTCTTCAGTCCTTTGACAGATGTGGCCAGCCCACTGCCACTTCAGCCTGCTTACTCTGCGAGCTATGTCGGTAACTTTGGTTCTATGTTGGATGACCTCGCGAATTCTATCCTTTAAAGAAACTACAAGCATAGGCCACTCCATAGCCCGCTGCACAACTTTTAGGTCGTGGACTAACCCCACCTTCAGTGGCCACATTTCGGCACCGTAAGTCATAACAGGAATACACTGGCGCTGGTCGAAAACCTTTGTTAAGAGGCATTGCGGTAGGAGCGAGGAGAAAACCCGACTTAAATTGGCAAATTTAATGCTGCCCATCCCAGTTGGATCGTTCTGGTTATTTCTTTCTCGAAGTTGTTTTTACCGAGCTGGATAACCTGCCTGAAATTTTGCATAGGTACACACAACCAAGGAAAGATTTATATACAAGTTTGTATGATACACGGCCACCCATCCATGTGAACCTTCACATGGGTGGCCGTGTATGTACATTCAATTAACATCAGTACAATGTCTCTGTTAAATTAACCTGAACGCTTATCTCGTAAATCTCAACATCAGCTCACTCCTTCGTCAAGCGTGTCATGCATGATCATATTCTAGATTAAGCTTATGCAACTAATTGACTACCTGTTAACTACAGACCAAACATCTTCGATCTAGTCGCCAATTAGACGTTACTTAATTATCTTCTAAACAGGAAACTACAAAATACACTCTAACTACAAACAGCTGGTCTACGCCCCCAAGCCCTCACCACGAATACACGTCCGCGTTGGGGGAGGGGGGAGGTCACAGGGGCATGCCCCCCCCCCCCCCCCGTAATTTCCAAACGTGAGGTTGAAGTTCTTACGGATGAAATCGCAAGCTTTTTTTAAATTTACATACATCAAATTTGCACTTACATACATACATAAAATTACACGCATCCATGCTCGTCCTTAGTAGCAAGGAGCGCCCAGACCTGTACCAGATGCAAGAGTGCCCATCACGCTAGCTGCGTTACTTCTTTGGATAGCAATAGCCAGCCTCTGCATCAGGTACGATCCGGCGCGGGAAAAAATCATTTGTGTTTTATACAAGACGATCACCGTCTATTTCATATCAATGTTAACTAAAAGTAATATAAAAGTTTTTTTCCAAGAAAACTCAAAAGTTTTCAAACACGGTTAACGGAGGTTGACGCAAGTCACCGATCGACTTCAACCATAATAAATTTAAAGTTTTCTTGTAACGGTCAAGGCATTTTTAATAATCTCGATGCTAGGATGAATAAATTATTGGATATTGAATAAAATTGTAGAAGTTTGACGTTGGCTTGCTGAACAAAAGAAAAGTTAGAAATTATTTTCGAAGGTATATTATGTATTACGGGGATACGTATCAAAACTTTCAGCTTATAATGAAATTACTGGGAGATTGGAATTCAAAAAGTGTCTAACTTTGAATACGTTGGTTTTTGTAATCATTGTACTTTGATCTTTGTTGTGCGATGATCGAGAACTTTGGGTGTTTACCTTCCATACTTCGCAATATAGTTTTACTTTTATCATTATTATTTCAAATGCGAAGTTTGGATGGATGTTTGGATAAATGCGGCAGTGAGCCAGAGCCCACTGGAGAGGTTTTGTGCTGTCAGTGGGAAGACCAAAGGATTGTCCTACGCGTTTTTTTCGCTGACGGCACAGAATCTCTCTGTTCTTACAGGGTAGGCAGCACGAGTGTGACTCCCCTGGTGTTGCACTCGGCCATAGGTTACAGTAACCGCTTTCTATCAGGTGGGCCGTGTGCTTGACTGCGACCTAAGTACTAATTAGTACAAAATATGGTTGTTTGACAGAACGGCTGAAAAGATCTGAATAGTTCTCCCCATACACCCCTGATCTTCGGAGCCCAATTCAGCCTCATTTGTAAGCCAGTACATCTACTAATTGACTGGGGAGTGAAACAGTAGTCGCTCCCATTAAAACCAAATTGAAACTAAATCGTGGAACAGAAGGAAAAACCATGGGGATCCTTGCTATGGATGCAACAGAAACTAGCAATCGATTAATTGAACTATCAATTGATTGAGATTGAAGAAGAAAAGATCACCTTTGGTGTCAAACAGCGAAGAACCCCTATATGCCTTACCTCCCTAACCTTTTCGCTTGGCGCGTGAGGTACCTACACAAACAACTTGTATGATACTGAACTTACGCCTTTATTTTCTGTACTGTCTATTTTCTGTAATCCGCCTTTATTTTCTGTAAGTGTCTAGCTAGAATAAACTTTTGTTCTGTCTTTCTTTTCTATCCACACAAGAGGAAACATTCAACCGAATCAAGAAAAAATTACAAAGAACACAGTAAATGACTAACTCTAAATAAGAGTTATTCTTTTTAATTGTTGACACCTGTATAAAATAAAGTCACATATTCTGTAAGAACAAAAGCTGTTAGTAATTTATCTTCGCAGACCTTGAAAGTATGCGGGCACCATAATGCAATAATATTTTAACACAGGGCGCGTAGGCTATTAAAATTTCTAATTACTCTCCCTAATGGTACTAAATGGTAATCAGATTTTCCGAATGGACCAAAATTGTAACATTTATAAAATGTAAAACACAACAATGTTACAGAAATATTGACAATATGTACAAATTGTAATTGTATGTCGCAATGCGTGTAATTGATTGAACCTGAGATTTTAATATTATGAATATGATTTCATATTTTGAAGGTAGTAAAAAGGGTTGAAATGAACAAAAGCTGGATGTGAATGATGACTAATGAAGGAACGGGAATGAAGATGATGATTGAGAAACTATTAAACTTACTCATTTGTGTACTAAATTAGCAGGTCAGGGCCCATACCATGAACTCTTAAAACAGGTCAATAATTGAACTGCTGTCATTCTACCAACTGCAAATGTCACTTTGTAATCCAATATATTTATATGACATTACAAAGTGACATTTGCAGTTGGCAGAATGACAGCAGTTCAATTATTGACCTGTTTTATGGTTTATGGTAAGGCCGCAGGTCATTTTTCAATACATTATTAGATTTATTAAAAAAAGGCAGTAATAGAAATTATACAATAATGTTAAGGGGAATTAACGCGTCATGGTATAGGTCCATACATACCTTTGAATTGCCTGACGTTTTGATCAGGTTACACCGACCGTGTTCATAGGCTGACAGCCAGGTTGTGACCAAGGTTGTATATCATGGGGCGCTCGTGAAGGTATAATCTCTCTCTGCCTATCCCTGGCGGGAAAAAAGCCTGAATATTACGCTAAATTGCATTGGACCCATGTTTTTCAAGCATTTATTATTTACTAGCTGTTGCCCGCGGCTCCGCCCGCGTGGAATTCTGATCCCGTTCATCGCTGATATATAGCCTATATGTTAATCCAGGGTATAACCTATATACATACCAAATTTCAACCAAATCGGTCTAGCCGTTTATGCGTGAAAGAGTAACAAACATCCACACATCCATTCTCACAAACTTTCACATTTATAATATTAGTAGGATTACCCTATCTGTTTCATGTAAGTTTGTTATCACAAAAGGACAGAACCTGGACAAGGACACGGGATAATATATATTCCAAATGGGGCCGGTGGAATAAAAATCCAATTGTGAATAATGAAGTCCGCGCAAACGAAGCCATTATGCAAACACAGTACACACACAATAAACATTTACGTAATCGTATATTACTTAATGCTTCGTTTACATACTCGCGGCAGAGCGAGGGAAGTGGCGAGAGAAGTGGGCAGGGACGTGGTGTGAATGGTATATTCGTCATGCCGCGAGTACTGCCACGTATGTTGCTGCGAGTGTCGGCTTGGCGGCGCGAGAAGGAGCGGCAATACTAGCGCGATGAAGCATTCACATACTCGCGTCGCGCACACTTCGCATCGAGCGCTCGTTGTGTACGCGCGTGTCACAGTCACAGGATTACTTCGAATTTATTATCATGACAATGACGCAACCAATCGAATGGTCCAACGAAAAATCAATAGAATTTATTGAAATGCTTGCTACGGATCTAATTAAATAATATAGGTAATACATAATGTAAGTATATAAAAGGTAGGTAGGTAGGTACCTACCTACCAAACTAGAATAGGTAGGTAGGTAGGTACCTACCTACCTACCAAATTAAAATAGGTAGGTAGGTAGGTAGGTACCTACCTACCTACCAAATTAGCCTAATTATACCTACCAAATAGGTAGGTAAGGTACCTACCAAATTAGAATAGGTAGGTAGGTAGGTACCTACCTACCAAACTAGAATAGGTAAGTACCTACCTACCTATTTGGTAGGTAATCAGGCTAATTTGGTAGGTACTACCTACCTACCTACCTATTTTCATTTGGTAGGTAATTAGGCTAATTTGGTAGGTAGGTACCTACCTACCTACCTATTCTAATTTGGTAGGTAACCTACTTACCAAATTAGCCTAATTTACCTACCTACCTATTTTAATTTGGTAGGTAGGTAGGTACCTCTACCTACCTACCAAATTAGCCTAAGTATACCTACCAAACAGGTAGCTAGGGTACCTACCAAATTAGAATAGGTAGGTAGGTAGGTACCTACCTACCTACCAAATTAGCCTGATTACCTACTAGCTAAGTATCTAAGTAGATAGCCTAACCTAATAAAATGCCTATACTGCATTCGGTTAGGTGTCCACTTAACTAAAGTCGTCCATCTCCATCGCAAGGCGAATACTGTATGCGGGGCAACGCGATGAACATCGCGATGATGCGAGTGTTGGGCAACGCGATGAACATCGCGATGATGCGAGTGTTTGAATGCTAGGGCATTATTCGCGTGAATATTGCCGGCAAGGCGATGAGCAATGCGAGCGGCAGTATGTAAACGCGGGGTAATACGTAAGCTATATAATGAACCATTTAAAATCTCAAAATGTATTTTTTTTATATCTCTTAGGTGGCAGAATAGCACACGACCCACCTGATGGAAAGTGATTACCATGACCCTATTGATGTAGGTACACAACACCAGGAACATCACACTCGTACTGCAATGCTCCACTCACATGATTATCTACCAAAACTTTCTGCTTCACCACACAGCAAAATACGATAGGTACCATCTCTGTAAAAAGACAGGCCTCAACGGCTCGTCGACAGTCCCATACTCGCAGAATGGTGGGAATTTTTCAGCATCAGTAGGGTGAGCACGAACAACTATCGTAATCGTATCGTGAACGTAACGATAGCACGGAGCATTGCGATTGGCAGGCTTCAGGCAGGCGGCCAATCGCAATGCTCCGTGCTCTCGTTACGTTCACGATACGAATACGATAGTTGTTCGTGCTCACCCCACAGAAGGGACTTTGCTTCGATGTGTGTGTGTTTTACCGCCTATACAATCATACATATAATCACGTCTTAGGCAGAGGTAAATTAATACCTACATTTCACCAATCATTATATATATATTCGGTCCCACGTAATAGGGGTGAGACTATTGCCGAATTCCGGGCACTATTGTTGACTCGAGCCATACATCTGAGGCTGAGTCTGGGCTGTATATATCTCTCTGATGTTAAACAGCCGTATCCCTTAGTCGTCTTGTACGACACCGCATGGGATGGATCATATTTGGGGATCCAACCGGAATAACTCGAAGAGATGGTGTGGCCCAAATTCTAATCTGCCAGGAACCACGCATACAATGATTTATAAATATAAACAGCTAGTTATAAATAAAACTAACAATTTCACACTCGCACAATATATTTCAAAGACTAATTAGCAACTCATTATGACATCAACTTATTTCACAGCACTTAAATGCAGGTGCGTTTTACACAGCCCTTGCTTACAAATTAAAATCTTGTTCAAAATAATAAAGCTGTTTGCGTGTAATAATACAAAGTAATTCAACCCTTTCATATAATTGCCAAGGGATAACCTGGTTACGAACTTTTATGTAACTAAATAAGAGTTTGTAATTATGACAATGACATTGTGTCAAAACTGAAAATATCATTAGGTTAAACTAACCATGATAATCGTGCAAAGCTCGAAATGAAACTTCAAAGGGTTTTTGCAAAGTAATTAAAAATTTAGCGAGTACCTATACCTACTAATATTTAATTCTGTTTGTGGTAATTTCTTTATTTGGTACTTAATGATTTATTAGAACGTGGGTCATGTGGTATTTTTAATTAATGAGGGTGATGTAACCGCCGCGCCGGGGTGTGAGAGATATCCCATAGGCTGTGTGAATAGCCTGGTAGGTATCTGAAGTCCAAAGATGTCGTGCTGTGTTAGTTGATTCGAGTCCGACATTATTTGCCGGACGGTTGATTTATCCGAGGGAATTTTAAAGAAATATTTTCAGTTAAAGCCATAAATTATATTGAACTCGTAAGTTGAATGTTTGTGATCAAAATTTACATACAATAATTCACATCGTATGGTGTACCGGTCTCAAACAGATTACAGCTACTAGTTACAAGTTTAATAGCAACGGTGTTATGATGTACTTCAGAATATTAAGTTGTGAACTACATCCCAACACTGTTACTGTACCCATAAGTTGTGGGAGCTTCTTTACCGTGATGCAGGATCACTTAGAATATAGGTATAAACCTATAGTACCTATAATGATTTTCATTTCCAGACTAGTCTGCTTTTTACTTCTGATCTGCCTTCCTTTTTCAAGGTACAGTCGACAAAGAAGATACTGTCGCACCATACATACAACTTCATATGTTATGAAAAAGTGCAACCGTATCTTGTTTGTCGACTGTACATACAGTCATCAAAATAGATACCTAGACTCCATTCGGTTAGGTATTTAACTAAAGGTAAACAATCTTGTAGCGACTAATAGTAAACAAATAAACTAGGCTAACTAACTAAATACACAAAAAATACACAAAATACACAAAATAATTCCACAACATTCTACACAACGCTTTCTAGACCCATGGTAAGCTTAATTAGCTTGTGTTATGGAATCTAGAATGCGGATATACATACTTAGATACTTTTTTTTGTAAATACATACATATTATACATAGAAACACCCAGACCAATGCAAATATTTATATTCATGCATACAAATATTGGCACTGAGCGGGGATCGAACCCGCGCCTTCACTACCGCTACGCCACAGAGGCAGACTAAAATAGTGTTTCGATTTCAATTTTTAGTCTTCAAAATAAGTTTTTAAACGGAAGAAGATTTAGAAACTGAGTTTTGAAAAAAAAAGTATTAAATAGACACATCAAGATTGTTAACGTTTAGTTAAGTACCTACCCGAATGAAGTATAAGTATAGTATACACCTTTTCATATAAAGTTAGTTATCCCCTTTGTCGACTGTATGATGTAACAACGGCACTACATAGGAAACTAAAAGCAGTGTATTTTGTAACTTAACTTAACTTGCAGTCGATCCACGTCAAACGTAAATAGAGCAGGGCGAGCTATCGCTGTTCGAACCTTTATTAATGTCAGATCTACCGCCTGCCTCCTGCCGCCAGGGCACAAGAGAAACTAAGAACACGACAAAGTACTAAGAAAATTAGTTTTAGCGCTGCGCTCGTTGCCTAAATGAAGTTTTGAACAGTAATTTGAGATATTGAGTCATCTATACCAATATTATAGAGAGGAAAGATTAGTATTTTTATAAGTAACGATACACTCAAAAGTACTGGACTGATTGCAAAAATTATTTGGTTATTAGAAAGCTACATTATCACTGAGTAACCATAAATATGCTACAATCAACCCGCTACACAGACTAACTCAGCAAAAACAATTGTTATATGTACTTTAAAGGTACCTTTCGCAACTACTAAATAGATATAAGATATAGATCAGTATTTTGCTACTTAGAATCCAATAACAACTCAGCTATGTAATTTTCTATATACTTAAAAGCTCTTTCATAAATTATATTCATATCATAATCATTTTACCAAGTAATACACTTACATACAATAGTCTAGACAACCACCTTTTTACATTTTTGTATCTTTTTACAATTGTGTAAAAAGATATCATAATTTATTTAAAAAGTATATACCAATAATGTTATCTTGGAAAGTGGAATATTAATATTAAAATTACGAGAAAAGCGATGACTGACGTGTACATAAATAAAGGTGAGCAGAAAATTAATCATCTTAGCAAATAAGCATGAGAGGTGTCATTGAACTTAATGCATTTTTTTTCAAAGGTCTTTACCTAAAACTTCACGTAAGTTTGATTGCAATCGGTTGAGTAGAATCGGAGATAGGACCAAAAGCCGTAGTTCTAAAATATTGTTTCTATTTTTAACTCTATAACTGCACACTCTAGTTTTTCCTAAAATACTAGACAGTGAAAACTCCCACTGCACCAAGACAGTGACAGTGATAGCAGCGGTGTCGAGATGGGAAAATATTTTCGGTTTCATATTTCGAATCCTATTTTTGCATCTATTGATGTATGTACTCGTATCTGTGCAGCAGACTGGGTCCATATTTCACTTTGGAGGGTGGCAAGACATGGATATATTGGAAGAGAGAAACTACCTCATGATTGACTTGGTTTCTAGTGCATGCCTGGCTGTGTTACTCTTCGTAGAGTTTATCAGTTATAGCATTGTAAATGACTAGTTTTTGTGATTTTGAGACTTTCCTCGATTATTTATTATTATGGAACTTACTCTAGCCGACATTTCGGGTGTATTGGAGCACCCGTGGTCACGACTTGACTGGTCTGCGAGCGTCTCTGCGGGGAACATTTTTTTGTGCGCCTACCCTCTATTACTTATTAGTAAACGATAAGGCTGGCGACATACCACACTCACTACATCAGTTTTCAACGGCACTGGGTTTTTGGATTTAAGCAATTGAATCACTGGATTGGAAATTAATTTTTAATGGCAGTAGATTTTCTTTTAGAACACAGATTGGTGTTATGTAATCATTCGTTTATTTCATGGTCATCATCTTCCTCATAGCGATATTCAAGTTAGATCCAAAATTTGTTATTTGCAGCTGCCTGCTGTTTTTGATTGGATAACAGCTTTGGGAGCGACTGCAAACCTCACAAACCCTATGGCTATGCCAGTCTCAACCGTTGCTCAGCTGATGTACCGGCGACCAGATGAGATTGCCTTGGATCCCAAAGGTGTTAGTTGGGCCCTGTAAACCTGAAATAGTTGTTAATAATGTCTTGAACTGACTTCAAAAAAGAGGAGATTCTCTATTCGATGGGTATTTTTCGTATATTGCATCCGTTTTCTTGCGTTATTTAGATGGTCTTACCGAATAACGTTCATTCTTACTCTTAATTCAAACTCATTCTCAACTTCAAACTTACTATCAAATTATTAATATTTGAGGTATAATACAATAATAACTTTTGATCCAACAAATTACTTCAAACGTAAAACAATTCCAATTGCCTAATGGAGAACAAATTCTTACAGGTTACACGACAATAAATTTTTAATGTGCGAGGATGTTGCCCAAACTCTTGGAGATAAACTCTCAGATTGCCAGAAGTGGCGTATCTGTCTCAAAAGTCGTGACACAGAACAACCTACATCACAAGTGACACATTCAGGTTGCGAACGGTGGATTGCACGGAAAGTTAGCGGAGTTAGCCAAGCAGTTCGGAAGTTATCTCGAAAAAGTTTGCGATATTGTGTTTGGGATGTGTTTTGATGTGCATGATTAATGTTACAGGAGTAAAAATGTCGCTTCGTGTTTCTTTTTGGATTATTTTAAATGAAAGAGTGATTGATTGTTTTATTGTTTATTTTTTGTTACTGGGACATTATTTCAAATCAAGATGTAGGATAATGGATCATATCGAATCTCTTGAAACAGTACGGACAGTCAAAGACTTAAAGCCCGTGGACGTCAGACCTTCGTCATTAATTTTATAAAAGCTGAAAGTTTGTCAGCGCATGCTGGGAGCATAGACACAAGACACAGGTAAGAACGATGGCCAATTATGAAGTTCGGGTCATAGTGGCTACAATATAGGGTTCTTCAAAAAGGGTTTTAACAAGGCGAGTGTGACGGTCCTGGTGTTTGCGAACGTTCATAGATCAAGGTAGCCACTTTCCATCAGATGGACCGTGTGCTTGTCTGACAGCTAAGTGGTAAAAAAACGAAGAAATTCTAATGTTAAGATTTTGGCAAATTTTATGTATCTGGATTTAAATGCAATGTATATGATAGATTTTTTTTATTGAAAAGCTCACTCGATATAATGAACCTTAATTAAAAAACAGCATCTATGTCTATATTACGATATATGTATTACATACATACATACATACGATGTATGTATTTTGTACAGTAAGCTTCAGAGAAAAGGGACCCCCCTTGATAATGACATGAAAGCATTGAAGTTTTTTGAAACTTTGTGTAAATGTCATGTTGGTCTAGTGGTTATGACCTATGCTTTGTGAATACGGTAACCGGGGGTTCAAATCCTCGGACACAAAGTTCTTTTTTTATTTCGTATAATTATTTTTTTATTCTCATAAGCACTTTTGTTAATTATTATTTAATGAATCAAATTTTATAGTAGGTATGAGGTTTGTAAGAAAAGATAGGCTTGTTGTATAAACAATATTAATTTATTTCTCGAATTACATTTCTAGGACTACATGGAGTCCATTTCCTGGTTGAGTATACAGTTTTTCTATCTGAGTTAAATTGGGGTTACTTATTTTTAGATTTACTTATTTTTAGAACGTAAATTTATTGACAAAACACAATACCCTAAGTATAAAATGTTTACTTCACTTAGGGTCTAAGTGAAGTATAAAATGTTTAATATTATACATAGTTCTAGAAACATAACTACAATATTTATTTACTTATTTATTTAAAGTTGCAAACATTAATTTTTTACACTTTGTATAATCTTTGAATATAAAAGAATGGTTGAAAAATGAAATGTTATTTATGCCTGTGAACCACAAAGAAAGAACCAACATGCTAAACTATAACAGTATAGCAATATACATCTTCCTCTTTGATCACATTTTCTGATAAGTAACCCTTTTAACACAACATTAGAAAAATATGTGAGGTCAGATGGTGCATCGTTAACACATTAGAAGATTACTAAACTTGTAAACAAGAGTAATGGGATTAGGTATTAATAATAATATAATATTATTATTATGAATGTTAGGACACTATTTCGTATTAGTTCCCAAGTTCTGTTTACCTTAGTTCCAGTTTAAAACCATCTGACCCCACAAGTTTTTTATAGGATTAAGATCCGGGCTTTTAGCTGGCCACTCAAACACCGTTATATCTTCTTGTGCATTTAGCCAGTCTTGCATAATTCGGGATGCACTAAAGGGTTATCCTGAACCAGGTAAATTTGTCCTTCTGGATATGCGACCCGCACTGATTATGCGCAGCATTACGTCTTTCAACACTTCAAGGTATCGCTCACTGTTCATGCGGCCACCTATTTCCACTAGCTCGCCTGGGCCCATTGAAGACATCCATATCCAGTAACCTAAAATAATAAACCTTTTCAAATCTGTTTTTTTTTGTGATTTTATTTTAAAGAATATTATTATAATCATTTACTTACTTACCTACCTAATGTTAACCGCCGCTTGTTCTTAAGTCTTATATGTTTTTAGGGTTGAAGGGTGCCACTGAGTGAACTTCCACAATATCATGGTGCCGTTCTGATTCATGAGTGTAAGCAACTAGGCGAGGTCCTTGGCGTTCACATTTTTTATATCACCCGTCGCTTGATACCGTCGAATCCATCTACGCACTGTATTTCTCTGTAATGAAAATGATAATAAATAAAAGAAACTCCAAAAATCTAACTTGTAAATGAAAAGGTAACATGATTAAGCAATAAATAGGTATATAATATATTTTTATCGTAACTCTTACCGTTATGCCTCTATTCTTGCTCCCAGAGAATAACAATTTTAGCTTTCAAAAATGTTGTTATTCGAACCATACTTTCAATTTACTCAAAAAACTGATCAACAACTTAATAAATTGAATAATATTACGAGGAGGATTAACACCAATGCAAATTACCACGAATTATAAAGTTACCTTCAATCACAGTTTAGTAAATAAGACAAAGAAGTATTCTAATTGCAACCTTAGCGCGCTGTCACAGATATTAAAATACTATAGCCGCAGCTCATACAGCAGATAAGTTTTTGAAGTAAAAAACAAAATGACGGTAGTGCAATAAGCTGTATCAAGCGTAATCTATTGAACTAAACGAGAAATCTATACTAATTTCAACCTTATCTTTCAGTCAATTGAGCAGTTATTATTATCACATATGGTGTAGTTGAAATTTAAACCTTAACGTCTACAAAATAACACCGTAATCAACTTTGTTCGATAATAGGAGTAGGAATGTTATTCATTTTTTCGCCATTATTATCAAGTGAACCGTAGCCTAGTGGAGTAAGGCGCGGTATAAGTAATCGGCTGGCGCTGGAGATGCGGGTTCGTATCCTCAAACGCCACATAAATTAATGTGGCATCTTTTTGTGAGTATGTTGTATCTTGGTATACAATTGAGCCGAAAGACGAAAAATATTAGAAAATTACAAATATGAACATGCAAATAAAAGGCAAATGAAGCTGTTTGCAGTTCAGCGACGATCGCATCGCGTGACGTCATTCGTGAGTCATGTGACGCGGCCGGCCGGCGCAGGCGGCGATATTCTTTAAGTATTGAGGGGGTCTGTTTTCTCTGACGCTGACTGTACGAGATTTACGAGTATAACAACAACAAAAACATTAAAAATGCAAAGGTATATTAGGTATTTTAAGTGGCGTTGAATAATATTTAAACTGATATAACAAATTTCATTTTAAGTAGTAATATATATTGTGAACAACGAAAGTAGGTATACAGTTAGGTATACAAACAATATGTCTAAGGATTATTATGTCCTTAAAAGTTATGCCAAACTCGTTATACGAAAGTATAATATTAGCACATAAAAACTTATGCGAATCAAGGGAATCCAAATGCCGATATTTTCCTTTATTTTCTGAGCGCCAAGGATACGATAAAGTGGTAATGTTGGAGTCGAGCATATTTAACCACACTGCGGTTATAAAGAGATTAAAGGTCTCTGCATACGTAACGGGTTTTTTCACGGACGGGACGGGACGTGAAGCAAAATGTATGCGGCCCATCCCGTCCCGTCCCGTCCGTGGCCCCGTGACATATGCATTGCCGCATACATTTTGTATGAAACGATATTTCCAAACCTTCACGTCCCCGTCCCGTCCGTGAAAAAACCCGTTACGTATGCAGAGACCTTAAACCTTTGGCAATAGATAGTCCCTGCCTGTATTCAAGAGGCTAGTCAAGGAGTACTACCTTTCTCTCTGATAAATGTAGAAGTAAAGGATTGTTACCTTTCTTGGTAGTATATTTATGTGTGTATTAATATATTACGACGTCTTCTGTGATATTTATAGTATGTATGTTTGTTTGGCCGGGGTGCGAGGGATATGGCTACGACAACCTCACCTCCGGCAACCGACGGCCCACAGACGGCGTGCGTTTTAGTCGGTTCGAGTCCGACATAACCTCCTCCTCCGGCTCCAGCGGGGGAGGTATCCATGGGGATTTTTGGCACGTTAAAAAAAAAGTATGTATGTTTGTTTGTTTAAATACCTATACCTACCTACTCAGGTAGCTATGTTTATGTTTTCTTTTTTTCATTATTATTGTTCTCTTACTTTATATATTCTCTATGTACACCAAACTACCCGAAAACATTCTTCTCCTAATTTTTCATTCATCCTAGGTTGCCTGTAAGAAATTGCCACAGAGCGATAAGGCCGCCATCTGTACTTACCACATGACTTAGATCTCTGTGTTGTATTGTTCCATATGGTGTACAATAAAGACGATTTTACTTACTTTTACTTAATATACCGAAAGATAGGGTATACTTACGGTTTCTCCACGAATACCCATCAGTCCCCGCGACTGTACAGTCCCAGGTCCTTAAAGCGGGGCGTGAAAAAGCATCTGATGCTGCCGTCAAGCTGAGGGCCACCATTGTAACATGGAACGCGTCTGTGATGATGACTTTGTTTCCTGAGAGTTTGCCTTCAGGCGAGGTGAGTCATAATAAATCTCAGTTAAATTATTTATTTTTTACTACAGGAAAATTGTAAAAAACCCAATTGTTTATGTTCATACCAATCTTATTTGGAGTTTACTTTAGCGTTTACAATAGACAATAGTACAGTAGTATGAAATACCTGTTTCAAATTACGAGAGCATCCACTGAAACCTGCCTATTAACTGTCAAAACTTTGACGTTTCCCGCGTATAACTGACGTCTCAGGCCTTCAAATTCGGACCTAAAATATTGTTGCGTTGTTTTACCTATAATTGATTGAGATTTAGCTTGTTCAAAATTAATATTTCGAAGTCAATCTGTATTTGTGTTCAGAAATTATTTAAGACCAGGGTTCGGATATTGTTAAATGATAAATGAGATTCCTAATGCCCAATAATATGAAACTTAAGTATGAATCTGATTAAATTTCTGTTCTCTGTTTCTGTTTAACTTATTTCAGGAATATTCATCTTCGCGTTAGTCCGGGCACATCTGAGGCTTGCAGCTCGGAATCCAGAGTCCGTTTATTACTATATCATAAATTGTATGGTCATGTATATATTGAATGGTTATATATACCTATTTATTAATTGTATTTATTACAATATATTTATGTACCTACATCTTTTACTTATAGGTATGTCCTCCATTGTACTCTCAATAATGCACCTACTGAGTTTTTCTCTGCACCACCTTTGGTTGACTGGTAGATAATACCTGTGGCATTAAGTCCGCCTGTGTACTTGTGCATGAAGTTTAATAAAAAAAAACTTTTTACAAAATATTAAAGTAGTTAAAGAAACACAACTTCCAATAATCTTGTGTTATATAAAAATAAAACCCTAAATGTGTTGCTAAGCGCAAATCTCGAGAATGGCTGAACCGATTTCGCTAATTCTTTTTATAGAATATTCCTTAAAGTACGAGGATGGTTCTTACGACGAGAAAAAATAAAAAAAAGGCGGTACGAAGTTCGCGGGGTCAGCTAGTATCAAATAAAAGTACGCCTTCAATATCAAAATAATAAAGTCTGAAAATCAGGGATACCTTATCTTACCAGGACCTTTACCTCACCTCCACCTTTAATAACAAACTGAATTAAAAGAATAAAATCTAAAAATCAGGTATACATTTTGTACCTATACGAAAATTCTAATCCCTCTTTAATCCCGTTGAAAACATAGATGATTACATTGATTACGTATTAATACCAGTACATCGGCATGTACAATATTTGTTCGTACCTAACATCATGTTTATCTTCCTTCCTCCAAGTTTAACCAATGAAGCAAACAGTCAATGTATAACTTTGATACGATACTTTTAAACTCCCTCGCAGTAGCTAACTCGCTAAACAATTAATATCGAGAAAACAAAACAATAAAACAAAAGTTTGAACCAAATAGCAAGTTTCACAATAAAAATGGAACACAATTTATTGAACATCCAGAGCAAAACATTGTAAGTTGAAATTTTATATTTTTATTACTTTTGGAAGTGGTTAATTTTTCTTAGTTAATTGTGATCGTAATGGAAACGAACTTTGTTTGTTAGACTAGTTAGCTAGTTAGTTAACGTACTTTTATTAAATAGGTACTAGCTATTGCCCGCGGCTTTGCCCCCGTGGATGTCGGTTTTCGCAACCAAACATAACCTATGTCCTTTCTCAAGTCTAATCTACCCCTATGCTAAATTTCATGAAAATCGATTCAGTGGTTTAGGGGCGAAAGCGTAACATACAGCATTTATAATATTAGTATGAATTTGACTTCACAGGAGGCAGGGCATAATAGGATTTCCTTTCGTCGTCTGATAAGAAAGGATAATTAAATATCATTTGAATATTTTACTATTAAAATCATCTCTGTGAGTGGCTTAAAACTAAAGTTATTTGGAAAGGTTAGAACCGCTTGAGTGACAGCGAAAGTCTAACCGAATTAACGTCGTTCGTGTACGAAGAGATGCACCGACCCCAAATAATAAGAATAAAGGTAGGTAGATGATGGTAGTAATAATATCTTAGAAAGATTCTTTTAATTGTGTTGATTCCACTTCTATATAATCAAGTATGTAATTACTTATACTATTTAGTGTGTTTTTTTGTCAACAAAGTTTTTATTTCATCACTAAGTGTTGGTATTCAAAATGGTAAGGGTAATTTGTGATAATTTTCAAAGAAAAATATGGGCCCGCGCCATGGGAGCCCCTCGATGTCGCTCGAGACTAAATTTTGACGGTAGATCTACTATTTTACTGAAAACCCTATTATTTTAGCGTCAGATAAATCACACTCAATAAATAACTCTGCGTGATCTTCAAATACTGGACCAATAAGAGTTACGGCCTTCATTATCTCACTTATCCAAAGAGGGTCTCCTATTTTAACTTTAATTTGGTTTCAATTTACCAACGAATTTAAATCAAAGGTTGAACAAATATTTCGGCCCTAAATTCAAAATGATAAGACAAAGGTGGCAACCCCTTAGAGTCGAGTTACCTTATTTCGCCACTGGGCTCTCGCATTTCAATAGAATTGGGAACATAAAAGAGAAACAATATATTCTTTAAGAAGATGAAGCTTTAACCATTTTCAGTAGTTTAGGTGGACGAAAATCCCATTTCTATGTTGATGAGTTTTATGTTTCAAAATATATTGAAATCGGAATTTCTTACACAGCCTTTGAAAGTTTGCCCAAGTATAGGATAATGAAGTAATAATGACAATATAGCTTATGACCTAAAAACGTTTTTTTGGAAATAGTTTTATATTTACATAAGCATTTGTCGCACGGTGTGGTCAAGGGTCAACCGATTCAGAACTGGACACGGGAGATGGAACTACAATCTTCTTCACAAGTGGGGACTTAAAGAAGCGCCGGACTGTGAATGTGGAGCTCCAAAGCAGACAACGATGCATATAGCAGAGGAGTGCACACTCCGTCGTTTCCCTGGAGGAATGCGTGAGCAGCAATAGACTGGCTTCGCCAACTGGACGTTGACATATGAGGACTCGAGCAAAAGCCATATGACATGATGATGATCAGCATATTCTAAACATTCTTGCTACATAGTACATACTATGCTACTACTATACGCTTATGCTCGTATGTCATTTAAAGAAGTAAGCCGAGATACATGAACACTATGAACAGCCCTAATAGCCCTATCCACATTTTATAACAATAAAATGTAAACAAAACGAAATTGGCGGGATGAAACTGACCCATTTTAGGTAACTGACTGTTATCAGTTACGTAAAATTTACCGGTTTAAATCCGTCAATTGAGTTTTGTTTCTACCCGATCTAGGTTAGATATATAGTTTACTGTTGATGAAATTTCAGTAGCGGAGTCTGGAAACTCATAGTTAGAACGAAAAAGTGGACCCGTACTGCGAAGTGAAGGCTTCGGATGCGACCAGGATTAACTAACGATAGGAAAATGATGATGATAGCAATATTATAATAGGTACCTCTGTTTACCCTATCGATATTAAACACGATAAACATAAAGAACATGCACATAACCTTTTCTAAAGAGCCAATGCACACACCTAATTTAAATAATCAAATTGTCTACAGCACTTGGAATTAATTTTGTAAAAGCATCACTACTGTGTTTATCTCAGAATTACCACTCCGTATAATTAGTTAGGGGTGCGTTCGCTCCACAGGATGCCAAGCAATTTATACTGTATTCATTGAATTTATTATCCACTTGTGCCTCTAATAATTTAGCAGCGAAATTATTTGACGATTCTTCGGAACATTTGGCTTAATGATCGCCGGATTATATTTGCAATTGTTTTCCTGTTTTGCATTAAGAGCATTGTTAAGTTCGAGTTGTCATTTGAATTGTCTATTTTGATATTCAGGCAGTGACCTTGACCTTTGCTGTGTAGGTATATATAGGTAGTATATGATCCTAACTTGATTTCAAAGAGTGAATTTGTACGTACTTTGGGTGTTTTTGAAGTTCCATTTAGATCTTCAGGGCTCAAGACAACCACGCCTGTAAGTCAGCATACCTGCCGATTGACAAATGAAACTCTTGTGCAGATTTTCCTCTCGAGTTCAGTAGGTTCACCACCATCTGGTGGTTGCTCTCATAAAAGCTGTTCAGGCCAAATCAAAGGGAAGATGAGTAAGCGAACCCCAGCCTCTGAGTCGCAACTCGCAACCCTCGAATGCAATCGGGAACAACACTAAGATGCTGATGAGTATTTTGGTGCCAATTTTAAATGTGCATCTATCTGTATCTAGATCATGCTATCCAATGTGGTTAATCTAGTTTCAGGAATGATTGTCTGAAATAACAAATAACCTATCAATAAGCTTCTTTTATCCCAAAAACAGGTTTCTGTAGATCGTGGGAAGTGAAACCGCGGCAAGTAATAGATAGACATGCAAAGGTGAGCAAGTAATAGTATAGTTTTGGGTTTCACAATAACTATTTGTGATGACGTAGGCGGTTTCAAACTATTGATTTATGAGATTACTGTGGTGAGTGTGGGTACATGTATGAGCTCCTTTAGCGGTGTTGTTTCCAACGAGAGTACTGTTATTACCATATTGCTTAAAACATGAATATATAAATGTTATTCATAATACCAGGACATTATATATAATACCCGGGCATTATGAATAATGATTTAGGGCGTACATTCCGATTCTCCATTCTGTCTGATTAGAAAAACCCAATACTAAACAACACTTTTTTATATAGAACACGTCAATTTGACTTCACTTCGCCTGATGGTAAGCTAAAGGCAAAGTCTCGGAAAAGAGGGTTACTATTACAGACACGTACCATGTTACAATATTGGCACTTAGCTTGACGGCCTCGTCAGATGACTGTAGGAAGAGGGAAGCACGTGAGCTGGTAACGAATTCCAGGTCTTAATGGTGCGGCAGAAGAAGGAGTCGCCAAACCGCTTGGTTCTTGATGGAATATTCTGCACCGTATGCAGGTGACATCTAAGTCCTACACGTACACACCAAAACTTCAATCAAACTCCCTGAGTTCGATTACGATGCTTGCTTGCTGAGATGGCTATGTCCTGACATAGCCATCACAGCAAGTTTAAGAGACAAAACTGGTAGGCATTATTTTCACTGAATTCTAAATTAGGTACGCATTGACGCGATCACAATATAGAAGCAAGGAGGAAGTACTCCGAGTTTGTTCATAACTAGGTACTTCAAAAATAATTCACGTGAACAATCAAAGGAAACAAATTAGCATGTTGTACTCGGAATGTCTATGTTTATACATATTGTATATATCTAATCTTAATATGTACATATTCACCTGCTAAATCAAATTGTTAGAGGAGTTTACACAGGATAATGGAGGGCCTTATGCCCATGTCGCTATTTTCGTACATACAGGCTGCACTAAAGCATATTACAGTTTATAGGAGAAGCATAGTGCAAAGCTTTAATAATTAATTTATGCTTAAGGTTACTAGCATTATTCCTGCGGTTTTGCTTGCACAAAATGATTTTTCCACAGAAATGTATTGAATATTGTGTGGTGTGGTCGCTTGCTATCTTAGTAGCATATAAAATTATGCAGTGATTTATTTATTCGTGAGTGTATGAGACCTTTACTAAGATCTTAGCAGCTCAATTCAACTTCATTTACTACGCGAAATACTTGTAGACTAACCGATGACGCTCTGGGCACATACCATGAACTCTTAAAACAGGTCAATATTGAACTGCTATCATTCTACCAACTGCAAATGTCACTTTGTAATCCTATATAATAACATTACAAAGCGACATTTGCAGTTGGTGGAATGACAGCAGTTCAATATTGACCTGTTTTAAGAGTTTATGGTAAGGCCGCTGATGTAGGCTTACCTTTCGGGGTTGGGGTGTCAGATGCTGTCATTCCCATAAAGGCTAAGTTAAGTAAACTTTAAAGAAATAGTAGAAAAGTGAAAGTCATGCATTGTACAGTAATTTAGGATATTATCATTGACCGATTTTGATGATTCGCTGCACATTCTCAATTACGCGAGGAGAGTAGGCTCCACCCAGCCTTATTCGACGTTTAAATATTCATAATATATAAACTTGGAACACTCTATATCTCAGGCAGAGATGAATTAGCATAACATTAACATCAAACCAATACAGTACACAAAGGTTAATCCGTACCAAGTGACGTCACAGGCGAGACAAAGGCCGTACTAAGTGACAAGTCAACAAATAATCTTGTACCAAACTTCATTATAACACATTTACTATAATACATAGTTACGTCATAGTTACGCGTACATAGACAGAAATAATACCACCTCGAACTAAACGATTTGAAACGTCAATTCTTTGCCGCACGGCAAAGATGTGGAATGATTTTCCCGCACACTCGTATTTCCATTTTCTTGCGATCTTGGGTTTTTCAAGCGGGGCGTGAAAAAAATCTGTCAAAGCCGTCAATGTAGGGACTACCATTTTGGGTTTCTCAGCATCTGGAATGGTGGTTCTTTTCATGTGGACTAGCTGTGGGTGTAGTCAATTGACGGGCTGTAAATTAAAAAAATAAGGTATAACAGTGTTAAAATTTGAAATTTGTGGTGCATTGAGGCCCCTCTTGAATATCTTTGACAGTCGTTACGTGTAGTTGGAGTACGGTAACTGATACAGTGGGGTGAGCATGAACATTATGAACAACTATCGGATCATTGCGATTGGCCGTCTGCCTACTGTGAGCGTGTGATCTCTGCCAATCGCAATACTCCGTGCTCTCGTTACGTTTACGATACGATTACGATAGTTGTTCGTGCTCACCCCACTGATCTTCAGAGTTTTGATACCGGTAGTTGCATCATGGAGAATAATATCGTAATTTGGCCTCTCTATAGATAAACTTAAAAGCGTCAAACAGCGGTGGGTAAAGGCTCGGAGAAGAATATGTATCTATTTCTTAAGATATTTTGTCCTTATAACCCATCACATTCAAACCTATGAATGTGGTTTGGGTCGGTTTGTGCCGAAATTAATGTAACATTCAAAATGGACTCAAGATTTAAACACATTTTTAAATGTACCAAAACGTATTTTTTACTTTTTAAAGAACTTTTCAAAAATGGCGAATGTGCTCAATTTGGTTGCATTTTCCTTTTTAATTGACTAGTCAACACTAAACAATTATGTTTGTGTCGGGGCGTATTCAGAAATATAAAGGCTACAAGCTACACGTCAAATTCAGTGTAGACTGAGCAACTGAAACGACAACGCCAACCATCGATTATTCCAGAATACAACTACAGATTTCCTTCTGGGTGGGTTTGTATTTACGCGTTCAGTGTTCAGTCTAATTCATAGTTCTATGAAACAGTGTTAACTTTGTTTGAAAGTCAAGAACCTTGTTTTCATCAATTGATCGAATAGAATTTTTATCTGTCCATAATTTTATGTTCTTTTTTTTATACAAAACACTTCAATTTGTTATCACCTCATCTGATGGTAAGCTGAAGGCCAATTCTCGGATAAGAAGGTCAGAAGGAAGACACGTACCATGTTACAATCGTGGCACTCAGTTTGACGGTCTCATCAGATGATTTTTCTCGCTCCGCTTAATGGACCTGTAGGGACATGCTGTAACTTGCATCTCGAATGATCGAAGTGAGCTCGATAGCTGAATCCGCGGTGAGATGTCAATTTCACATACAAATTGACATCTCACCGCGGATTCAGCTATCGAGCTCACTTCGATCATTCGAGATGTTTGTTACAGCATGTGCCTGCAGGTACTGTAGGAAGAGGGAAACACGTAGGTATGTGATAAGGAGTCACCGAACTACATCTTTCTACTGCAGTTCTAATGTAAAAATGTGACCCTGAAATGTATATACAGACGACAAATCTAATAAGTATACACCAGTGTGTGTAATACATACTTATCTCCTTTGCCGTGTGTACACGACTGTACCAAATTGGATAGTCCACGTCCACGGGCAAGGCGTTGTAATCGCGCCGAGGTAAAACTAAGGCGTAAGTTTAATATGGTACAACACTATGTTAATTTTTAATTAAATTTCATTGTGTAACGTTAACAACACGCTTTATTAAGTGATAAGCCAACAGACGATGTTTTAATACCGTTAGTACCCAGTTACTTGAGTACCTACAGAGGTCGAGCGACGAGAGACTATCAAATTAGCTTTTAGACGAGCACACTTAAGTATTGCTTGGCTTTCAGTAATTATAGATGGGTAATACGGTGTAGCCTTTATACTTGCGTTAGAAATGTATACAATTTGTAACTTATACAGACTTTAGAATGTCAATAAAGTCAATCATTTTAATTAAATATTGTTATTCCATGACACCCACAATTGAAGTTTTCAGTTTATTTTTAATAATATAATCTGTGTGTGTATACATGACTGTACATGTTTCTTGACTTAGGTTTACCATAAAGACACATTTTCACTGAAATTGTACCCACAAATTGTATTAATATAACGCCTAAGTACAAAACACTAGCTTTTGCCCGCGGCTCCGCCCGCGTGGATGTCGGTTATCGCGACCAAACATAGCCTATGTCCTTTCTCAAGGTCTAATCTACCCCTATACCAAATTTCATCAAAATCGGTTCAGTTGTTTAGGCGTGAAAGCGTAACAGACAGACAGACAGACAGAGTTACTTTCGCATTTATAATATTAGTATGGATTACGTTCTAAATAAGTAAGATTTGACCCTCACAAATAAACTAGTCCTATAAAACGGTCTAATTGCAATGCTTCGACATCGCCTAATGTCACCATTGGGTTGCGGAGGTCACTTCATGGAAAATATCGAGGTCCAGCCAAATCCGCAGTTAAGACTGGTACAGCGGACCCCAGACTCCGAGGTGAAAGCTTCGGATGCGACCAGGGGAAACATTAGGATGAAGAAGAATAAAATCTCAATTAAATTCTGCAAAAGGTAAAAACAATAGACAATCAACTAACTATAACCACCGCTGTGTTGTTACTCCAAAGGTTAGCAAGTTCAAATCTCTGAACACTGATGACGTCACTAGCAAACCTTTTACAATCTCGACTGTAATTAATACACCCCCTGTATATATAGAGCGCATCTTTAAAATGCTTTAGAGATTATATTCAGTTGGAAGCACACGAATAAACGGAGAAATCTTTCAAACGTAAAAACGAAGTCAATTATTTCAATTGGATTAACATCGATTATTGGTTTACATTAATGATACCTTCTGGAATGCGTGATTGGAAAAAAGCAGCTGTGAAATTATTGTTTCCATATAAAACATATAAATTCTTTACAATTTCTTAATTGAAATATTTTTTAAATTATGATATCCATAAATATCTTGTTAATAAAAATAATTTTTGACTGAGAGTGGTTAAAGTGATAGGTACGTGAAATTCCGTTTCAAGTCCTGTAACTATGATTCGAAATTGCTTTACAATATTACTTTCATCTCTTCTCATAGCACCTATGTCCATACCACGACAGTTGCTTGTTTTTCAGTCTCCCCAGGAGCTAACATGGTTTTTCTATGGGCAATTGCCGCCGGCCGGAGAACAGACTCCAAAGTGACAGTTTTTGAAGCAACCGGGAACAATATCAAAATGATAATCAAGTAAGTACAGAAAAATCAAGAATATCCAAGTATGCCGTAAATTGGGGTTCATTACAATAAACATTTTCGAATGTTCATAGGTCATTTTAACACCACAATCCAATTTTTCAGCTAAAAATCCACATAGATTCGAACCAGACGTGTTAAGCTGCACTTAGCGTGGTATATAAAAAGAAAGAAAGAAAGAAAATATTTTTTATTCAACCTAGCAATACACAGTTCAACAAGACAAAAACTACAACATTGTGTTTATATAAGTCTATGGTTTATATGCATACAAAATAGCCAGGTAGAATAATGGCCACCTCTCAGCTTAATGCTGTCCGCGTTGTAGTGCAGGCGGACAGCGCTGGTTTTCAGAGATGGCCAGGCAGTGGGTTTGACATCTTACAATTCCTTCCTTCCCCACACAATCCAACAAACCATTATTACAGTAATGGTCTGCTGGACTATGCAAAAAAAAAAAAAATAATAATTATATAATAATAATTAATTATGTATATACAAAGGCAAACAAAAAGAAAAATTACAAAGATAAAAACAAAATAAATTAAAAAAACAAGAATACTGGCAACAATCTGACACCGCAGGACGCCTCCCGCGCACTTTCCGGTGGGATGTCATTTACACTACACGTCATTAGTGTCAAACTCCGTTGGTCGCAAACCAGTGGGATTATGCCACGCATGTGCCACGCCATCGTTGTCGGCCATGTTACTGACACATCATATCATATCCGCATTCCGTATTCACAAAAAGAAAAAAGAGACAATTCAGGTTAAAAACGTATTACGATTTACGGTATGTCTAGAAGACTTGGATTATACGACCGGTATTACGTAGGTTGCTTATCACTTATTACAATATACAAGTGCACGGCATTATATAAGTAAGAATGTAGCTAAAACATGATAATTGATGACATCAGAGAAATTAAGGAGTTTAAGTACAGAGATATTCATTCATATTTGGGTACGCTGTACGCACATATTATAATGTGTATCTAAGACAAGATAAGTAAAATAAGATTGGAATCAGAATAATTACACATAATGCTAGCTGCCTATAATATGGAATAACAATATTTATTATGATAAAGTAAAGTAAGTTAAAATTAATCAGTTTGGTTAGAGACATATCCCATGTTAGTAAATCAACGGAAATATATTTTTGATACTTCAAATGGTAGATCTGCCACCAAATTGATACTCAAGATGGTAAATCTACTATCAAATATAGTAGATCTGAGAATAGAAAGACTATAATATAGTTACAAACCAAAATGAATTATATAAAACTATAATGATTGTAAGTGCAAAAAGCCAATTGTGAACTTATATGGGCTCTTAAGTAACTCTGTTTATCTGTTACGCTTTTACGCCCAAACCACTGAATCGAATTTGATGAAATTTGATAGGGAGATAGACTGGAACTTAGAAAAAGATTATGTTTGGTCAACATTTACGTAGGTGAAGCCGCGAACATTAGCTAGTCTGTAATAAACAGGTGGTTTGACTGGAAATCATCTTTATCTACTAAGTATAAAGTACCTAATGGTTTATTTTCTTTCTTAATGCACCTACTTTTTTATTCTCTGCACCACCTATTAGGTTGACTGGTAGAGAATGCCTATGGCATTAAGTTCGCCTATGTACATATGTGCATGAAGTTCAAATAAAAAAAAAAAAAAATAAAAAAAATATTCTGTGAAAAAAAAATAATCTCAAAAGCACGCTGCTTCGAAGTGAGAGATGTTTCGATAAACAGCCATGTTTCTCTCGAAATATGACGAGTTCTTATGAAATTCAAATTTTATATTTGAATACATAATTTCGTTCAGTTCGAAAAGTTACGAGTATTTTTCTTTAAACTCACGTTCGCTTTCGTCGAATGTACTAGGTAATGTGTAATTTGTTATTCAAAAAGAACAACTTAGGTGACACTTGTTATTACTTCTTAATTTACTTATTTATAAGTAAATATGTTTATATTTTTATTCATTAGGTTTCTCCAAGTGACTACAGTAATGGGGTTCTTCAAGAAGAGTATTAGAAGGTTCTTATGGGGTCGGCAGCACAAGTGTGACGCCCCTGGAGTTGCATACGTCCATAGCCACGGTAACTACTTATTACTTTAAGAAAATATACTTCCAACCTATAACCTGCTCATTCTTTTTTTTTTGGGATCCCTTTCGTTAACATAAAATGTTTTGTCCTAAAATGTTTTGGCATAATTATACTTGGCATAATTTTACTATGTAGGTAATTATGCCAAAAGATCATTAGTCTAAATTACCATATTGTTATGCCAAAATAGGTTATGGTTATTTTTTTATGCAAATGGATAGGGAACCGTTTTTTTTATAATGTGTACATGCGTGATCCGCAATAAAAGGACTTTTCTTTCTAATCCTCTTTCTGTCCTTGTACATTCTTAGATTTTCGTAAATTTCCTTTTCCGATATAACTGAGTGTTCAGCATATAATTCATAGCAGCTTTTATTTCACAGCAGCTGTTGCTCATGATTAATTACAACTGATATTTATAGATATGCGAAACATTGTGACCTACCTGACTGATAATTTATTATGCGCCTTTATTGAAGATGCCATAATGACCTGTCCTAGCGACTGACGGGTGTTGATAATCACCGTTAATTGTTTAGTCAATTTCTTTTTGAATTGAAACGTTTTTTGGCATTTTGAGTGATTTTTGATTGAAGATTATGTTATGAGACGTACTATATTATGAGTTACTAAGTGAGTAGTAAGTTATGAGAACCAATGTTTAAAATATTTCTGTAGTTATAGGCACGGTGTGAAGACAAAAACTGCTTCAGAATTCTATTTTTTCCTTATTATTTTTTTGTTTGATTCATAACTTGAAGACTATTGAAGATTTTTTGGTAATAAAATCGGTCAAATAGCCACTAGAGCTTTGGTGGCTATTTGGCCGATTTTTCTATTAAATAACATAATTTCCTAGTGATCTTCCTCCTAGCGTTATTCCCAGTCGCATCCGAAGCTTTCAGCTCGAAGTCTGGGGTCCGCTTTACCAGTCTTAACTACAGATTTGGCCAGACCTTGATATTTTCCGTGAAGCGATTGCCATCTGACCTCCACAACCCAATGTTAACATTAGGCGATATCGAAGTTTTTGCAGCTAGACCAATGTTTTTGGACTTTTCAGGGCTTCAACTACCCGTAACGACTGCCATAGATGTTTTTATGGCAACCGGGACATAGCTTACCGAGACCGACCGGGCTTAACGTGCTCTCCGAGGCACGACCAGACCAATGCAAATACCCATATTTCATGAACACAAATATTTGCACTGAGCGGGGATCGAACCCGCGCCTCCTGCGTAGCGGCCGCGTTCACTACCGCTACGCCACGGAGGCTGTCAATAAATATAATAATTTAAAATAATAATTTCCTAGTGATATCTAACTCAAAAGCTTGTATGTATTTTACATAGAAAATTTCCAACTGTAGTAGACGATGAATCCACTGGTTTCCAAAAATTCGTCTCTGGAATAAAAGTTGTGAACATTCCAAGGCAATAAGCAAATTAAGTATAGTAATGGCACAATGCTTTTAAAGGTAGCACCATAGGCCAAAGCCTTCCAACATTGGGAGAGGCATTATGTCCAGCAGTGGACTGCGAAAAATAAAAACCGCGGTAGCCTAGTAGTATGGGTAATGGACTGCTGAGACGAGGTCTCGGGTTCGATCCCAGGTTTTACCATGGCACACACCAATGACTTCGAGGCTTTTCGAAGTTATGTGTGTATTTATCGCAGGTTTATAATATAAGTGCTCAGTTAATGGGAATAGGCTCGCCACCTATTACATTGGGACCTAAACATAAACGGCGAAATGTGGGTGCTAGCACCTCTGCCTACCCCTTCGGGGATATAGGCGTGAGTTTATGTTATGTTATGTGGACTGCGATAGGCTAAATGATGGACCCAATATCGAATGCTTGCCTAAGGTTTAATGGCGTTTATGTTAACTTACACCCTATTAAACCTAATGCAAATCCAATCAAGTGTGTATGTGACAAGGTACAACAGAACATTGTTATCCATTTACGGCAGGTGTGCGGACAAATAGACACAAGTAAATTGGTCTATAACGACACAGACCGACGGTATGATAGAACAGTCAGCGACTATTGTCTATCCCATACGCTAAATTGACCTGTCCCAAAAAGTAGACTTTTGTTATGGTCAGTGGATTAGATTCTATTTTTTAAATTAAAGTATTCTTATTCTGAAACTTGTTGCGGGTTGTCTCTTCCTTTCTGTTAGTACTTACTAAAATTATATACTATTTTTTTTGTGAAATTTTACAGGAACTAGCATGGCAACTATTCAAACCGAGCATCTAGAGTCTTAAATATTCACTATTTATATATTTCAAGTATTCTTTCTCCTCAGCAGAAGCAGGCCGCGGCGGCGGCGCGCATTACTTGCCTCCCCAGTTGGGGACTCTGTGGTCCCCACACCGGAAGAGGGCCAGATCGAGAGATATGGCCCTGGGTCGGCCGGGGTGCGAGGGATATGGCTACGACAATCTCACCTCCGGCAACTGACGGCCCACAGACGGCGTGCGTTTTAGTCGGTTCGAGTCCGACATAACCTCCTCCTCCGGCTTCGGCGGGTGAGGTATCCGTGGGGATTTTTCGCACGATAAAAAGTATTCTTTCTCCTCAAAGAAGAAAAACACTAGTCGCGGCGGGGACTAGTTCCATCCTGAATGTTAACTGTTTCTGATATACATATGAAAAGTTAATAATATATTATTTGCTTCATAATTTTATCTGTTCATTTTTTGTATCCAAGCGTAAAAAGAACTCCGTAAAGCTTAATATAATATTAAAACTTCAAAAGCATACCGTTGATTTTATCATGTACAAAGCGTTTAACCTGAGTGCCGTAGCACGAGTACAGTAACTACCTCTCGCGCACAGCCAATGGCCAATCAACGGAAGGCTATATCAATATCTATTATTTACACAATATAGCTCACAGCAGGTGTATACAAAAAGTATTTAACAACACTATCTACAGGATCATCTATATTTAGAGTTTTTTTTTTAAATTATGGTGGGCGAACTGTTTTTTCTGTGCTTCTAGTTAGAAAAATAATCGCATTCGTAACGTAAATGTATCGAGAGAACTGAGCACTGCGATTGGCCGCCTGCCTTCTGTGAACTTGTGTGTGTGTGAAGCCTGCCAATCACATTACTCCGCTCTCTACTACGTACTATGGAAGACAAAACATGAAGTTCTTTCTCAATGATTACTATGTATTAATTAACACACGGTAATCAAGTACCTACAGAGGGCAAGGCAGATAAGTATATATTTATTTGCTTTGTCAACTTTATGTGAAAAGATGTAGGTATACTTATCTCTTTTGCCGTGTGTACATTACTGACGTGGCCGTTAGTAGTTTCTTGCACGCTTGCCACTTGGTACCCAATTTAATAATGCAGCATTTTCAAAACGCGTGATTTCAAAATTTAATTGATGTCAGTTAATATTCAAGTTGCCCATGTTTTAGTGAAGTAGTTAAACGTTAAAAATAAGTCATACTTAGAAACGATTTCAGTACTTTTTTTTTTAACTTTTAGAGGCCCTTATTCATGTTTTATCCGCAATTCATCACTTTCACAACAAAAAATATTCAACAAAGTAAAGTAGAAATACTTCTGCAGGTATACGTTAGTAAAGAACGTTATATAAAGACTACACATGAAACACAACATTTCTCTTAAAATGTAGTATTAAAATTCTTGTACCTTGGCATGAATCAACTGTCCCGGCTGTGCTCGCATATGTTCCAAGTATGAAAAATAAAAATTTAAACGCGAAATATCGCAGGAAAGCTGTGTTATCAATGCTTGTAGGCAACCGTCACATTATATACACGTTACAAATTGTGCCACATGTAATGTTCGGACTAATAAATATCTATCTATGGCATGGTGTGTTTTATAGTAGAAGTTGCAACACCTATACTTTTTTCTTTGAGAATGGATTTTGCCCGGAAATGCTCTAGCATTAATAAAATCTGATACTTGAATTGTATTGAACAATTAGTTTAGACGTATGAAATGATTAACTAACGACTAAAAAGACTTTGAGACTTAGGTCTGTCAAAAATCACTTAAAAAATATGAAGCTTCATATTAATAGTACTATATTTGCAGCCAACACGAAAAGAATACAAAAAAATGGCAAGAAAGGCTCCTAGCCATGCTTGTCAGTGAAAACAACACTATATTAAAGCCAAAGTTTCCGTGAAATTGCAAAGATAGGAACCAAAGAGAATCACTACTACTTTTTATATGGTTATCGCTGTCAAGTGCATATTGTTTTATTGCAAAACGAAGACAATAATCATGATTCAACATTATTGAAGGGAAAGTGGCGGTCTTCTTCAGTTCACGAAATTGTTGGTTTTACTATACTTGCTTAGTTTCTGGCGATGAGTAGAGTTACTACAATTCCTTGAGGACACGGATTGGTCGATACGACTGACATCTCTAATATTCGTTTAGCTTATACCATGTAATCCGTCCAACGATTATATAAATATCATGCTAATCATAATACAACAGTGATATGCAGTAACAATATTGTCCTCAACAACGTTGCTGTGGTCACGCAACAAACAACATCGGTTCAATTCAATAAGCGTATTTAGCTGGACGATATTTGAGAACTAATTTGGTAATGGTATTAGCAATGTTTGCTGAATTATTCGTAGAATATTATTGCACAACATGGTCATTATTATTGTTAGTACTGCTGTATGGAATATTTACTATAGCTATTTAAGTTTTCTCGAGTATTTATTTCATGCCGGAGCTCATTCGAACGAGCACATTCTGTCAAAAATAATGAACTCAAATATTTTTTTTTTTAATAACTTTCAGAGGAACTGTATTGAGTTACACAATCTTACTGAGCACTGAATCTTGATTAATCTAAAGTGTAGAGACTGATTGACAGATTTAACAGATTGTCTATTTAATTTGTCCTTAGAGAAATTGAGATTCAGAACTGAGTTTCATTCTAGAATACGGGCCTTAGACAACTCGATAAATATGGGGAAAAGTAAATGCTCAGATGGAACTTAAGCCCGTGACCAGTCTCTTGGATAACGCTGAGAATAGCATACATAATTAAATCTTATCCCATAAGTTGTTACATTGTTGATAGTTAATTATCACTTAAATTGGTTCGACTTCCCGTCTGAATTAAACTAACCGTTACACACTTTAACTTCTACTACGTTAACAAACCTTCGCATCTAGGACATCATTAGGCTCCAAGTTCTAAGGCTAGCAATTAGCATATACAGCTTCTAGCTTCCAGGTCAGTACTCTCCTACAGTATGACACTGAATGCGTACGAGAATAAGCCTATTACCAGTCGTCACAGCTTTTAACGATAGTTTAGACTCTAGTTTAGGACAAGTTTTTACATCTGTCGCATAGTATTATACTAAAATATAACTCGCTCCACAGTTTTATCACCTACCCTACACACGGAGCACTTTTTATGTCGCTGGTCGAACCCAAGAGTGGGTTGCTTGGGTCAAAACTTTAAAATGTGTTTTTAGAGTATTTGGAATAAATGTTTTTACAGAAAATACTACTATTTTTGTAAACTGTCATTTGTATATTTCCGGAGAAGTAGTGGACTTCTGATTTCAAGGTAAGGCAAATCCAGTGATTACTCTACTTTCAATTTTTCTTTTTTTCTTTTCTAGAAAAGGTTTTTCTTTACATAATGTACAGTACATATAATATTCTTTATACAACTTAGGTGGCAGACAAGCACACACCCTACCTGATGGAAAGTTGTTACCGTGACCTATGGACGAGTGCAGCACCAGGGGAGTCATACTCGTGCTGCCGACCCTGTAAGAACAGAGAGTTTTGTGCCGTTAGTGCAGAAGAAGAAAATGAATATATAAAAACACTACACAATATTTTACAAACCTACAGTTTCAGGCGTCAAAGAATTCCTCCCTATTGATTTCAACCGGAAGGGTAAAGAAAGAAGGCTAGCGGTATCGTGACGTTGAATGGCAGGCAATTTGAAAACAGACTTTTATAACGAGTATATTATTATATTTACTCTCAATGATCTTATTCACACTTTAGATAATTATAAATACCTAGCACCTAATAATAACACCACATATTAATCATAATACAACGTAGGTAAGCAAGAAGAATATTTCCCTATATAAAACAGCGCTTCTCAGAACAAACCTGTTGGTGAACATACTGTTAAAGAAATACGAAAACTCGAACACACATTAGGTAATTATGTACATACCATATATACCATATTATAAAATGAGTTTCAGGAACAACGTTCTCATAATATCAAGCATAAAGTTATTAACAAAACACAGCTGTATCTAAAATGATTACGTATTAAAATACTGAATTTCAAAATTCCGAAGCTCAGAATATCGAAAGTTCAAAATCCCGTAAATTTGATTTTGATACGTTACCGATGGTTGGCGTTCTGGTTTTATTTAACTGGGGATTTTTTTTAATTGCTGAAGCTTCTATATTATATCTTCATGTATTATCACAAGTACCCCTACACGAAAAGAGAGTCGGTGAGATTGTCGTTATTCTAACCTATATGTATCCATTTTTATAACCAACCCAAACAAAAACACCCAAACGTCTAATTTTCGGTTATATAAATTTCGTGATTTTGTACTTTTGGTATTTTGTACTTTTGATATTTTAAATATTCGGTCAAATGAACATTAGGGATTTTGAATTACAGTCTTTCGTACATCGGTATTATGAAATTCGGCATTATGAGCTTCGGGATTTTGATATGTAACCATCTAAAATATGTTTTCTCGTAAATCCTTGTAGCAGTAACGTGATACTTGGAACTTTGCCTGCACATTTATTAATGGAGTTCCTCGCATGCACAATATTGGTGATATCGTGCTACAATTGGATAAACTCCAAGCACCCGATGTGCTTAGCGCGACAAGTTAGGATAAAGAACATGCCTAGGTACTTAATTAGCTCTTGGGGAATATTGTTTGGCAAAAGGATTGAATTATGGTGGCAATTATTAAGTTTTAGGGGTAGTGTACATACATTAAATGGTAAGTAATTTGAAATGTCAGTGTTCAAAAAGGCTTCAGATATTACTATGTTTCATGATGAAAGAACTTTAGAGGAGTGTAGTGATTTTTTTTATTCAGGACTCTTACCACCATCTCTTTTAATAATATTATTTCAATCTTACTTTACTTTCATAGTGTGAATCAGACTTGGACCGCTGGCGTCAGTCGATATTTGTCTACTGTATCTTATAAGGCACAGTGCCCTAAAAGATACACTAGACAACAAAGTAGATATTACTTTGATTGACTTGACTTCGATTATATAACACTGGTATCCTGAGATGCCTGTCGGACGCTGATGGTCCTATTCACACAGTGAAAGTCATAGAGTAAGAATAAAATAATACTGCTAGAGATGGTAGTAGTCCGCTAGGCTTCAAAATTGAGATTTTTGTTTGTCAGTGAACTTTTTAATGCTGTTTCTAGCTTTCTTTCAATTATTGAAAATTTCAGGATTAGTGCTTTCTGATTTTTTCAATATAATAAGTCAATTATAAACATGTCGGTTTTAATAAAATATTTAAATTATATTAATCGATTTTAATAACTGTAACACTAACTTCGTAGACAGTATCTAACTATACTTAATTTATTAATTTACTCTATAAATTAAATAACACTTGAAATTCACTAACTCAATTAAAATTTATTGTACAGCGATGTAGACAAACTTAACTCACTAATAACATTATCATAGTTTGGACTAAATTACACCTGTTAAGAAAATTGGCTGTCGTACTTAACATTGTAAATGCTTAATTACATTAGAGACTGTTTTCATTATAAATTGTCTAGAGACTCTTTGAACTAAGACCTAAGGTTGAGGACCTCTTCAAGGTCAGTGGAACGCGTGTAGGCCTAATACGTTACAGTGTGAACGAACCCTTAATTCTTAAAGGAGCCGAATATTCATTGTTGAGTAAATACTCCTTCGTAATGTGTTGGAATGGGTAATTATGCCATCGCTTTACTGGGGAGTGAAATTGGAAGCCGTATGCCTTGTGAGATATTTTGAGCACAAGATTATGAAATACAAATTCAGTACACAAATAATAATTAACAATGAATTTGTCTTGAATATGTCGAAATGGAGATGGAGGAACTGAAAATAAGATACAGTATAATGATATTGCAGCATTGTAAATTCTACTAACAGTAACACAATAAAGCCTACCTCTTTTTATAGAATTATTTATTTCATACTGTTGATCGATATTACTTGGTAGAACTTGCTACACTATCCATACCTAATATTATAAATGCGAAAGTAACTCTGTCTGTCTGTCTGTTACGCTTTCACGACTAAACCACTGAATCGATTTTCATGAAATTTGGTATAGCGGTAGATCAGACCTTGAGAAAGGACATAGGCTATGTTTGGTCGCGATAACCGACATCCACGCGGGCGGAGCCGCGGGCAACAATAAACACTTATACTTTTCTGCACTGCTTTGTTCCTTTCAGCTGTGTTGGATACCGGTGGAATGGAATAGGGCCACCTGCCCCCTAGACAAGTGGCAATTCGTTGCTCGGCGTATGATGGAATAGAATGACAAATGTATAGGATTTGACGTTTTTGACATTCGTTGACGCCTGTCATATACGTCAAATCCCATACATTTGGCATTCTATTCCATCATACGCCGAGCAACGAACTGCCACTTATCTAGAGGGGCTGATCTCTTCCCGTGGGTGCCTTAGAAGGCGACTAAGGGTATAGCTGTTCTACATTTGACAGTAAGCATACAGCAATGTTTGTGTTAATTTTTAACCGTACCAGTTTCGCCTCACGGAATTCTCAAAGACTTAAAAAAGTTGTATATCTGATTCTCAAAGGCTACAAATATTCTACATGTATCAATATTTGCATACATACCAGTACATATACTCACGCCTATACCATCCCCAAAGGGGTAGGTAATACACCTGGTATTAACACCCACATTTCGTCAACTATGATTTACGGTCCACGTAGATGCCTATTGCCGTCAAGCGGGGTCCAACATCTATCTACGAGTGTATTTATTTCATTTTATCATATTAACCAAATTTGAACATTTTTTTTAATGATATTTATCAATTAAGTCACTAATACAATCCAGTCAAAACTTCAATTAAAACATAATCACATACATTTCATAATCTCTATTTCTCTAAGAACAGCATCACATAAATTTGCACCTAGCTGATAACGTATTTTAATCAAGCTGGAGCGGTATTTCACTTTGAAGTCACAGAGATATTGTATTTCTCACGTTTCATGTTCAAAGAGTAGTATTGCCAGGTGATGATTTTAATATGCCTATATTTTAACACGCTAAATCTTTATTTAAATTGTATCAAGAATAGATGGCAATTTTAAAGTATAACACCATGCTAGTGTGCAGTACGCATAGTTATATTATAAATCATCAAACGCTAAAAAACTTTGGGTGTAATTTTTCTTCTTGTCATCATCATCATCATCGTCAATTTACACTCAAGGATTTAGTCAGCCTCTGTGGTGTGGCTGTGGTGAACGCGACTGCTACGTACGAGGGTTCGATCCCCGCTCAGTGCAAATATTTGTATGCATGAATATGAGTATTTGCATTGGCCTGGTCGTGCCTCGGAGAGCACGTAAACCGTTGGTGCCATCCCATCTATAGCAGTCGTTTTGGGAAATGAGTAAAATCGCCCACTCAGAAGAGCTGATCACCTGACCGCTCAACGGCGTCCTTTATGAAAGTAATAAGTAATACAAAAAATGTTGAATGTTATTTTTTAAAAAGTTTTTTTTTACAACCCCTAACCAGATGGACTGAAAACCTGAAAAGGGTGATGCGGAAGGTGGAGGATCGGTAGACGTGGCGCATATTCGGACAGGCCTATGTCCAGCAGTGGACTGCAATAGGCTAATTGATTGATTGATTACTTTTACAGTAAAAGTTTTGATATCAGTAGTTTATCGTTTGGTATCTATAAAGTGCCTGCTACAACTACACAATTAATTTAATCTATATTGGGGAAACGGACAGCAGTGATCGTGCCTAATAAAATTAAACTGTGATCACTAATTTGTTAGTATAGATGAGTGGGCCAATTATAGCTATGTAATCCGCTAGCGTATTTTAACTTAGTAGTTAAGTAATTAACTTGACAGCCTCCGTGGCGCAGCGGTAGTGAACGCGGCTGCTACGCAGGAGGCGCGGGTTCGATCCCCGCTCAGCGCAAATATTTGTGTTCATGAAACATGGGTAGGTATTTTTTTTTTTTTTTTTTATTGTATTTGCATTGGTGTGGTCGTGCCTCGGAGAGCACGTTAAGCCGTCGGTCCCGGTTGCCATAAAAACATCTATGGCAGTCGTTACGGGTAGTTGAAGCCCTAAAAAGTCCAAAAACATCGGTCTAGCTGCAAAAACTTCGATATCGCCTAATGTTAACATTGGGTTGTGGAGGTCAGATGGCAATCGCTTCACGGAAAATATCGAAGTCTGGCCAAATCTGCAGTTAAGACTGGTAAAGCGGTCCCCGGACTTCGAGCTGAAAGCTTCGAATGCGACTGGGAATAACGCTAGGAGGAAGAAGTTAAGTAATTAACACTGTACCTATCGATTTTTTTATACCACTTAGGTGGCAGACAAGCACACGGCCCACCTGATGGAAAGTGGTTACCGTGGCCTATGGACGTATGCAACACCAGCGGCGTCACACTCGTGTTGCCGACCCTGAAGAAACCTTCTAATGCCCTTCTTGAAGAACCCCATATTGTAGTCGCTTGGGAAAACTATAGCGGGGAGTTCATTCCACAGCTTGAGTGTGCGAGGGATGAAGTTCCTTTCATACCGCACAGTGCGGTAGGTACATATTGTTGTTTAGTATTCAGTAGAATTGTTATAATTTAACATAAGTTTATAATGTGAAGTATATTTTATGGACTTTTATAATATTAACATCTCCGGGGCCTACCCTAGTCAATCTCATCTGGCGGACGAGGTTCTGGCGCCAACTTTCCTTTGGGGTTGGAAGGTCAAACGGCAGTCGGTAAAACAAAATAATATTTACCCTATACTATGAGTATTTTGGAAACCAAGGATTAAGATTTTAAAAAATATTTTTTAAATAAAGGGTTAGCTTTTTTAAAGATATTTAATGTATTTCCTGAAAAACTTGAGTGAAGCTCAGTTACTCGAGTGGTTGATAAATAATAGACTCGTCTCCCAAGTTTTAGTCGTAAACTATAGTCAGGCAACACTGTTCTAAGATGCAATAATGCATGGAAATCACTCAAGTGTACTTGTAAAAAAAATGCTTCCGTTGTCAAAGGGATGTCTTGCTGAGATTAATATTAAACGATTTCAAGTTCTAAAATGTAATAAAAATTAAAAACGTGATGTAAATTTTATAGAGTACCTACTACATTCATAATAATGTAAGAAAAATATCTGGCTATTTTTTCTTTAACTTAGGTGGCAGACAAGCACACGGCCCACCTGATGAGAAGTGGTTACCGTTGCCTATGGACACTCATGGGAAGAGATGGGGTGGCTTTTGGGCCACCCCATCACTTATACTCTGCCGGGACCCACATTTTTTCAATAAATTATTAATTTGGTCAGTGTATGTATAGTAGCGATGAATGAAAATTTTTAAAAGAGTAGCCAGTGGAAAAAATCCTTTCTCTTTATTTATTAGAGTAAACTTCTCTACCACGGCTTCTATTTGCAGAGTAAGCTCGACATTGGTATGTAGCATGAGATCGATCCCGGTTAGCCTTACCCATTCACCTGTCCCTTACATACTTGGTGTATCATTCCCCCCGTACTGATTCATTGTAAGTAAATTGTTCAAAATATCTATTACACCGTCAAAGCTATACTATACATTATACAATCATAAACCATTTATGCTACTCTCCTTCAACACTTAAAAATTAAATGCAAATAATATAAAAATGTTATTTTTAACAACTGCCATAAAAGTACCAATAACAATAAGAGATAGTAAAAATATCACCATTTCAGTTGGCCTGGTTCCAATTGGAACATTGTTCCGAGCATATGTTGTTATGCAAAGTGTGTGTACATTGGACTTTTGAGCTGTGATTGCTGTACAATGCGAATTCATGTGTCTGAATGTGTTACAAAGTATTTTTATTTTATGAAATTCGTCACAATGATACAGCTCACCTGATAGTGAAAGGTAATTATGGCGAATGAATGTTTGTAAAAACGAGTATTAATGGTAACTACAGTATGTTAGTGGATAGTGTAGGTTATAACATGTCAATCAACAAAATGGGGCTAACTCATCGGAACCTAACTAAATTATATTATGATCCCATCAGAACATTACTGGAGACACACTATTATTGCAGAAATGTCACCGCTGTGCAATAATAGTGTGTCTGCAGGACTGTTTCTCTATTCAGTCTGTCTTTAGGACTACTCACACCTAGGAAAGACTTGGAACGAAAAGTTCGAAACTGAGAGCATTGTAGGTGCCCTTTGCCCCATCTAGGAGTCATGGAAATTTATAGTTGAACCTAACCATTTCTGATTTGGTTTCGGAGATGTTTTGCTCAATACCTAAAGAATGACTGACTGCCTCCGTGGCGTAGTGGTAGTGAACGCGGCTGCTACGCAGGAGGCGCGGGTTCGATCCCCGCTCAGTGCAAATATTTGTATGCATGAATATGAATATTTGCATTGGTCTGGGTGTTTCTATGTATAATATTTATGTATGTATTTACAAAAAAAAATGTATCTAAGTATGTTTGTCCAGCAGTGGACTGCAGTAGGCTAATTGATTGATTGATTGATGTTTATCCGCATTCTAGAACCCATAACACAAACTAGTTAAGCTATGCTTACTTTAGGTCTAGATAGCGTTGTGTAGAATGTCCTATAATATTTATTTATTTATTTATTTAATGGTATTCTGTACTAAGTTACATATCTAACAGAAGCAGCATACTTCTAAAATTTAATCAGAGAACAGACTCATTTAATATACCTCACGATAAACCAATTCTTGTTATTTCAACTGTACTACCTCAAATTGAATCTAGCTAATGCAATAGAAATACACAGAAGGGAACTGCATAAACATTGCTAAACTAGATACGAAAACGTTTTCCAACTATTAGAGTATTAACACACAGTGTTAATTTAAGTAAATAGTGTGGAAATTAAATGTAGTCTGTGTCTCTCTCTGTATATTTGTGTGTCAAAAATAGAAACTGTGTTTAAAGCGGAAGCTTTTGTGTAAATGATTCAAGCTTTTAAAGTAAAGTTTAGTAGGATTTATTTTTACAGTGAATTGTTTTGACACAACTTTACAGTGTGTATTTTTAAGGTGTTGGTACTATTTACCAAAATCTCTAGTTTCTTCTTCAGCTAATCAGCTAAATTGCTTGTGTTAGGAGTGGATGAAGAGCCGCGGTAGCCTAGTGGTATGGGTAATGGACTGTTGAGACGAGGTCTCGGGTTCGATCCCAGGTTCTACCATGGCACACACCAATGACTTTTCGATGCTTTTCGAAGTTATGTGTGTATTTATGGCTGGTTTATAAGTGCCCGGTTAATGGCAATAGGCTCGCCACCTATTACATTGGGACCTAAACATAAACGGCGAAATGTGGGTGCTAGCACCTCTGCCTACCCCTTCGGGGATATAGGCGTGAGTTTATGTTATGTTATGTAGGAGTGGATTCACTTTGATAGTGTAATGGTCAGGATGCGAACCTCTCGGTTTTAAGGCTGACACCTTTTCCACTTAGCTCATCAAATCTGTTTCTCTTTGTGCCAGGCAGATGTAACAGATTTTATAAAAAAAAATAGAGCTAACATTTAATTTTTTTATTTTATTTTACAATGTTTTTATTTTCAAGATTACACATGTGATACTTTACGAAAATTACCTTTGACACTACTGGTGATGTCCTGGGGAATAATTTGAACCCTTGACACTACCGGTAGTGTCATGGGGATAAAATTTTACCCTTGACACTACCAGTAGTGCAATTGGATAGTACCACGGGGCAGTCACCTAAATAAAAGCTTGTAAAAATGAATGCAATTTAATTGTAAATAGTATACTATTGTAAATAATTATCACAAAAAAAGACGTGTGGCACTCGGGGACTGCCGCGGTAAAGCTATTGCATAACATTTTTTATCAACTTATGCAATTATAATTACTTACGTTAAGCGGAGCTACTTCGGAGCAGCTCTGCTCGATTCGTGCGAGCTCGGAGTGGGGGGTGTTAGGTTTTTTTCGTTACGGAATCTCTGGATTCGGTCTCCACGCTCAAGGCCCGCGATAGAAGCTATGCAATAGCTTAATAACATTATATTATCATAGTACTAAATAATTTTCAACGACTTTGATTCAGCTTTACACTGATTGAGAATGTGAGGCTCCTACAATTCTAAAGAGTCGAAACCATTCCACCGATGTACCGGAAATTTCATTGAAGCAAGCAATCTGTATCGGCATCGCCGTCCATCTGTAAGTCTGTACCCCGTAGTCTGTACGTACACTGTATAGCAAAGGAGTGGTCCCGACGTCAAGTCTCGAATTTGCATTCCAAATTCAGGAATTGACTGAGTGCGGCTACAACTGCGACTTACACCGAAGTGTAATGGAGTTAGTGATCGCAATTTTGCGGAAGACGAGATTGTAATGTCCGATAGATTTTTTTATACCACTTAGATGGCAGACAAGCACACTGTACACTTGATGGCAAGTGGTTAGCGTGGCCTATGGACGTATGCAACACCAGGTGCGTTACACTCGTGCTGCTGACCCTGTTATACTAAAATTATAAATCTACGCCGTAGATGTATAATTTTAGGCAGGGTTTTGAATGTTGCACCGCAGGTTGTACGAAATGCTGACATCGAAAATTTTATTTTTAATTATTTAAAAAGTACAATCGCCTTCAGAAGTGACTTAACCAAGGCACCGACTAGTTGTAAAACTCATCATAAAACAATGAAATAAATGAAATATATTAAATTGTCCACTGGAGATTAAAAAATATCTTCAACTCAGAAAAATATGATGCAAATGCAAAAGACAGAAAACCAATAATTTTGCAAATGCTTGTTAACTACTAAATGATAACCATTTAGTAGAGATTCTCATACATTCATGTTAAGGAACTTTCTAGAAACATCTTCATTTTAAGATTGGGTTTTTGACGTTTATCTCATATAGATTAATCCTCGCGTAATAAATTTCAGGTGAGATTGGATTGAGCATCAAAAATTGTGGTGAAGGCATCCTTTCACTTCCCATTTAATCAATGATTCCGTTCCCGTAACTCATGGGAACCTATTCCAGGGATAACAATATTTTTTTTATGTACACGTCAATACGACTTCCCCTTCCCTGATGGTAAGCTGAAGACAACGTCTCAGGAAAGCGGATCACCATTGCAGACACGTACCATATTACAATGGTGACTCAGCTTGACGGCGAATCTGATGCTTTTTACGCCCCGCTTAAAGGACCCGGGACTTCGTTCTTCCTACAGTCCCGGGTCCTTTACCGTTAAGACCTGGAATTCCTCACTAGCTCATGCTAGTAAGGAATTCCAGGTCTTAACGTTGCGGTAAAGGTAAGAGTCACCGAACCGCTTGGTTCTTGATGGAATATTCTGCACCTCTCTCTCAGAGTATAACCAGCGCCAGTGTGCGCCGCTGTAGCATTTGTATAAATATCAGCGAACTGTAAACTAGATTAAGAGAATCGTAATACATTCCAATATTTCCAATCTAACACCACGGTGTAACATCAAGTCATTGTTACAAGAGACGACTATAAATTTCTATTCCTTACAATAGTTACATAGATTGCACCTGGGAGCTGTCTTAGTAGTCTTAGTCCAAACTTGGACCCAAGATAAATCCCCCTGAAGTTTACCGCCTCGGGTAAGAAACGACAAATTGAGTTATCAACTTGTGGGAATACTTACCTTGAGATCATTTTTCTCCTGTAGTGAAATAAAAAGTACGTGAGCTTGACAAGAATTTTACCAAAATACAAAAAGAGGGTGATTTTTTAGAAGTTCCTTTTTTTGCTTTAATATAAAACGGTTTACGCACAACTCAACAACCTAGTTACTAAAGATAGTGTCTCGACTCAAAATCAAAGGACTGTGTTAAAATGGCGGGTCACACTTTTTATAGCCCGTGTATCAATTTTGTTAATATGTAATGTGTGTGTGTCGCAGAATAAGCAAGCTGAAGTGGCAGTGGGCTGGTCACAGCTACCGAAGGACTGATGGCCGTTGGATCCGACGAGTCCTAGAGTGGAGACCGCGAGAAGGAAAACGGAAGGTGGGACACCCCCTAGCCCGGTGGACTGACGACCTGCGAAAGGTTGCTGGGACAGACTGGATGCCGAAGGCGGAGAATCGCAAACGTGGCGCATATTGGGAGAGGCCTATGTCCAGCAGTGGACTAATAGGCTTATTGATTGATTGATTGATAATGAGTGTACCTTCTGCAGATAGTATAAATAGACTCTGACATCTAGAACTAACTACCTGTAATAAGTCGAATAAATCTATTTTATTTTTATTAATATATACAATACATATTATTATTACATACCTTAACCTGTGCACAGTCCTGTTTAGGAAAATTCTATAGCTTAATTTATCACAATCAGGTAAATAGTATCCTATCAGGGCATCAAAACAAATACGAATGATAAATTAATAGTTGTTGCCCCCGGCTCCGCCCGCGTGGGTTAATAATCCCTTTCTCGTACCCCATGGGAACCTTAGAACCTACTCCCGAGACAAAAAAAAAGTAAGTAAAAGTAAGTAAGTTCAGCCATTAAAGTGTGATTAAGTGATTGTAAAACAAATACCTTCACAAACTTTCCAATTGATAATTTTATTAGGAGGATACAAGCCCCCTAGGCAATTGGAAAGTTCATTGGCCGGCGAATTGTAGAATAGAATGACGAAATGGGATTTGACGTATGTCACAGTCATCAACATCTATAGGTATATATATACTATTATATAATTGTAAAGTGGTCGTGTCTGTACATTGGAGATATTTAAAAAAAATACTTGGGTTATGTTATGTTAACAATACGAAAATATTTTTTTTTTCATTTCCTGTCTGTTTGTCTGTTTGTCCGCGATGGACGCAAAAACTACTGGACGAATTTTGATGCGATTTTTTTGTTAGAAAGGGCTTGCTCAGACTTAAAATCTTACGTTTGTTTGATCGCAATCGGTTGAGTAGAACCGAAGATATGAGCAAAGGTCGCGTTAACCGAGATGCAGGCGGGTGGAGCCGCGGGCGGAAGGCTAGTATGTCATAAACGTCAAATTCTATAGTGTAATAGTGATAGTAACTATGAGCAGGTTTACATTGCACGGGCAAAACATACTTTAGGTAATTAACTTAACCACAACTGGAAAATCAATATAGCCTGAAATAATTTATGTATTTCAAAGTTTTGTCATGCAGCTATGAATCGTTATAACTTTCACATTATCATTTGTATTCCACATTTCCGTCTAACTGTTCGGTTCAGTTTGCAAATTGTGAGTTCTACATCATTCGTGGGCACAAATGCATAGTTCGGTACCTCAACGTGACGATTGCACAATCCCAAAGTCATTGTTACCGGTATTGCAGCGTTTTGCACTAGGAAAGATTTTACCACTCTGTGTTTTATCGATCACGCAGAGGTTTGTATTCAGAAGTATGGTAAGAGCAGTTCCAGCTGTTAGCTCATATTGCCCTCCCTACCCAAAGGTCTATAAGCCAGTTTAATTTATTTACCACATCTCTTCCCATGCGGTGTCGTACAAGGTGACACATTAGACAGTTATAATATAGCCCAGACTCAGCCTCAGATGCATGGCTCGAGTCAACAATAGTGCCCGGAATACGGCAATAGGCTCACCCCCTATTACGTGGGATCTAATACAAAGATTGGTGAAATGTGGGTTCTCACCTCTGCTTAACCTTTCGGGGATAAAGGCGTGATTATAATTATATATTATTAACGTATGTGTACATCAACACTAGATAATATGTAGCATCACTTAATATACTTAATTTTAGTTTCAAACTGTCAAAGCACTTCTGGAGCTCACTGTACGTAGAATAACAAAACATTAATTAAATTCAAAATAACAATTGTAGCTGAACAAATCTCACCGTTAAAATTCAAAGACGCCTGAAATATAGGTACAAATCAAAATAGACAGTTGAAATTAATGAAACAAACATTAATAAATGTTTAGATGTGGCATCTCGACGTTTCTTATCAGAATCAACTCCGTACGAAAGTTAAAAGTTACCCTTTCATCGCAATTTAAATACCCTAAAGTTTGCGCCATTGAAATACAATAGGAAGTTGGCTCTGCTCTCTGATAGAGCTCAACGAATATTTGCTCAAATTTAGATAATTTATTTCAATTTTCGCCTTTCATGTCGTATTATCGTTCCCAATTATCTATACAAACAAAGAACCAATTAATTATAAACGATATTTACGTAGTTAATGTCTCGCAATATTAATATTTCAGTGTTTAAAGTCATCGGTATTTTAGATGAACGAAACTCTTTGACATTTAGTAGGTAAATTCATTGCCATTGGGGGAATGACAAACGATTATGTCCTCTGCATAAACTAGTGCCTCAATGTTTTATCGAGGTCACCAATAAATGAAAAGCGCACACTTTACGCGACACATGAAAGAGAAATAAAAGACAAACATTTTAACAGCTGTGGCCTTTCTCTGAAAGCAGTTTGAATTCATTGATTTCAGTTTACATGGGAAGCAAAACAGAAACAGTTTCTGTAATACTTGTTCAAATACCTTATATGTGGAATATATGAAATCGAATGAACTATGTCAACGTATTGGAAACGAATAAACTATTCAGTTTGTCGACGCACATCAAACAAACGTATTTACGAGTAAGTATTGTTTTTCTTAGAACAAAAGTCAATGCTCTAGGCTACGTCAATAAAGGGTAATAAATACTTTAACTCGCCCCTTTGGGTGGGAAGAGGTCACGTACAAAAAATCTCCTGCCGAGCCAAGGGTACAAAATTCGAACGTAATTCAATAAGAGAGGCCTGGCCACACTCCCCGCGGGCCCGATCGGCCGACAGTCATACCCAGCAAATTGATGAGATTTACAGCCGAGATTCCCCGAAGTTAGCCGAAGGGAAATTAAGTTCGACAAACTCTTCAAGTTGTTCAACAAACGTACTGACCTTATCGCTTCGTAGTCCTGATATCTTTTTTGTGATGTTTCTAAGTACGAATAGTTGTAAACTTTGTTAAGAGATTTGAATAACTTGGACATGTCTATTGAGATAGAAAATTGTTCTTGAAAGTAGACTGTACTTTTTCTTTTATTGTAAAGTTATTTGTAGTTTTATGACAAATACTAGTTGTTCATAGTGGTACATTTTGTTTCCTATATTCGTTTTTAATTTTTAATGGTAAGTAATAATAATAATAGTTGGGAGCTCAATTCATTTAGATAGACTTCCATAAAGCCTCAGATACATGGCTCGAGTCAACAATAGTGCCCGAAATACGGCAATAGGCTCACCCCCTATTACGTGGGACCTAATACAATGATTGGTGAAATGGGGGTGTTAATCCACCTCTGCCTAACCCTCCGGGACAAAAACGTGATTGTATGTATGTATTTATGGAATACATACGCGAGATCAAAAGTTCATAAGATCAACAATCAATATGTCAACGCCATGAGATCAGCAGTTTAAAATATCAATGGCTTACTACACCAATAACTTATGAGTTCAATTGTAGGGGGCAAGATGACACCGTAGTTCCCGGACCCGAGGCGATTGCTCTAGGTCAGCCAGGGTGCGAGAAATACGCCAATGGCTATCTCACCTCCGGTAACGGAAGACCCAAGACGGCGTATGGTTTTTGTCGGTTCAAGTCTGACATAACGAACTCCGCCACCTGCGGTGGGGAAGAGGGGGGGGGGGGGGATGCAAGGGAATTGCCGTACTATAAAAAAGTTAGGCTACCATCATTACTCATTTCATTTTTATCAAAGAATTTCAGGTGAAGATATTGATAAATAAAAAATTGAAAAGAAGAGAAATATTCAGCAGTTTTTTATCACTCTCATTGCAGCAATTACTGATAAATTATTGTCAATGATTGATGCAGCAGACAGTGATAATAAACGTAGTTGTAGGTTACAACTTATCTCATCATAGCCATTGAAAAATCAAGATAAAATCTCTGTCTTTTTATCACTCATTAAAATATTGATAAATTACGAACTAAGATTGAGATGGCTGAAAAAGATGATTCATATTCATGAATGTTTTTTTCAGATTATAATAAGATATAGATCTAACTACACAAAAAAGAACATTTTGTAAATAACATGATAGCTATCCCTTATAATGTACAGAAGACATTATATCATACGTAAGTACCTACTCGTAATAGGGCACGCCGTAGTAGCGGCGGTAAGACCCATCATGGGGGAGTGGCTAGAGAGGCCACACGGCGGCCTCTCGTTCTGGCTGACGCAGATAATCACCAGTCATGGGTGTTTCGGGCGGTATCTGCATCAGATCGCGAAGAAAGAGCCAACGTCCGAGTGCCATCACTGCGACGCGAGCGAGGACTCGGCGCTGCACACGCTCACCGAGTGTCCGGCGTGGGAGACGCCGAGACGGGAGCTGGTGGCGACCTTGGGAGTGAGAGTTCTCACGCTCGCTACTTTGCTCGCAGCAATGGTTCGCTGCGCGGATGCGTGGGCCGCCGGCGCCTCCTTCTGCGAGCAAATAATGCTCGTGAAATGGGAGGCGGAGCGGGAGCGAAGGAGAATCGCAGACCTTGCGGCCCGCGAAGAGCGTAGAAGAATCGCTAACCGCGCGGCCCGTAACGAGCGACGGCAACTCGGGCGTCGGAGGTCGCAGAACGACCTCCGTCCCCCATGAGCGCGGGCCTGGGGGTGACGGGTGGAGCCGCCTGTCACCCTAGCAGAAGCAGGCCACGGCGGCGGTGCGCATTGCGTGCCTCCCCATACCCGGGGGCGAGTTGGGGACTCTACGGTCCCCACATCGGGAGAGGGCCAGATCGAGAGATATGGCCCTGGGTCGGCCGGGGTGCGAGGGATATGGCCCTGGGTCGGCCGGGGTGCGAGGGATATGGCTACAACAATCTCACCTCCGGCAACTGACGGCCCACAGTCGGCGTGCGTTTTAGTCGGTTCGAGTCCGACATAACCTCCTCCTCCGGCTCCGGCGGGGGAGGTATCCGCGGGGATTTCTCGCACGATAAAAAAAAAAAAAAAAAAAGTACCTACTCGTAATAATAATGAAGTGAAGTGACTCAAGTAAGCCGTTGTTATTTGTTTTTTATCTATAAAATGGGATGGGAAATCCCTTAAATATAATCAACATAACCATTTATTGATAACACACTTGTACTTTTCCACGATATTTATTACTGAACCTAACCGGTTTCGCCTTACGGTATTCTCAAAGGTTTACATTGACAGTTCCGTTCGTCATCGTCTCATAGAAGTGCCATCAATCAATAGTATAAATAGTCAACATGACCACTCATTATATTATCATCCAATTAAGTAAAAAACTGGAAAGGTCTAATGACGGTACTCGTAAAGTATGTAAGAATAGAAGCAATCGGGGGCTGTTTTCTCTACCTACCCCCGAGAGAAATAGGCGTAAGGATTATGTATCTAATATATAAAATTCTCGTGTCACAAATGTGCGTAATCGAACTCCTCCGAAACGGCTTGACCGATTTTGATGAAATTTTTTGTGCTTATCCGGTATCTATGAGAATCGGACAACATCTATTTTTCATCCCCCTAAATTTTAAGGGTGGTCCACCCCTTAATTTTTCAGACAAAATTTTTGTTTTTATTTTTTTATGATACATCATACAAAAATACATGCAACCCTAAATTTTCACCCCTCTACGATCAACCCTTATTTTTTATTTGGTAATTAAAAAGTTTTATCTAATATATAAAATTCTTCTGTCACGGGGTGCGTAATCGAACTCCTCCGAAACGGCTCGACCGATTTTGATGAAATTTTTTGTGCTTATCCGGTATCTATGAGAATCGGCCAACATCTATTTTTCATCCCCCTAAGTGATAAGGGTGCAGCGGGAACGGGATTTGAATACCACGCGGGCCGAAAATATGGCGGTACGAAGTTAGCCGGGGCAGCTAGTATATTTATACAATATCTGTTTTGTTAAGAAAAAAGAACTACTTAAAATCTTACGGTGAGTTACTGTAACACTAAAAACAAAAAGTGTTGATGCAAATTCATAACTAAAGTGAGCAATTCCAAGTGCGCGTCAAATTCATTTGTATACAGATGACCGTCACTGTCCATCTTCCGTATACAATTCATCGTAGTGTATATATTATTTGTTGGTATTTATGAAAACTATTTTGTAAAATATTTTTTTATGTAGGTAGGTGAAAATCATGTGATGCATTGCGACGAGGCCCAGGTTATAAAAGGGCTGGCAGAGACAGAATGGGAACTTAGTGGATCCCGAGTCTTCGAAGAGTAAGGTACGATAATACCCCTGTTATATTTATCTGTTCTTATTATACTGTGTACTTGTTGATTTATTACTGTGTAATTGTGTAATAATTGTGTTTGTATAGTACCGAATAACTACAGAGAACAAAATTATTATGGCTATCATTGGCGTTACAGTAAATGTATGGTAAAAGATTGGTACATAGTAATTGAAATGAAATAGCGATTTATTATTAAGTACCCTCCTTGGGTGTTCGAAGTACAGTTTAACTTGATGGTCATTCTCCTTTGGGTTAATACCATTGAATGATAGTTGTTTATGTATGTGATAACAATGATTGTAAAGAACTGGTTCGATACCAGTGTGATACGTAGCTTTCTGTGTACCTATTACCTATGTATTATAGTGTTGGCTAAAGCTAGTTAAGATAAGTTATGTTGTAAATTGTTGTTATTACTATATTACGAGTATTATTAGGAGACGGACTGGTTTTCTTGTCAGTTCTTTTTTCAGTCGATACGTCCTTTTGGAACTGACGTAGAGTAGGTACCTTCCTTAACCCATCCTTACAAGAGATCCGTAGCTCAAGTTTAACGGAATAAAGAGATTGAAATAAGAGTAATACTGGCTTTTTAATTATAACTAGCTGACCCGGCGAACTTCGTACCGCCATATTTGCCGCCCGCGTGGTATTCCGATCCCGCTGTACCTTCTATTCAAATTTCCATGTTAGATTCTAATCCCGTTCCCGCTGCACCATTCCCGACCCGTATTATGAACAAACATGCCACATATAATTGACCATGGGAAAAATATGGCTTTTCTAGATTCAGACCCGTTCCCGCTGTACCTTCTATTCAAACTTCCATGTTAGATTCTGATCCCGTTCCCGCTGCACCGTCCCCGACCCGTGAACAATGTGAACATGCCACATAAATAATTGACCATGGGAAAAACATGGCTTTTCTAGATACAGACCCGTTCCCGCTATACCTTCTATTCAAATTTCAATGTTAGAGTCTGATCCCGTTCCCGCTGCACCGTCCCCGACCCGTTAACAATGTGAACATGCCACATATAATCGACCATGGGAAAAACATGGCTTTTCTAGATTCAGACCCGTTCCCGTTGTACCTTCTATTCAAACTTCCATGTTAGAAGATTCTGATCCCGTTCCCGCTGCACCGTCCCCGACCCATGAACAATGCCACATATAATTGACCATGGGAAAAACATGGATTTTCTAGATTCAGTATGGTCTTTTAAGGATTGTCCTTTGTGATTTGTTTATGGTCGTGGCCAATGCAAGACGGATCGAAAATTGAAGTCTCTTAAATTCAAGCGGCATGTCGGTTGGGATCATCGGGATCCTTGGAAAAAAATTTCATCAAAATCGGTCGAGCCGTTTCGGAGGAGTTCGATTACGCACCCCGTGACAGAAGAATTTTATATATTAGACTAGCTGCCCCGGCGAACTTCGTACCGCCATATTTTTGGCCCGCGTGGTATTCAAATCCCGTTCCCGCTGCACCCTTATCACTTAGGGGGATGAAAAATAGATGTTGGCCGATTCTCATAGATCCCGGATAAGCACAAAAAATTTCATCAAAATCGGTCGAGCCGTTTCGGAGGAGTTCGATTACGCACATTGTGACACGAGAATTTTATATATTAGACTAGCTGCCCCGGCGAACTTCGTACCGCCATATTTTCGGCCCGCGTGGTATTCAAATCCCGTTCCCGCTGCACCCTTAGCACTTAGGGGGATGAAAAATAGATGTTGGCCGATTCTCATAAATACCGGATATGCACAAAAAATTTCATCAAAATCGGTCAAGCCGTTTCGGAGGAGTTCGATTACGCACCCCGTGACAGAAGAATTTTATATATTAGACTAGCTGACCCGGCGAACTTCGTACCACCATATTTTCGGCCCGCGTGGTATTCAAATCCCGTTCCCGCTGCACCCTTATCACTTAGGGGAATGAAAAATAGATGTTGGCCGATTCTCATAGATACCGGATAAGCACAAAAAATTTCATCAAAATCGGTCGAGCCCTTTCGGAGGAGTTCGATTACGCACCCCGTGACAGAAGAATTTTATATATAGAATTATATGAAAAGAAAAAAAATGAAAAAAGAGATTGCGCTCGTTACCTATAATAACGAAAATGGTCCATCTGTCTTCCGTTTCACTGAATAAAGGAATTCAGTCACAAACCTCACAACAAAGTCACAATGTAGCTGTATATCTCAATGTTAAACAAAACATTGGAGATGGCAGAAATATGGTCAGTAAACCACAAGATACCCACCACAGCACATTCCTTTTTGTAACATTCAGCTCCTGCTTTTGTTCCACTAGCAGCAGCCACAGAATAAATGATGGTTTTATAGACCTACCTACTCTTGTAACCAAACCGGCATTTTGAGGTTTCACACATCCCTCCATATTTGTACCATAGAAGTATTACCTTCACCATGTAATCTGGCATAGATGACCTAGTAATTTACATTTTTTTAGAAAGCCCCCACTGAGTTGGGTAAAGGCTCAGAGAATGATGAATGATTCTAATATTTAAGAGTTATATAACTATGAAACCTTGAAATGTTTCAAGGTATCGTGTTTTGAAGATTCAATAAAATTAACAGATTTCAATGAATCTTTTGACTGAACTTTCTATCGGATTATAATTTGCAAAAGAGACTCGTCTGTTATCAAGCTAGGTTTCGTTCTTATAGGACATTACTCTTAAGTATTTTTTTTAATTGAATTTGAATTAATACCATGTTTTATTAAACTTATTCATACATTCACTTTGCTTCATCGCGTACGCGTTAAAGTTGATGCGTAAAAGTTTTCGGACATTACTCTTAAGTATTTTTTTAAATCGTCTTTGAATTGCTACCATGTTTTATTAAACTTAGTCATACATTCAGTTTGTTCCATCGCGTACGCGTTTAAATTGATAAGTTTTGACGCAACCAACTTAAATTACTGCTTTTTGCGATTACAACGTCAGCATACAATTATTCTCTGAGAGAAATTCATTCTGCCCGGTATCGACGTTGTCCCGGCACGGAGATATCTCATTTATTTCGCTTATCATTGCCCCGGGAACGAGTATCGTCAACACGACGGCCATTTCTTTGGATGTAGCCACGAACTTAGCGGATTTTTATTTTAGTCATAGATTGTGTCGCTATAATAATCGACTGATAGTTAGGGTCTATGTGACACAGTGTAATTAGTCAAAGTATTTGTTTGATTTTGACTACATTACCGTTCTGCTAATCGCGAGGCTAGAACACCATCACTACTAGGCCATCAGTTATATTTGTAGAAGTTTTCTGCTTCGTAATCCCAAAGAGTACTGTCCAATTACTTGTCAGCGTTACTGGTTGATCGAATGGTGGTCTATGTCGCTAAAAAATAAATATACCGTCTTCTGCTATTTATGCCTAACACAATTCTGCCTTCTGAAGTCATTACTAATTCGGTTAATTATGAGCATTCTGCCAAAATATGATTCTATTAAATAAATCGATATGCCTCAAAAAAATTCGATTAAATAAAATTATGCCAAATGGGTTATCCAATTTCACAGTATTAAGTTTCTGCCAGATGGAAGGCAACCAAATTTATCTGAACTTACGGACAGAAATAAATTTGTTTTTGAAAAAAAAAACGAAAAAGCTTTAATCAATACTGTTGCAGTTGCCAATACTGTTAATACAAAGGTGTGTACTTATCTTCTTTGACGTCTTTACTGACTTTTGAACTCCTGTAAAAGTCAAAGTGAACGCACTAGATTTTCCTCGACTTAAAATCGCTCAACAAATAAAATAACACCACAAAAATATCAAGACTAAATCAAGAATAAAACAATGATTAAATGTACTGACTTAAACTAACAGATAACAAAGACAACCAAGCGACGGTTTTCACAAAACGACTACAATATGGGGTTCTTCAAGAAGGGCATTAGAAGGTTTCTTTAGGGTCGGCAGCACGAGTGTGACGCCCCTGGTGTTGCATACGTCCATAGGCCACGGTAACCACTTTCCATCTGGTGGGCCATGTGCTTGTCTGCCACCTAAGTGGTATAAAAAAAAACATAAAATACACAACAAAACTTAATGCGAAGTTACTGAAATCGCTGGTTTTATGGTGTCATCTCCCTCCGCGGCGTAACGTTGGCGGGTTGCAATGAAAAATAAAAGGTGCACAACACAAAATGAACAAGACTCGCCATGTTGACACTGTCATTTGTTTAACTGTGATTCAGCTCCCCGGGTAGCGGTGAATATTTATTTTGCACGGACTTCATAAATGAGGTAGGCGATAACACTGGTTCGATAATGGACACTAGTGCAGGACAGCCGTCAGGAATGCTTGGATAATTTTTGATTCGCAAACATGGAAGAACGCTACAGTTATTTTTTTGGTTGATAATATAAAAATTAATCTGTTTTTATATATACTTTTATTATGTGTATTATTTCATGTACTTTTTACAGCTCGCTAAAGTTTTGTCTTGTGTAAATGCATGATACGAAATGTCAACATCATTTAATGCAATAGTCGAAACAACTGGAAAAAAAACATGGTATATAACTATCCCGAATGTGATGAAACTCTAATGTCATTGTAAAAAACATATTTACAGTTAAGATGAATGAAATCAGTAAAGTTGATCTCAAGTTATAGCGTGAGCAATAGCAACAAGAATTATTTTTTTCATATTCAGATTTTAGTCTTGTCTAGATGCCCAGATGAATTTCATAGTTATAATATTACCCTACACAAGCAATTTTTACTTCCAACAACATCTGCACGCCAAATTATAAGACCCAATTGCTATCAAAAAAGCAAGAAATATTTGTATATGACATACATATGGGACCTTTAACAAGCAACTCGGAGAAATAAACATTTTACGATTGGTTTAGTACGCCGGCGTCGATTGTTCTCAACGGTTGTATGTAAGTCATCAAATCAGACCATAAAAGTCAACTGCTGCTAACCCCTCTAAAATGCTTGAATGCTTGTTTGAAATAGAAGTGGCATTAAACATATATAAGGATCGTCTCTTGCGTTTGGAAACTTCGTAAACCTTATTGAAATTCATTTATTGATAATTGTCACGAAACTAATTATATTGAAGTTGACCGAATTGGAGCTGATTCTGTAAAATTTGGCCGGTACTGTAGGTTATTCATTCACATTCAAACAGGTGAACGAATCTTCCTGAAATTCGGCATTCCGTACAGGGATAGATAAATCGGCAGGAAAAACACATAATTATGCTACTTTTGTACCTAGAATAGCAGTTGTGTCGTTTATATCACCGCGGGCGAAGCCGAGGGCAACAGGCCAGTTATAAATATGTATTTCAAAACGTTGTGTTTAGGTGTTGAACTATAGTATACTCAAACATTGCTATGTCATACCAACGTAAGGAATTAGCTACTACTACTGCTACTGTTACCTACCTTGGCCGAAGTTCACCTATACATACATCCCATAAGATGCACACATTGACAGTTTGAAGAAAAATATTGACATTAGCTTAGGCTGGCTTTAGAGTCACGCTGACCATCAGCGCTGACTGCTCAGCGCGTAGCTTGTCAGACCAACGCACGCGCTGATAGCTACGCGTTATTCTAAAACGCTTCCTAGAAGTTCATATGTTTCGGCTGTCAGCGCCGACGGTCAGCGTGCGGTCAGCGCGACTCTAAAACCAGCCTTAGTCACACAACGCGTATTTCAAGCTGATGAATTTTGTTAGCATACTGTGTATAGGTATACCTACAGTATATGGTCTAAGTTTAATCCTTAAGCTACCGATGCTTTTACATTTCTAATTAATTTGAGCCAAAGATTTTTAAACCTCATTTCATTATGAGGAGGGAAACTGAATTTATGCTTTAGTATTTTTCTTAACTTACTAGGATTAATAACCGAAGCAATAAACGGGTGACTACGGTTGCATTTTAACGATTCCTTTCATAGCCAACTTTATCTCTTTTTCAATTTATGTCGAGGTTTCAGATTAATTAAAATAGCTTTCCTTATCGAATAAGTTATACTATAATCACGATGAATGATTATATTATGGGATTCAACTATGATCTTCAGGGTTTAACCCAGTATGCACTCCAGGAGTGTTGAGTACATTACGAAGCTAATAATTTTGAGGGACCTGTGGCGTAGCGGTAAAGCGTGCTACGAAGGGGGCGTGGTTTCGATACCCGCTTAGTGCAAAAATGTATATGCATGAATGAATGTATATTTGCATTGTTCTGGGTGTTTATATGTACATAATATGTATATATTTAAATTAAAAAATTATCTAAGTATGTTTAATATGTTTATCCTCTGGGCATCTTTGGGTCTACGAGTAGATAGCGCTGGATACAATGAAGTAGAATATTTAATTACTTACTATAATTATTAAATAAAAGCGTAAATTAATAATAGTAATTAGTAGTATTGCTCTTGAACTACAGCTTGAAAAGGGAATTTTGTGGTATAGTAAGAAAGGTGACTTTCACATTCATACTTTTCTGTCAGATGTCATCTCTACCTTTTCCTTTCATAAGCAGGACAACACGTGCAGGGATTAAATGCCACCCACATACGGTGCAGAATATTCCATCAAGAACCAAGCGATTCGGTCACTATTTGCTTTGCCGCACCATTAAGACCTGGAATTCCTTACAAGCCCACTTGTTTCCTTTTTCCTACAGTCCCGGGAACTTCCCATGCGGGGCATGTGAAAGTATCTGATGAGGCCGTCAAGCTGAGTGCCACCATTGTTACATGGTACGTGTCTGTAATAGTGACCCTCTTTCTGAGACTTTGCCCTCAGCGTACTTTCAGGCGAGGTGAAGTCAATTTGAGGTGTCCTACATAAAATAATCTTATTTAATTTACGAGTTCAAATAAAATTACTTTCAGAATTAATTTGTGAGTAGAAAAATCGAGTTTCCTGGACATTCTTCCTCAAAAATAACTGTACTTTTGTTGATGAATTGGACTTCCTTTTCAATTTCTGTCATTTAGGTTGAAAATTTAATTACGCTGCTTACAATCATGGCTATTTTCGTTTTATTTGATCAAGAATTTGGTTTGGAAATTAAACGTAATAATATGTTCTTAAGTTAGACACACTTAAGCATGTCGTTTTGGATACAATCAGCGACTATGGTTGTATGGTCGTTGGATACAATAGTAACCATGACGTAAGATTGTTCTTTTTTGTTACTGTAATATCTACAGACGGTCAAATTCAAGGACATCAAAGTTTACATTATTTCTAGTTTCACACAAATTCATTAATTATCATGTACCTACATTTATATCTTACCTATATCACAATGTATAGATTCAAGAAGAATCAATTAATCAAAAAAAAAAAGAAAGAAGATTCAAAAAGAAAAAAAAATACAAAAAAAAATCAGCATCAGATCGATCTTGAGTAGCAAATTACTCAAGATGGTCTAAAATTCAATAATTTTGAGTTGAGTCAAACAGTTTTATTGATTTAAATTGGATTATCGTCCGAACTAAAGGTGTGTACCAATTATTACGATAATCAGTCAACAGGAAGGGGAAATACCAAGGTATGAAGATCATTTTGAGTAGTTTGCTAGTCAATTTCAATCTGATACTGACTGTACACTTTTTATGTACGCATATTTACCTATTGATAATATTTTTTATATATTTTTGCTGTTACCATGCCGATATCGACGTAAAAGGTCGTTGCAGTACAATGTAGTGTACGATACAGTATCCAAATAAGACTAAAATCGTTGATATTGTAACATAGTTTGCAAGTATTTATCAATATTTAGATATAACGATATCATTTAGAAAGGATAATAAATGAAGAGATACCTACTTTCCGTGATAAAAAATAAAGCTGCTTTGATTAGATTTGATGTACATAGATAATATTATGATGAAATCTTTTGTAGTTATTGTGCTATCATTCATTTTAGATATATATGACTACATATTACTTACCTAATTTACCTATTTATCATTCGAGAGATAGGTAGGTCAACACATCACTAGGGTCACTCGCTCGGTGGTACCGTTTAAGTTTAGAAGACCTACGGTAACACCAGGGGTATGGCCAGGGGTACCGTGGGTCTGAAGCGAATAAAACCTACAAATCTTCAATCCCCATCATCCTAGGAGTCTTTTCTCTACTCAGTTAAAGTCAGCTTTTCAGTTTAACAACGTAGCGGCCGAATTTCGATATTTTTCGTAAAGCGACTGTTATCTGACCTCCACAACGCACTGGCGATATCAAACTGGTGCACAGGTGCTTCAACGACCCGTAACGATATTGCCATGTCCGTATGGCAACCGGAACCGATAGCTTAACCTGCTCTCCGAGTCAAGAACGAGACTCAACATGTTATGTGTGGTCACCCATCTTAAGGTCTCACTGCTTAAGATGCCCATGGCCGTGCAGATTAGAAAAGTGAAAGCCGGAAAGCTAACCCTGAACTGTGAGGTGAAGGGTGATGATGATAATAACCCATCTTAAGACTGACCGGACTATGATCATCTTACTTTGCAATTTGTCAACCTATTCTGTTACCCTTTTATACACGAGCTCCTCAAAACACGGAACCCCATCTTCTGGCTACAATTAAAGTAAAACATAAAAGATAAACAATCAGAATATTTTCTTTTTTCTCTTTACATTTCTGTTTTCTGAACACAAAAATTCTCGAAAAAATCCTCGATTAAGACTGCTTTGGCATCACACTGGACTTTTATGCATGCAACCCGGGTTAGACTGCTGTGTTGGGCAAAGGGTTTTTAAATTTTCAATTATCCTAATAGCATCACGAAGTTAGACAAAATTGCTCTACTTACGGTAATAGGGAGCATAATGCCGTCAAATAAGGTGACATGGCATTATAAAGTACGGCGCGTTATTGGAGACTTTTGCTTACTACTCCAAAAGTATACTTACATCTTAATATAATTCTTCTGTGCGTAGGTATGTTGGTCACCTCGTAAACAGCGAGACAGATTTGGATGAAATTTTGTATATACCAGTGTTGTTCCTGTTTGAATCCGAGGTTTTCACCTTGGAGCCCAGGGTCCGCTTACTTTTATTTTTTATTTTTTATATCAATCAATCAATCAATTAGCCTACTGCAGTCCACTCCACAGTTTTTTTATATAGTACACGTCAATTTGACTTCGCCTTGCCTGATGGTAAGCTGAGGGCAAAGTCTTGGAAAGAGGGTCACCATTATAGACACGTACCACGCTACAATGGTGGCACTCAGCTTGACCGCCTCATCAGATGCTTTTTCACGCCCCGCTTAAAGGACCCGGGACTGTAGGAAGAGGGAACTTCTTCTCCTTTAGATTAATCTTTTATGAGAACGACTACCGCCTAACCTCCCAGCCTCGTATGGAAAGCCCAAAGCTACGCACGTCAATCATCAAGTGTACCTGCTTACAGGTAAGGTTGCCATGGTGTCCTAGGTCTTACTGAGGCTCATACATCCCTCCCTATAGTTATACCTACTTTTATGTAGTTATCATGTTAAATTCACCCAGGAAATAGGATGATACATCAACTATGTTCTCCAAACCCCCTTGACGGCTTATAGGCTCGTCCCTTATTTCATGAGATCGAAAAGCATACCTAACTGTCGAAATGTGGGTGTCAATACATCTCCACCTTCCCCTTCGGGGATTTACAGGCGTCAATATATATATATAATACGAATGTATCCTCCAAATAGATACTAAATGAGATTTGATTAAGGCCTTTCACGTCAATGACACCAATGACGACCAAATTCTTTTATGAATCACTTTATTCCAATATATGATAGGAATCTATCTCAAACAAGGTCAATTTAAATGTAATAATCATCACCAAGCAATCTTGGAAATTACAAAATGATAAAACAATGGCCCCTACGCAGGTATAGACCCAGATATGGTGCTTTTATGATTTGCATTTTCATTACTACGAGAGTCCGGCGCAAGTTTTTAAGGAAGTTATCAGGGAGTGACTGCCATCTGACCTCCCGAGGTCAGAAAAACGCTGAAATGACTTAGAAAGTTTAATTTTTTCGGCTTGGTAAAGTCAAAGTCAAAAATATTTAAATTTCATAAAATAAAAAAACCTACGAAGCAACACTCTTATCCAAAAAAGTATATCTTACGTCTAAAATAGATAAATAAATGTTAAGCCGTATAATAATTAAAATGAAGGTATAAATTACTGCAAGATAATGCAACAAGGTAAGGTAATAAGGAGATAAAGATAATAGTATAAGTAATATGTAAATTAATAAATTATATTTCATCACTAATTTATTTACAAACGTTAAACAGCGTCAATGTTTTATCATCTACATAATGGACGGCTCTTACATATTTCTCTTGCTTTGACTCATATTTATTTTAACTGGAGTCACTGCTAACTTACCCGTCAACCCCCAGAGGGAAGCCTGTCTTTCGATAATAAGTAGAAGTAGGCGGGAACAAGCTAATTGTGAGTTAGCGCTGTAGCAGAAACATTGTATAAATTACAAACAAATTATGTTTCTTTGCTTGCTAAATAAATCGAAATGAATGGTGAACTTTAATAACCTGCAATTGCAAATTCCTATAGGTATACTAGACAGATATTGAACAGCTCGATGTCGCTTTACGTGCTTAGTGGTTAATTAGCACAATATTAGTTCGCACATTCAAAATTTTGTTATACAGTCCGATTATTTGCTTCTAATAATTTGATTATAAAACATTATTTTCATTATAATCATCTTTGCGGTAGTCTCAGTTGCATCCGAGGCCTTTACCTCCGGAGAGGTGCCTCCTTCACGCAGAGGTGCACCTCTGCAGTCGATGGACCACCTCCTGCCGGGCCCGTTGTGCCCCTGCATCGGCACAACAGCTGCCGACCTTAATGAAGCGATGGAAAGTATAGTCAAGGTCGCCGAGGTTTGTTGATACAGGTTAATGCGACCATAGGCACGCATGTCATCGCCTACGACGGCGACGCCAAAAGCAGCTTGCAGCACTTTTTAAGTTTAGAGTTTACCCCTCCTACAGGCGCCAAATAAAACATCCTTTTAAATGTCCTTAATTGTGGTAGCAGATTTACGCTTCTAATAGAGCTTTGTTCCAAACTTAACAAGAAAAAATCACACCGGTCTCAATTTGTTGCCGCCAAAGTAACAAATGGAACGAAATTGGCCCAATAAACCAAGCTCTTGGTCTCTGAATGGCTATTAGCCATTGACCGCGACCGACCCGGCTATTTGGTGCATTAATTATTTAAATGTAAACCCAGCCAATCTCGGGGCTATTGCTGTTAATAATTTGGTGGCTGATAAGTTTCTTGAAAGAGTCTAGTGATTTTTTTTGTACCGTGTTTCTCTTTTTGAGAACTTTAGTGTGTGTGTGTGTGTGTGCGCGCGCGTCTGTGCGAGTCTACAAATATATTTTTTGCATAGGTTCATGTAAAGGAGTAATTTAACGAAACTAATGATGATGTAGGTTAAATGTAGAGCACAGAAAAAAATATTGACATATTCTAACAACTATCAGCAATAGGCAAATCAGCTAAATCTGTCCTCTTTTATTTCTTTTTCTTTTATAAATTTGTATTTATATTATAGAAAGAGTTAACGAGATATAGCCAAGTAACCATGTGTTGTTTTGTTGCAAGAAGAATGATCAACTTAACTCTAATGCCAAAGTGTCTTAAGTGTCCAATCAAATCAAGTAGCCTAGGAAAAAAACATTACATTACCGTGCCAAAAACATAATATATTACATTATATTAGTAATTATGTGGGACTAAGTACCGGGAAACCTCACAAGTACCAGAATATAATTTCAGTTGAACAAAGACAGTAATTAGAGGAACGCGAGCAACGGAGAAACCCGAAATGTGTTCCCTAAAATATTATTAGTTCTTTGGTAAAGTGACAGCCTCGGTGGCGTGGTTATAGAGAACATGACTGTTACGCAGAGGGTGCGGGTTCGATTCCCGCTCAGTGCAAATATTGGTGTGAATGATATTTATGTCTATTTCCATCGGTCTGGGTATTTTCGTGCCTTAGTGAGCACGTTCATCCATCGGTCCCAGTTCTTGGTCGTTACGGGTAGTTGGAACCCTAATATTCCAACAACTGGTCTAACTGAAATACTTCGGTATCGCCAATGGGTTGTGGAGGTCATAATATGGCAGTCACTTCACGAAAAATATCAAAGATCGGCCAAATCCGAAGTTAGACTGGAAAAAGCGGGCTCCTGACTCCGACATGAAAGCTTCGGATACGACTGGCATTAACGCTGAGATATAGAAGCATAGTTACGACAACTGCTGACGCATGCAGCAGATACGATCCGGATAAATTCCTATTCCGGATACTTCTCTATGGTCCTCCATAGAGAAGTCACAATGAATTACACGTATCCGCTGCGTGCGTCTGTAGTTCTTCGGAACGATACCTTTATGTACTATGGCCCAGTTTAATAATTAGGAAACTCTTCGCTTTTTCACCATTGATCATAAATATTAGTGAATTTGCGTTAAAAGTATGGTTATTTATGACGTAGTATTTGGATAACTTCTACAGGACTATTTAACATGAATTTAAAACGGTATAGACTGTCTCTAAATACTCGTAGTTTAACATCAGCACATTTACAATTAATGATTATTACCTCAACAAGCCTACTGTAGAAAGACTCGGCAATTTAGTCCTCCACGGTTACGTAGCGATTCGTGCTCTGTAATCTTCTAACAAAGCCCTTAGGCTCCATGGAGATGATTACACACCTTTGCTCGAGTGATCGCATTGAAGCCTTATCGATATTCTGTAAGTGCTAGCTGGATGTTACATAACTAGGCTTCAATGTTTCTTCAGTGTTCATTGATCCATTTTTTTTAAATGTAGATACAAGTTTTAACAACCGCTTTGCACGAAAAATATGAACTCGAGCTTAATTGGTTTCTTTTAATGAGTCTTATACATACTATGTCCTTATACAATTGGTTACAAATTTTCTAGCTTTTAAATTAAATTTAAATGATTGCGTATCATAAATTCAAATTACTGGGTGTGCTTAACTGACTTTATTGACAGTTAGCTGACTTTATTGTTATCTATTTAAATATTTCTTTTTGTATTTAGTTTTTGACCATATTATCTACTTGTTGACATTATAATGTACCTATGGATTAAGGGGAGGACAGTGATTCCTGTAATACAGTTTTTACAGAACTAGCTCGGGAACCAGGGATTATTTTTCACACATGTGTATCTATTTGTTAATAAAGATTTTTTTATTCAACTATGTAAACTCGGCTACAAAACTAGTATCATGTACAATGGTACTAGTGGGACAAAGATTCCCAGTAGTACCATTAATGGTACTAATCAATGGTACAGCTGGGCAAGAGGGGCTAAAACATTTCTGAGTAAGCTATCTTCACAATTAACATATTTATATTCTATTCTATAACGTAGAGACTGGTTTCAATCTATCTTTAGAAACATGAAACTGGATCGGGTGCTGTATACACAAAATATGATATCTTTCCTGCTGATAACGCGTTATAGGCCATCGTAAGGAATAATAGTTTCCGAGCAATGTCCTTTCTATAAAAATATAATAAATATACAAAAGTATTTATACTCACTGTTATAGAGTACATAGAGTACATAGAGCACGAATCGCTACGTAATTGTGGAGGACTAAACTGCCGAGTCTTTCTACAGTAGGCTTGTTGAGGTAATAATCATTAATTGTAAATGTGCTGATGTTAAACTACGAGTATTTAGAGACAGTTTATACCGTTTTAAATTCATGTTAAATAGTCCTGTAGAAGTTATCCAAATACTACGTCATAAATAACCATACTTTTAACGCAAATTCACTAATATTTATGATCAATAGTGAAAAAACGAAGTGTTTCCTAATTATTAAACTGGGCCACAGTACATAAAGGTATCGTTCCGAAGGTGACCGCATACGACAACTACAGACGCACGCAGCAGATACGTGTAATTCATTGCGGCTTCTCAATCGTCCTCTTTATACGTATCGGAGTTTAACAAGTTATTAGGTACGCTGTATCTGCTGCATGCGTCAGCAGTTGTCGTATGCTTCTATATCTCAGCGTTAATGCCAGTCGTATCCGAAGCTTTCATGTCGGAGTCCGCTTTTTCCAGTCTAACTTCGGATCTTAGAATAGCGGGACCACCGGGAACTGGGGGTTTTTTATTGCGGCATCTGTCCATTCGGAGGGTTTTAGCCTACTATTGCCATGCTGGCCAGACGGGTAGGTAAAGAGCTTTTCTCGAGTGTTCCTTCTCTCAGGTCATTCCGACCTTCGCAGAATATCGGCCAGAAGTCGTCCAGAATAGTGGCTGGGACAGACTGGATAAGGCTCATCAAACGTGGCGCATATTTGGAGAGACCTATGTCCTATGACTGCAATAGGCTAATTGATTGAGTTGATTGATTGTTATTGTTACTGCTTTTTAAATTAAATCATATTTTAATACGCTAGCATTTAGTGATTGATTATAATCTCTGTTTTATGCTTTTTAAGTAAACTTGGTCATTGGAATTGATATCATCTTCCACATTCCTATTCGTTGAAATTGTCTTTTAGTTATTTATGCATTTCTTTGTAATATTGGTTTTATCTTTTTATCTTACGGGTATAACATATCGATCACTTAGCTTTTATATTTCTACTATCACATGTTTGCTGCACGTTATTCGGGTTTTACCTGAATAATGAAAATCAAGATTTGTTCCAAACTAATATCCTTTATTGTACGAGCGCCCTTTCAATAAATTTTACGAGTACCTATTATAATAGTCTTGGGGATAATAATATTATTGCAACGCTGACGATATCTACCTATTCATTTTCCATTTTATAATTCCAAAATGCCCCGTTGACAAATTAGCTTGTCTGAATCGAAGCATGTAACTATGTTACTAAAGACTAAAGACACGCAACAAAACATAACAGGTTTACATCACTATGGTTTTTCATAATATTGTTTATTGTATTTAACACTTTAGAGAAATAATCACTGACCTGAAATAAGTACCTATTAACTATTTCAGGTCAGTGGAAATAACACTTTCGCTAAGGTGCCAAACGTTTAACAACAAGCACCTTAGAGAAATACAGCGTACCTACCCAATACTTGTCAAACTACGATTGAGAAGCCGCAATGAATTACGCCTTAATATACCAAATAAAATAAAAAAGTTTTGAAAAACCATAGTGATATAAATCTTTTATATGTTTTGTTTCGTGTTTTTGGTGAAATTGTTGCGAAAATATCCGTACCTTTACGATTGCTTGTACACTCATGCTTAGAGACTTATACTTCATTAAGTCTAATAAACCAAAGGTACGTCATCAACGGCGTTTATTACAACAAGTGTCTCTGAATGTCTGCTCTGAGCGTCGGAAGCTGCATGTGTGTACAACGCAGGTATTAATTAATGTAACCAGTTCCGCTCCCAGAATATTGGTACAAGGTAATAGCGAGAGACGATAGAAATCATGTGTATAAAAAGTATATTTTATTGTATTAAACATCCTGTATATGCGTGAAAAAAGGGCTGATCATAAGCACTAGAAACTGACGGATTTGTATGAAAGGTTCAATAATAGACAGACAGAATTAGGCACTCTTCGTGGCGTGGAGATAGAGCCGAAAAGAATTCGAATACTTCAACACAAGGAGTATGGGTTCGATTCCCGCACAGTGTAAATATTTGTATGCATCTTCTTCTTTGCTTTTCTTTTCACGGAAGATATCGTAGTTAAGCCTCATCACAGTTCGACTGGAAACCCGACCCCAACTGATATGGGAAAAGGTTCAGAAAATGATGTCTGAAGGGTACGTTAAGTCATCGGTTGTCATTTGAATAATGCAATCGTTAGGTACGGGAAGTTAGTAAAGTAGTAAAAGGTAGTAGTCGTAAAAAATCCGACAACTAACTTTAGCGATGAGATGAGATGAGACGAGACGAGACGAGACGAGACGAGACGAGACGAGACGAGACGAGACGAGACGAGACGAGACGAGACGAGACGAGACGAGACGAGACGAGACGAGACGAGACGAGACGAGACGAGACGAGACGAGACGAGACGAGACGAGACGAGACGAGACGAGACGAGACGAGACGAGACGAGACGAGACGAGACGAGACGAGACGAGACGAGACGAGACGAGACGAGACGAGACGAGACGAGACGAGACGAGACGAGACGAGACGAGACGAGACGAGACGAGACGAGACGAGACGAGACGAGACGAGACGAGACGAGACGAGACGAGACGAGACGAGACGAGACGAGACGAGACGAGACGAGACGAGACGAGACGAGACGAGACGAGACGAGACGAGACGAGACGAGACGAGACGAGACGAGACGAGACGAGACGAGACGAGACGAGACGAGACGAGACGAGACGAGACGAGACGAGACGAGACGAGACGAGACGAGACGAGACGAGACGAGACGAGACGAGACGAGACGAGACGAGACGAGACGAGACGAGACGAGACGAGACGAGACGAGACGAGATAAGATATTCTTTATTGTACACCATTAAAGTATTATAAGATAAAACCATATAAATTACAACGATATGGAATAGTAACGTTCATTAGAATAATAAAATAATTAATAAAAGTAAAAAAAAAAATGTATATGTTTTTTTTCTCATATTTTTAAAATAAGCTAGTTTAATTGTAAATAATATTGTAATGTAATTATTATTGATAAAAAATAAAAAGTTACAATTAAAACCAAATTTACATAAAATGCACAATGGGCGGCCACAAACGTAACATTACTTAGTTGCAAAAAAAACTAAAATTGACTTTTTCAAGTAAAACCTATCCTCTTGGACCACCACTCCGGTGCGCTCGTCAGGGTGCGAGGCATAAATCTTACCCACAGCTCTTTTGCAGCTTCCGGCAGTGCGCTCTCGCACCTTGTCCGCCTATAATTAATTCAATACTGTAATATTTAATTAAAATATTAAATTCCTTACCTTTGCCAGCGCTGTGGGTTAAAATATCCAGTGTCAAAATGCAGGGGTCAGTAGGTTTTCGGGCTCTGAACATTTTTATTACGGAATAAAAAGTAAGGCTGCGTTTACACTTGTAAGTTTCGATTAAAAAATCCAGCTTATTCTCGATCCCCCTTTTACCTTTATTCTGCCTGACATTTTGATCAGATGACACTGAATGAAATTTTGAAGCATTTATTATGCTAACTATTCTAATCGATTTAGAAAGAGAAAAGAGAATCGACCTCGGGCGGAACACGAACCCGCGATCTTTCCCTGACAGGGGGAACGCTCTGACCACTAAGCCACCGACACCGCACGAAGCCAATCTAAATTCCTCTATATTTTCGTCTTTTGGGGCGACGGTGGAGTCATCTACCGACACTCGTACGAGCTGATATGGTGGCATTGTTCATGGTTTCAAGTCAAAATTGTGTTCCTGTTATTCCTATATTACTATTGTCTGTCTGTTCTATGTCTGGGTGTTTCTATGTATAATATGTTTATGTAGATAATGTATTTACAAAAAAAATTGTATCTAAGTGTGTTTATCCGCATTCTAGAACCCATAACACAAGCTAGTTAAGCTATGCTTTTGGGTCTAGATAGCGTTGTGTAGAATGTCCTACAATATTTATTTATTATTACTATTATTATTATATATGATTTTCAGTCCCCATAAGAGGAGGCGAGCCTATTGCCGCCAAATGGGCGCTTTTTCATGGGCTGTATGTTGATACTTGGATGGAGATCAGCCCTTAGTCACTTCTACAATACCCGTGGGTAGAAATAGAGTAATCCTTTTCTACTCCATCAGGAACCAACACGGTTGTAAAAAACTTAAGATTTAAAATAATCTTTTACCACCCTCACCATTATACCCTGTTAACAACCAAAATGACAGATATGTTTATCGTAATATGCAGTCAGCAACAAAAGACGATAAATGTATCTTTACATAAAATCACTTATTCATTCTATTAATCATAGCAATTTGTGATAACAATGTAGTCTGTAAAATTACCCGTCTTTGATTTCACTCAAACACTATCAAATGTAATTACAATATACCTAAGTATTTCTTTATTATCAATAGGTTCACGTTTGGGTACCTACTTCCACTTTACGTCCTCACTGGTGGGGTAAAGTGAAATTTAAAAAAATGTAAATCCATTTTTCCGCTCTTTAATTTTCTTAGAATGACGAATTTCTGGGATTTGACGTATATAATGACAGTCGGCAACGTTATGAAATAAACGTCAAATCCTATACATTCATCATTCTATTCCACAATACGCTGGCCAGCCATTTGCCACTTGTCTAGGGAGTAGATTTTTGTTAAACTAGCGAGTGATGATATGGTCGATGATGAAGCATCTCTAGAATTAACCTAGTCACTAGTTGAAATACAAAAATACAGACTCAGGCAGGGCATTCCACTCTATTTGTACGACAGATCAATACTATAGTATACCTACATATTTTTAGAGACAGTAATAAAAAGTCATTCAAGAAACAATATCATTTTAAGCTTGCTTATTCTACAATCTTGGTGAAGAACGAGTCAAGTACGTGAGAGAATTCTAGCGCGCTGTCAAGAGCACGTGCTAAGTCCGGACACACAATTAATGGTCTAAACAAGAAACTAAACTAAGTTAAGAACTGTGATTATGAGTCTTATTCGTCTTAAGTGTAGAATTTTTTTTTATTATTTGCTAGAGAATGAAGAATACGATAATTTATATGAAATATGACAATTCCAAGTCTGGCCCATTATATAACTCTTTAGTGCTAAGTATATCAAGGACAATGAGTAGAATCAATACATACTGCTACTAATTAAAAATTAATATTAGACATTTATATTCTGAGAAGTTAGTTTTATAACTAACTTCTCAGAGCAATAGAAATGACTAAGGAAATTAAATATAATAATTTGTTTGTTTCTTTCTTAATTTTCACTCATTTACACAAAAATGAACGAATTTGGTTCAAAATGTATTTTACTCAGATTCACACAACTTACTGTTATAGAAAGCACATAACCAAATCCTCCGTGAAGTGAAAGCGAATAAGTTATATTTATAAGCTAGTACTACGTGTTCGTTAGCACATTTTTATGATAAAAATAGGATTGAATAAATCAACAACAAAAGACAACAATCTTACGATTATCAAGACGAGAGCCCTATTGAACGACAGGAATCAACAAGCTCACCCCCGGGCTAGAAACTCATTGAAAAAATGAAGACGACAAAAGTGCTCGTTATGCAAATTAAGAAATCTTTTATCCATTCCCTGTAGCCGTTTGTGTAAAGAATTATTTGTAATTTGCAAACAAGATATTTTCCAATTTGTCTAGAGATCTTTCACTATGCTGTTTTTTTCCATATTAATGGTGGGATATATTTTCGCATTACAGCCGTACCGTTGTTTCTAAGGTCGACTGAGAAATTGCGGTCATTTAGTTTAAAACAAAAAGCGAGACGGGATGATGCGGAATGCTGAATTTTGCTTACAATTTTCTTTTATTGGTTACAGCAGCTGTTGTGTGCTATGATTGCAGCGCTGTATTTTACCAGTGTTTTCGATACACAGATTTTTGATCATTCTTATTTTTATTTATTTATACGTAATATTATATTGTTCACCTTCAATAATAAAAGAACACGTAAGTTAAGATGGAGGTCCTCTTCATTATTTACATTTAAACATGAATATATTTTCTAAGAATGTTTATCATTTTGTGGTTCACCGTTTTGACCTTGTCACATTTGAAAAAGGACATGGATATAATTAATTATAAGCTATTTTAACTTTATAGCTATCAATTAACCTATCGTAGTCCACTAATAAGTAGACATAGGCCTCTCTCAAAGTTGGCTTTGGCCTTCTGTTTCCACACTGGCCAGTAAATAGAACATAAATTATTTTTTCAAGAATAATTTTGGACAGGCTCTGACTTATTGCCTTGTAAACATTATACTAACATTGCTCTGTGTTATCTTATTGCGTGATAAAAACGATTACACATGTACACTGATTTTAATAGTTGGTGCACTGGCACTTACGATATTGAACATAATCATAATGACTAATAAAGTTTCGATCATTCATGCCGATCGTGCTTGATATAAACATTTTTTCCTTTGACTAACATATTATGATTTTTAACGCACGTAAAAAATAAGCCTATATATTTTATTTACGTCCTCAGAAGCCCTATACTGTAAGTGAAATTCTTTCTTCTAAAAAGGTCTTATTCGTTTCAAAGAAGAACCAGTAATAGTAGTAGAAGAAAAATAGAATATTAGCGGTGACGTTCTTACGCTAGCCAAAAACAAATAAGAGACAAATTGAAGAGCATATTTGATACTAGCTTTTGCCCGCGGCTCCGCCCGCGTGGATGTCGGTTATCGCGACCGAACATAGCTTATGTCCTTTCTCAAGGTCTAACCTACCTCTATACCAAATTTCATCAAAATCGGTTCAGCGGTTTAGTCGTAAAAGTGAGACAGACAGACAGACAGACAGACAGACAGACAGACAGAGTTACTTTCGCATTTATAATATTAGTAGGGATTGTTTTGCAGGTCAAAGTATTAAGTCATGTCTGCTTTATCTAGAAGTATTATGTACGCGGTTCCTATGCCCGCATTCTATGGCAACCTATTCTTAAGGTGCGTACAAATTATATAGCATAACATGTTATATAACAATGTTATATAACAATGTTATATAACAATGTTATATAACATGTTTCAGTAATGTAGACACTGAAGTTAGTACAATGTTGCAAAGTTATAAAACAATGTTAGATAATGTGGACGTGTTATATAACACAAGTTATACAACATGTTACATGATCTGTACGCACCTTTAGGATAAAAAGTATCTCTTGTTATTCTTCTATTCTGGACTATAATCTCTCCTTGTACTCTTGTACCGTATTTTGTCCAAATCTGTTGAGCCGGTGGGTATGTTGGAGTCATCCAAATACCCAAACTTAATTAATTTATCTTCCTTAACTTTAATAGAACTTAAGAAGTATGATAATACGAGTAGTAGTAAGACATATCCTGTTCTAGGATATTATGAGTAATCGAGAGCTGTAAGTCTCAGTTTAATATTTAAAAATATTGATGCACGTGTCAATGATAAACACGAAAGACTAGGTATTGCAAGATAAGGTATTGATGTACTTAGATATTTTGGAATTTCCCACCTATCTATCAGATAAATAATTAAGCAAAGCCTTGGTTTTGTTTAAATATTATACTTCCAGACAATTTGACTGAGTGAGGTGAGGTATGAAAGAAACTTCATTCCACGCATGCTTAAGTTGTGGAACGATGGCATCAGGTTCACAATATCAGCGGTACAAGTGTAATGCTCCTAGTGTACACACGTTCATAGCCCACGGTGACCGCTTCAAGCAAATAGGCTCTATGTTTATCCATCGCCTCAAGACGTATATGTATAGGAAAATTTGGATTAGCTTCATACGAGGCTTAGTGAGTCAATAGTCAAAGCATTCCCCCTGCAAGGGAAAGATTGCGGGTTCGAGTCCAGCCTGAGCTGATTTCCCTTTTACCTATCTTAATCTGTTTTAAATATTTCGCATACTAAATGCTTTAAAATTTCTTTCATTCACTTTTATCACGTCTAGTCTCGTGGGGTGACGACGGCATCCGACGGAGCAATAATTCATACGTTTTATCTATAGTTATTCAAATACCTGATAACTGGCGGAAAAGAGTGATTAAATATGTAAAATTGATAACTTTTCCTTATTGTACTCGTTGAATGCCGATGTGACGCTGTGAACGTCGGAAACCATTGATTTATATTAATCTCATTGTCGGAGATATAATACCTAACTAGGCTAGATAATACTATTACGTGGGACCGAATGCAATGATTGTTGAAATGTGGGTATTAAATTTACCTCTGCCTAACCCGGATAAAGGCGTGATTATGTATGTATGTATGTATGTATGTATGTATGTAGATAATAGCATATAGTAAAAAAAAGTCCCGTAAGTAGATCGATTGAATTATATCCATTAATGTATATTTTAATGAATTGGAGTAGTAAATGAGTAAAGGTATGATACCGTAGCCGACCGCATACGACAACTGCCGACGCACGCAGCACATGCTCGTGATTCATTGCGGCTTCTCATTGGTCCCCTTTATCCGTACCGGAGTTTAACAAGTAATGGATACGCTGTATGTGCTGCATGCGTCTGTCGTTGTTGTATGCGGTGGGTTTCGAAATCATACCTTTAGTAAGCTAGTACTTTTAGGTACAGTTCTGTGCCTTTAGACTGAAAATTTAAGCGGACTTAGGATTTTAAAGTGAAGGCATCGGATGCGATCGGGACTAACGCAAGGATGATATCGTCGCAGTCGTAGAACAAAGACGGATGTGACTTTTGCTAACTTTACAGGAGAGCACTTTAAAGTTTTTCATCTATAGATGTTGTCATATTTTGAAAACTACTTATTCAATCTTTCTAAAATTTTGATATGTTGCTATGAATTAAATACGTTATAACATGACATACGCAACATATTTTAAATATTGCGTTAATTAGTAAAAAAGTCACATGCGTCGTTGTTCTGTAGACACTAAGGTGACGAATAATCTGATACGTCGTTATTTTACGGACTATCTTTGTTTAAAAAGTGGCGTACAGTACATACCGTCCCTTTTTAAGGGAATCCTTTCAAAATTTTGTGACGGATTTGGACTAAGAAATGAAAAAGAAGCTAACTTTAAAATGTTTTACTTACGAAATTATTAGTACAAAATTACTAAAAAAAAATGCATCAAAATTGCAATAATTACTGCTAATTCTACTTAATAAGAAGACAACCTACAGACTAAGATCAATCACTTTAAAACAGTAATTAATTCTTCAAACCTTTAATTTAAAATTAATAAACTTAACTCTCATAATTGCAATATATTTATTTGAATTTGAATAAGAATAAGAATAAGAACTTTATAAAAAAACAATCAGATCTTGACTAAAATCTGTTTTTGGCATTTTTAATCAATAAACCTAGATAACATAAGCATAACCAGGTAGCAGAAACCCAAACTATTAATCAATAATAATTATACTTAATCATAATAATTAAAAGTCTCAAGATAAAGACAGAAAATAAAAAAGTAAATAGAGTAAACAATGAATTACTTATATACTCGTAAAAGTATTTATTTGGTATTATTAATACGATTTTTTTTATTACACTTGGGTGGCAGACACGGCCCACCTAATGGGAAGTGGTTACCGTGGCCTATGGACGTATGCAACACCAAAGGCGTCACACTCATGCTGCCGAGCTCGAAGAAACCTTCTAAGAACCCCATATTGTCGTCGCTTGGGAAAACCACCGCGGGAAGTTCATTCCACAGCTTGAGTGTGCGAGGAATGAAAATGTTGAAAATGTGTTCCTTTCATACCGCACAGTGCGCTCCGTTTCCGGACGCAATGTGTGAGGATGAATTCTCTGCCTGTGGCGAGAAGTGCCATGATAGAATGTAGCTGTGGGCATCATGTCAAACAGTTCATCTGAGCACAAACCATTTTAGGTATAGGCGGTAGAACACACACAGTGAGGCAAAGTCTCTTCTGAGAGTGAGAGGTTCCACATTGCCTGTGAGTATGGGATTGCCGACGAGCCTTAACGCCCATCTTTGCACCGAGTCGAAAGGGTCAAGCTCACGCAGGCGCTCCGGCAAAAAGGTGACAGCAGTACTTCATGTGGTACCGAATAAAGGAGGAGTTGTTGCCCCGCACTGAGGTACTGCTTCGCCCTGTTGAGCACTCCAAGTTTCTTTGATGCCAGCTTGACCTTGTCTTCCAAATGACTACGGTGTTGGACGTCGCTGGAGATATCGACACCAAGGATCCCGATACTCGAGGAAATGGTAAGCGGTGTGCCCAGGAATTGCGGCGCTACAATGAATGGAGTTTTCTTTGCGGTGAATACAGATACTTGTGTCTTAGTAGGGTTGAATTGGACTAAGTTTAGTCGTCCCAAATCGGATACTCCAGAGAGAGTAGTCTCGATTTGGGAAACAAGTTGTTCGCAACTTTCCTCCACTTCTGACTTAGGGATATTTGCACGGCCCATGTAATACGTGTCCCCGGTGCTGTAATCCACATAGCAATGAACGGAGTCATCAGACAGCATGTCATTGATATGCAGCAGAAACAGGTCGGGGACAACAAGGAACCTTATGAAACACTAGCGTTTATGTTCATGCGGTCCGAGTAGCTGCCATCGACGACGACTTGGATACTTCTGTTAGATAAAAAGCTGGCAATCCATTCGCACAGTCCCTCGGGGAGTCCATAGCGTGGCAACTTCACAAGAAGAACTCTGTGTGAGACCCGATCGAGGGCCTTCGCTACATCTAGGCTGACCGCTAGTGCCTCACCCCGACTCGCGATGGCTTGCGCTCTGCGGTCAGTGAGATACACCAGGAGGTCACCGGTAGAGCGACTGTGGCGAAAATCGTACTGTCGGTCGCTCAGCAGATCGTTTCCCTCAAGGTATCTCAGGAGCTGTGTATTAATCACACGCTCCATCACAGAATCTGTACCAATAGTGTTCACTGATAGACATTTCAACTCATCTGGTTAATGTTGGGAGCAAAATGGATCATTACAAATTAGCATGTCTGTTGATTGGCTGAACGATGTTCGTCGCACACCAGTAGGTACCATACTGCTGTGCGACGAACATCGTTCAGGTGAAAAAAAAACCTTAATTAAAATAAAACTACAGAATAAGGTTTCTAGGAACAATTATATCATTGTATAATCTAAGGTAATGTAAGTATTTTGGCAAATTAATATAACATTTTTAAAATATGAAATAGAATAAAGACGTATATTATAATCTATACGACGAACAACGTCGGTTCAGTATATTCGTCCTCCGCTTATCCCTAGAAAAATGACGGTTTATAGCATACGCCTACTATAGGTACGTAAAACATCGACGTATTTTATTATGCGTCACTGAAAAAAATCATAATAAAAACAAACAATTTTAATCATGGATGAACTGAATGATGTTATTTTAAAAGATAAAAGGTAAAAACAAAGACATAAAAAAATATATTTTAGTATCCCAAGGACAACGACGGATTTGACAAACCGCTGTTCTAAGACGTCAAAATTTATATTTACTTAAAATAAACAAAAAATTATGTAATTTATAGTAAATTGTGACCAAACTTATCCGTTGACGACTGTTCCTCCTTACGTGACCTTATCCTAGAACATCGACGGTAATGCCAATGCGTCGGGAGCGGAAAGGGCGCGGGGGGCAGGGGACAGCGACAGACAACGGTGCAAGTATCAATCCGTCATTGTTTTACGTTAATTAATCAAAACCGTCAGTATTCAACTCTGTATTTGGTTCATTTGTAATGAAATTTGATAAAATGTTTTATTTTTTTTATAAAGTACCATATTTTAAGTTAATTAGAGTAAAAAAAAAAATTTGCAAAAAGTCAAATCCGTCGTTGTTCTAGGACTGCGACGATATGATAATGATTAATGAAGAAGCTATAATGATAATGTGACAATATATGTCCAAACGACACCGTTATCATGACTTTTATCTAATCTGTGACCATATCGACCAATGACTGTGAAATAATGTCATGTTTCTTGTTGTAAATAATTAATTCATCGCATAAAATATTCATTTAAAATTTGCAGTTTTTTTTTTCTTTCGAATGAAATTACGAATCATTATAAGGTACGAATCATGTACACAATTATCAGAATATTTATTTAGGGACTCGAGATTCAATAAAATTCTTCAATTCTATTAACTTAGGTATTCCCTTAATTATTTCTATTCTTCCCGTTTCACGATTTCCAAAGTATTAAATTTCAGATCTCTTTATCAACTCAAGTTACCTTTTCAAGAATTCCTCAGAATTTCTATCGCACTTTCCTCTCTCTACATTGACAACATAGTTTCATCATAGTGTACAATCATAGGTACATTACTTTTAAGATTGGGAATAGAATAACGATTACTAGTATTACACTCACCAGGATATTTACCATGTATTTTTTGTTTTTTTTTTAATACCACTTAGGTGGCAGACAAGCACACGGCCCACCTGTTGGAAAGTGGTTACCGTTGCGTATGGACGTATGCAACACCAGGGGCGTCACACTCGTGCTGCCGACCCTGAAGAAACCTTCTAATGCCCTTCTTGAAGAACCCCATATTGTAGTCGCTTGGGAAAACCATCGCGGGGAGTTCATTCCACAGCTTGAGTGTGCGAGGTATGAAGTTTTATAGTTATAGATATTGAAGGATTTATCGAGTATCCGATATTTCAGCGCTGTTTCAAGGGCCATGATTACGGATTTTCTGTCATCCGTATGAGCGTCATCATGGGCTTGTAACATCGCCGAAATATGATCTAGGGTACAATTGGTCAAGTGTCAATTCGTCAAGCGTTTTTTTTCCCCTCCAATTATCGTTCATTGGTCAAGCAGTGAAATAGTGTCGATTCGTCAAGTAGTTCATATGTATCTATTAGTCAAGTCTTTCTTTTGTGTCAATTCGTCAAGTCTTCGAAAATTGCTCACTCGTCAAGTGTTCCTTTTTGCGGAAGTTTTTTATCTGGCTTAAAAAACGCTTGACGAATTGACACTTGACCAATTGTACCCTAGATCCGAAATATCAGATACTCGATAAATCCAAAAAAAATGGTAAATATTGAGTGTTATTCTACTAATGTGAATGACCATGTCCGTCTTAATTCATACATTGAGATGTCGATGCTACGAGTAGGAATGAAGTTTTAATCATTATTATAAATTATATTGATATAGAAACAAAATTATCATTATCTACGGCGCACGTTGCACGGCACGTCTCTAGACATATACGTTCTAATCCTAAGATTAAAACAATAAGGAAAATTGATTTATTAACCCCAAGTTACTTAAAAATTAGGTAATTGCAGCGGGATTCTGATAAGCATCTGTAGTGTGTAGTAGTGAAATGTGAAAGTAACTCTGTCTGTATGTCTTTATCGCTGTCATGCCTAAACCACTGAACCGATTTTGATGACATTTGGTGCAGGGGTAGATGAGACCTTCGGAAAGGACATAGGTTATGTTTGTTCAAGGCCCACGGCTTCGCCCGCCTGGATGTTAGTTATCGCGATCAACCATAGCCTATGTCCTTTCTCAAGGTCTACTCTATCTACATACCAAATTTCATCAAAATCAGTTCAGTGGTTTAGGTGTGAAAGTATAACAGACAGAGCTACTTTCGCATTTAGGAAGAGTTACTTTCGTTCTGTGGCGCGGCGGCAGTGAACGCGGCCGCTGTGCAGGAGGTGCGGGTTGGATTCCCGCTCAGTGCAAATATTTGTATGCATGAATAGGTGTATTTGCATTAGTCTGGTCTTGCCTCGGAGAGCACGTTATGCCGTCGGTCCCGGTTGCCATACGAACATCTAGGGCGACTGCCGTACGAGTAGTTGGAACCCTAAAAAGTTCAACGACTGGTCTATCTGCAATGCTTCGATATCGCCCAATATTGCTATTGGGTTGTGCAGGTCAGATGGCAGTCGCTTCACGGAAAATATAGAAGTCCGGCCAATTCCGCAGTTAGACTGGTAAAGCGGACCCCAGACTCCGAGGTGAAAGCTTTGGAAGCAAGTGCGATAAACGCTAGGATGAAGAAGTTACTCATATAATTTTACGATCCGAGAACGATCATAGCAATTTTGAATGAAATTCCTTGCAGAAAAAGCCTGCAGGACTCGGTTTCTTAACCCCTCGCCTTTCGGACCCCTCGACACTGATACTTATAACCTATAACCTCCCCGATAAACGGACTATTCAACACGAAAATATTTTTTCAATTCGAACCTGTAGTTCCTGAGATTAACGCGTTCAAACAAACAAACAAACAAACTCTTCAACTTTATAATATTAGCGACAATTAGGAGAGTTCATTTACTTAACGATTATTACCTGTTCATTCTTTTTACAAATTATTTCTTCAGTACACATTATCGCCAATACGATATCAATCTGTTGATAAGATTTAGTATTTTATATATATTTCAGTAGCGTTAGACACCGTGGATCTGCAGTCGTGTACGACCACTATAGTATCGTGACAGCATTATATGGTGAAGCGAACGCGGGTGTATGCACGTTTGCTACAATTATACTATTGAGGTATCTTTAATGGCGGGAGCGGATTTCGCTGTAGAAAAGGGAATTGTAAGTGATTTTAAATATTTTTCTTTCTTTCATTGAGAACGCATTTCTTATCCACATTATAATAATGTCTATTATGTATTTATTTTAATTTATTTGAAAAGAAAATTGTTAGTTTTAGGAATTGTTAGTGTTAGTTTTAAAAATTAAGAAGGAACATAATACATACTATTATTTTTTTAGTATATTTTGGAAATAATTTTAATAACGTTAACATAAATATAATATTAACATAGCCTAGCATTACAATTAACTGGCAAAAGTATCTACAGTAATAGTTGTAATTACATTCTTATTAGAATTAATGGGACAAGTTATCATCACTATTAAAAATATTTTAATGAATAGAATGTTGAATAAACCTAAAACAAAACAATATTTCACAATCAACGTAATGTAAAAAATAAATTAAAACAAATGGTATAATTTCTTCTGTGGGGTGAGCACGAACTACTATTGTAATCGTATCGTGAACGTAACGATAGCACGGAGCATTGCGATTGGCAGGCTTCAGGCAGGCGGCCAATCGCAATGCTCCGTGCTCTCGTTACGTTCACTATACGATTACGTTAGTGGTTCGTGCTCACCCCAGAAGTAGCTAACTTTTTATAACTAACTAAACTAACTTATTATAAAATCTAAATAAGTTTTGTTTTTGTCAGTTATTTGTGATCACATTGCGTTTTACGCCAACTACTGCAAAATTTATTAACGCTTTTTAACTAGTTTTTCTTCATAGTTTATTTCCTATTATACTGCTAGTTTGTTTACTATAATGATATTTCTCTTTGTGTAATCAATGACGCTTTTGCCATCGTCGTAACCTTTTTTATGAGATAAGCAAAAATGATTCATTGTATTTGAAACTTTTTACGACTTTTTTTTACGATTACTATTTGATCAACATTTGTATCTACTGATACTACTACTGTACCTATTTATTCACGATCAAGGGCTTTAAGATACATAGGATAGTAGAAATAAATTTACATCCACCACTTACCTACAAATAGGTTCGTGTTAATTAGAGAATAACTAGACTAACTGAACCAAATAACTTAAAAACCCTAAACCAGGTGTTTACCAAACGTGAACAGTGTTGATTTTTACACAAATATGTATTAAACAAATAAACTATTGCTTAAACAAGTAATTCAATTTCAGTTCTTATTCGCGTTTTCAATCTAAACTGAATTTTTAATAAAAAAAAAAGATTAATAGATTAACTGAGTTTCAAAAGATACACGATTTATATTTAGTTAATTACCTAACCAAACGGAGTGTAAATCATGATAAGTGTACCTATCTCTGAAACATTCTGATGCTACCTAGTTTTTATTTTTCTGGATCATGATTTCTTACCTAAACCGAGATTGACATCCAAGTAGCTATGAGTTTAACTTATTTAGTATTATAATTCTGTGTTTTCGGTTTCGGATTTTTCATTATTTATTTATGTAAAAAATCTGTCACAGGAAATTGCTATCGGACACCTACCTGCTTAATTCGCAATAACACAATATAACTCACAGATAAAATTGAACTGTTTAGTAGTTAAATCTGATAAATAAAACCCTAGTAAATAGTAATCTATATAATAAAAATGGATGTCGCTAAGCGCATAACTCCAGAACGGCACGACCGATTTCGGCCTATGCTCCAAAAATTCCATGGAAGATTCTAAAATATAAAATTTAAAAAATAGAACGTTCCTATAGGTCACAAAACAGAAACAAAATTCCACGCGGGCGAAGCCGTGGGCATCAGTTAGTAATGCATATAATTCAATTGTGTTAATAAATAAAAGTAGGTACTTATTTGAATTTCAAGTAGCTTAGAAAATAATAAATAGTCTATCGTAATATAAATGTAAATAGGATATCCTAATATCTATCGTAATATTGTTATCTACAAATCACTTTTAATTATCGGATTATTCGTTACCACGAGACCGATACCAATAGAATATCTTTGTGTGGTATTATAGACAGACAGATACATCAAAATATTAGTAGATACTACTATTACTTAAACAATATACCTACTGATTATAACGTGACTCATGTATCACTAGGTATTGTTGTTTATCCTTCCAACTCAGTTAAGTCTTAGTATATATTATGTAGATTAGGAGTCTCAGAAGGAATATTAGTAATTTTGGTTGCTAATATTCTTTATAAAAAAATATATAAATAAATATGGTTGTCTTGTAATAGGTACTCTAACCGATGGTTTGGTTCACGTCAATAATATCTAAAGTAGAAAGGTTTGATCCAATATTTTTCGAATTAAAGTTCTTAGCAATTATTTTACTAATATAAACCTGTCGTTTACCAATAAAAATGAATCAAAATATATGGCATTTCAACTTGCAAAAAATTACACGTTTTGTTTATTTTGAATATCTAGTATATCATTTTAGTTCCTAACATAAGTTATTAAACAGGTAATGAGTGATTACCGAATACTTTTGAATATAAATAAACCAAAATCCTTAAAGAATAAGCCTACCTGTAGAAATATTCTGAAGTTAACTGAGTGCAGCTAATTTAAATCCACGCAAACTGATCTACCATTTTGCAGATTTTTCTAAATATGATCGGTGTATAATGTTTAAAATTAACCCTGAGCAAATTGCCTGTGTGTATGTTCATTTTATATACTAAATTATTTTACTTTGTAGTAATCATTCCACCAACTGAATACATATCGACCCGATTGATATGACCTAATGATAAATACCTAATAAAAGAAACAAACAACTGTAACATTAATATCGTATAACTAGTAGATACTTGTGTAAATACGGTAAATTACGTGACAATCATCATCATTCTCAAGGCGGCCACCCACTAACAGTTTATCGAACGACAACCGGATGATAGCGGTCTATCAGATCATCGCAATAGCCCACACACTTAGTTTTTTTTTTGCTGTTATATATTTTAAAACAGAATCCAACTTCGTAAAGTGGTTAATCCTACTATAATACGATTTAAATATGTGCAATATCCCTACTAATCCCTATCCCTACTATAGGTAATATTATAAATGTGAAAGTAACTCTGTCTGTCTGTCTGTCTGTCTCGCTTTCACGCCCAAACCACTGAACCGATTTTGATGAAATTTGGTATAGGGGTAGATTAGACCTCGAGAAAGGACATAGGCTATGTTTGGTCGCGATAACCGACATCCACGCGGGCGGAGCCGCGGGCAAAAGCTAGTTAACAATAAAACTAAAAATATATATATAAAAGGACAAATTAAAAACTAAAACCGAATGCGTTTACAGTTTTGTATACTATTTTAGACTGACGGCTATTATATGTGTGTGGCCGCTTGACGATTTCGGTCAGCAAAGACAGTTAAAGGCCGGACAGTCTATGGCCATCGGCATTTTATCAGACTAAAAGAATAAAAATAATGTTTTTATTTTAGTCTGAGGTAATAAAATTATAATGACATTGATGACATAAGGACTGCAGGCCGCCGGACAGACGAAAAACTGCAGGCGGACTGTTAGTGGGCCACCTTCAGAGTCTTAAAACTAACTGAGTTGGGTCGACTTTCCAGTCTTTGGCTGAGCTTATTATGGCTACTGGGACTGACGGTTTAACGTGCTTTCCGACCAATAGAAACACTCAGTGCAAGTATACATATCGATTAAGAAAGAGAAAAGAGAATCGACCTCGGGCGGGACTCGAACCCGCGATCTTATCCTTACAGGGGAATGCTCTGACCACTAAGCCACCGAGGCTCGCACGAAGAAGGGAAAGATTCTCTTTTTTAATCGATTTGAATAGTAAGCATAATACATGCTTTAAATTTTCATTCAAAAGCAAATGAGAATGCACACAAATATTTGAGCACGAAAAAGATATACAAATTCAAAGCGAGCCAATAGGTAGCAACGCAAACAATGAAGTCCCTCTAACTGTTCTATTCACAAATATTCAAAAGTCCTATAGTAAAATACTCGTAGCACAAACAATCTGCCATCAAAGTCATAACAACCAAAGTTCAGTACTCGAACCAAACTAAGTAATGATATCACCACAACTGGTTGTTAGTTCTTCACTAAAGGCTTGATTCTGAGGCTACGTACCTGTATGACCTCAAAGTTATGAAGAAAGGGTCTTAAAATAAAATAAGATCGTACATGTGTTTTTGTGATAGGGTTGAAATTTTCATATTGAATAATACACTTGTACATTTCCACTTTATTTTATTATCAACCTGACCGGTGTCGCCTGACATTTGTAAATGCCGTGAGGTGAAACCGATCAAGTTCAATATTAAAATAAAGTGAGAAAAGTGTGGTACCTACTCCTTATATGTATAGCAAGTACCACCAAGTGCCATCGATCAACAGAATAAACAGTTCAAACTTCCAGGTCTTACGTGTACGCAACACGCAACCGATTCTGACGTTTGTTATTTTCACGTGGTGGTAAACTTGGCTTAAGTAGAATATTATTATTGAAGTCAATAAGAAACAATTGTATCATTCCTTATTGAAAATAAATGACTGTGAATATTTTCTTGATATAAGTAACGGTAACATAAAGGCATGCTTCTACATCACGCGTATAAAAAGGGTAACACCACGTCCTTTAACATAATTTTAATCGTAATACGGACATTAAATGTTAACTAGAGAATAAAAAGATAAAAATGTCATACCTACTACATTTTGTAGACAATTAATATTTTCAAAAAATATTAGTCGCACTCCTTCAGAACGACACCTTAACTGTTTGTCTGTGATTTTACTAACAATAGTGCAGGTGCACCGTTTCACGAGTGTGATGAAATGAGGATGTGGAAGTTTTCTGCTAAACTTTGTTCGAGCCGAGATCTCTGAAATCTGAAGTGAAAACATCTGCTGCCCAAAAGTCAGCTTTCGTTCGTAAAGTTACTGCTAAGTATTAGTCCAAAATAAATGAAGTGAATGAAGTTACTACGAGTATAATGCAAAACTACTTTATAACTGATCTATTTATGAGTCATTCACCATCTCGCGATCGTCAAATTCGCGAGCGCGCGCGAGTTGGCAATTTTTGATTTCGAATTATTTTTTTGTTGTCATCTCGCGCGCATGCTAAAGTACAGTCAGATAAAAAAGGATCAAAGAAAACATGAAAAAGAAAACTAATGTATACTCGCGTCTTTACCTGCATTGGTTGATGCGCTGCGAATGTTTTTTTTTTCATCTTAGATTTCGATATAGACTTGCGAAGTGAGACTAGGCCACTAGGGGGACACGGTCGATATTATGATATTTGTTATGAGTAGCTATGTCATCTTAATATGCGTCGTATGAAATTAGATTTTTTTTCGCTTATCTTTTACTTTAGGCTGTATTTAAGATAAATTTCATAATGTTTCACATATTACACTAGTTTAAATATTTACAAGAATAAAAAAAGCATTTATTGTAATTTTTATTTTATTACATATATTTTTTATGATATTTGTAATTCATTTTAAATTAGTATAGTGTTTTAATGTATATATTGATTATATTTGGGCAGCATCTCGTCAGTAAGCTTGACCGAATTCTGAACCACATTTCTCAATGGGGCTCTGAAAACCTGGTCGAGTTCAATACCAAGAAGACGCAGGTATGTGCGTTTACAGCAAAGGCTCTCCTTTCCTTCTTCTTTTGCTAATTCCCCTTACATTGTAGATGACTACGTTGTTGATTTGATTTTTGTTTTATTTACTTAGCTTTCGACATTACACATAATAAGTAACAGACGAAATTCTTGAGTCATTGTAATATTGTTGATTCGCTGAATATTGTTAGTTATTATTACAAAAATAAGCATTTTGCCGTGTTGTTTTAAATTATATAGGTACCTATATCTCTCTCAAAAACTGTGTTTTCTTTTACTTCAAACTCAAGTCGTATTATAAATGTATATTGATATGGCCAAATTTTATTACGCATTTTCAAATAATGTACGTGAACGCATGCTTAAGTTTTCTATTTTTCTATACATTTCTTTATCACATAATGACAAAATAATAGCTTCTTCCACGTCCATTTTCTAAGCTCTGCCGAAACAAACTGACAAACTCTCGCAAAACGCGGTAGCGTTTATACCTCGGGATCGGGACCCGTATCTTAGACCTGAATCACGAGACTAACGAGGTCCTGACTCCCGCCGTAGCACCCCATGCTATCCTCAAAAGACACATTTAGGTGCAAGATATAATGTCCCGAGTAACCACTGACCTCCGTTAACGCGCGTTACATGTGAAGCTAGCCTAGAATATCTTGTACATTTAAAATAGGTACCTAATTTAATCTATTACAACGTTTTTGTAGTTGACTGTACACAAATACGTCATATTTTCACAAACGCGCGAGTTGATGACACAAAAATAATTCAAAATCGAAAGTTGCCAACTCGCGCGCGCTCGCGAATTTGACGATCGCGAGATGGTAAATGACTCCTATTTATACTATAATATTTACTATCGTGATTTATTTGTTTGCCCGATGTTTCGGCTACTTTTCACCATGCGGCGGGGTGACTAGAGATGGTAGTGTTGTCCGTCGTCGGTCAAAAAATTGTCCGTCAAAACATTGTCCGTCAAAAAATTGTCCGTTAAAAAATGTTTTTGTTTCAATGAGTGATATTCACGTAAACTTCAGAAAGTATCGTTACTATGATATTTTTGAAATCATTGCTATTCAGCAAATTGCAATTTCAGATTGAAACTATTTGTTTTCCTGTACTTACTTACAAAAATATTTGTAATGCCATATTGCCCTTGCAAAAAAATTGATTTTATTATGTAAGGTATCTGAAGCAGTTGCATGGGTTTATATTTACATGACAAGGAAATTAAACTGATATTTATTTGCTCCAAAGCTATCACAAAAAAATACATTTTTGGTGGTTTGTTTTTCTGATGTTTGCAATATAGAATAACTATTTCTATATGTAATCTGTTTACAAAAGCTATTCTAGTGTAATTACTAGTACATACTAAGTTTACTATATCTGTTTTTTTTTTTTCAAATAATTATGTTTTTATTTAATTAGCTATTCATCAACAATCGAAAATTATTGAGTAACTTTGGGTATTGCATCAATAAAATTCAAATGAAAGCTAAACAGACTATCTAAATATAAATGAAAAAAAAAAATCTTCTACTTATTCTAAGTAGAGTGGGTGTGAATGTCTACCTCTTCGGGGAATTACAAGCGTGAGCTTAAGTATGTATTCTGATATATGTGACACTAAAATTGCTAATAATCTAACTAGCATCATAATTTGATCATAAAAATAACTTAGATGACAATAATAAAAGATTATTCGACTCCAAAGCCGTTATACCCTCCCGTATGCGGGTAGAAAGTTAGCCGTTAGTTTGCTGTGAATATAACCTCTTGCATAATTTTATTCGAATAACGGAAAAGCGTATCGAACGAAAACTCCTGACTCCATTCAGTCTCGTCACAATCCTACGAATTTACATTTAAATGAGAACGATTATTCCCTTGTTTGAAGGGATTAAGTTTCTGAACACTTCCCTATTTTCGCGTCCGCACAAAGTTTGTGTAATTACTTTATTGGTGATTACAAAACTAAGACAGCAGTTTTGGAATACATTAGCTGAGAGTTTACAAGAAAGGCAGTTCGGGTATTATTAGATTACTGCTCGAACAGGTTGAAAGTTCCGCGTGTAATCGGGAACCTGTTCAAGAGAAATCGAATATAATACTTGGTTGCTACTTTGAGATAGAACACTTTTTAATATTGCTATGGGAGATGATACAGTCATATGCTGTATTTACATAATGCTTAATGGCTAGAAGTTCTGCAGGTTTACTAGAGACGACTATAAATTTCACCACATTACAATCATCACTTCACTACATATTATAAAACAAAGTCGCTGTCGCTGTCTGTCCGTCCCTATCATTTGGTCTGCTCCAGCCTTAAATCTTCAAAACTACGCAACGGATTTTGAAGCGGTTTTAATAGATAGAGTGATTCAAGAGGAAGGTTTATATGTATAAATACATGCATAATATTGTAGAGAAACACTGATAAATCGGGATCAGAATATCACGTGGGCGGAAAATATGGAGGTACGAAGTTCGCCGGGTCAGCTAGTTTCTTATAATACCAGTCAAACATTGTTAGTATTAAAATCATATTTCGCTATCCATTACATGAAACAGAAAAAATTGCCAAATTGTAGGTATATAGGACGGAATGTGTCTTCATGTTTTACCTGGTGTGATTAATATTTATTGTATAAGTCAAATCATTGGATCATTGTGGCTTATAATTGAACACTTGGGTATAAAAGAAGAATTAACATTGTAATAAAAACTATGTCTATTTGATACCGATTACAACGTGTTTTTTGCAAGATAAGATTCAAATAATGCCCGCAAGATTAGAATTACGAAAGGGCAAAGTCAGTATAAACTTCAAAACAGATGGTTATAATATCTACATAGTTTCACACATTCTATGTAATATACTTTTGTTAATCATTAGGTAATCAGTGCAGTTTTTCTGTATTTATCTATCTTTTGCCTAACCCTGAGAATTGATCATTTTAATTCGGGTATAACGCCCTATTACCTACATATTTATACATAATATATATTGGTTTTCTTTCACTTTTCTTCTGAAAAACCAATTTCAAATTTAATAGCTGTATACGTCATTATCAGCATCTGCCATTGCTTCAACTGTTCCAATAATCTTGAAAATAAACCTCTCGAACAAGCTCAAGGACATAACGCCTTAAACGTGACGAAAAACTAATTAATAATGACTACTCATTATTAATACCTCTTCTTGGGCAGTTATTATAAGAATATCATTAATATGTATTTAATATTAATTTTACAGCCTGACACTAAGTCGGTCGTCAGTGGAGACACCCCGGATAGAGCAAAATGGGACAGACCTCTGGAGTTTATCCTTGCCTGTTTGGGCTACGCTGTTGGTCTGGGCAACGTGTGGAGGTTTCCCTATCTTGCTTATAGAAATGGCGGTGGTAAGACATTTTTTATAACTAGTCTTTACACACAAAAATATATGATACGACATTTTTTAAGCATTATTAATACTCTCTTTTAACTTCATTTAAAATGAATTATTCATTAATAAACGAAATTAGCTACTGATACATTTTTTATGGTTGATGATACAAGATGATACACGATAATACAAGATTATACACAATGATACACGATGATACACGATGATACACGGTGATACACGGTGATACACGGTGATACACGATGATACAAGATGATATAAGAATTAACTTTACAAGCTATTAACCGGTTCTCTAAGCACACGCTACTTAATTTCTTAAGAAGAATATTGATATTAGCTTACACACAAAAAATGCGTTTTTCACGCCGTTTTATCCGATGCATTTTGTTAGCAAGCTGTATCTATACAGGATATGATGTTGTTTGTTTCAGGTGCCTTTCTTATCCCATTTTTCTTGATGCTGTTGTTTATCGGACTTCCAATCTTCTTCCTCGAACTGTACCTTGGACAGTACACCGGCGTTGGGCCTACACAGGCGTTCGCCGCGATATCACCTTTCTTCAGTGGCTTGGGATACTGCACTCTAGTAGTTATCAGTATTGTGTCTATCTACTACATGATTATCGTTGCCTGGGCTGCTTTCTATACCATCATCTCTATCGGTGGGAGCATGGATTGGGGATCCTGTGAAAATGTTTTTAATACTATGCGTGAGTATATTATATGTTACGGGCAACTTGAGAAGTCTGGTCCCTATGAATAGTGACCGGCCTGTATACACAATGCCCATGTGACATGGGCAATTTGATAAGATTTCATTTTTTATATAATGCACAATTGCACACCACGGACTCTATGATGTAACCGAAGAGCGTTTGACTGCTATGCAGGGCGCGGGTTCGATTCCCGCTTAGTACAAAGCCATGAGTATGTAGATTTGAATGGGTCTGGGTGTTTCTATGTAAAATATATTATAGGTACATGTATTACAACAAAAAAAAATTTGAGAATGATTATCGCCATTCTAGATTCCATAACACAAGCTAGTTAAGCTATGCTTACTTACGGTCTAGACAGTGTTGTGTAGAATGCTGTGTTGAATTTTATCGTTGATCTTATTTATGAGTATTTATTATGAAATATGAAAGTACTCGCCACTTATGAAATTTGATTTTATTTTGACATGTTTAATTTTATTTTTTAATTCGACAAGTTTATCTCAATTTATCATATACAATGCCTCTAAAATATTTTGCATGCAGTGAACCTGTGAAATGTGTTGAACACAATTTTTTTACCACACCTATAAACGGGTTGAACGACATTGATCAAATCTGATATTCGTCAAATCGGCATTTCGTCAAATGTGACAATAGTCAAAGCTGTAGTTCGTCAAATCGTCTGCTTGTCCAATTATGAAATTTGCCAAATACGCTATTGGTCAAGTCTATGTACTGTCGATGAAAACATGCATTATGAATTACATATGCACCTATGTTTAAAGCAATTTTGACCATTCATTGACTGGCTTATAAATTTACTGCCAATAGCAATTTTATATTACACACATATTAATACGAAACTTTTTCTTTCAGAATGTTACAGTGGTGAATATGACCGAAACTGCAGGGTTAACAATACTGGAGCCGCATCAGACCTGACTTACTACCTGCGACGGTGTATAAGCATCGGAGATATTTGCACTCAAACCGGCTTCCAACCCTTCGATGGCAAAAGTTGCTTAAATGGCACTGTAATTGTACCTTGGTTCAAGAATATAGTTAGAACTTTGGCCGCTGAAGAGTACTATAAGTAAGTTCTTCTAATGTTATCAATCTTCTTATTTACGTAATGAATTAAAAAAAAACTGAAAAGAAAATAACAAGTTCAATAAACATAATAGGCGGAATTATTTATTATGGGCCTACCACATGCGCAAGTTTCACCACAGTTATACCTGCGGAGGTCAGTTTGTACATACCTTACGTGTGTAACTGTATCAATTACACAAACCAGTAAAACCGTGGTGAACTTGTGTGTGTTGTAGGCCTATTAGGTAGAATTAAGTCATCGACCGATTGCCTACCCATTAAGTCTCTAGAACATACAAAGCAGCACAATTTTTTTATAGCCTGCCAAAAATAAGTAAAGTGATTTATTATATTTGCATCTCCTCTAATTTTCTTCTAATTTATGTCGTTATGGATTTCATTAATTCCATTCAAGACTCGTACTCAAAAGCTGGAATAGATCTAAGAGCATTTTCTCGGTCTACCTGAATGTCATTATATGTACTTATAAGTCACTGCTGGTGATCCTGGTGTATAAAAGTTATAATAGTAGTCGCATAGGAGTGGAAAAAAAGACGAACACGCCCCTGCACTGCCTATTCTTAGACATGCAGAAGGCCTTCGACTGTGTTCCTCGCGAGGTGATCTGGTGGGCACTGCGGGCCAAGGGTGTCCCAGAGACTTACATTGACACCATCCGAGACATGTACTACGATTCCGGTTCCGTGGTTCGGACTGCTGTTGGCGACTCGAAAGCCTTCCCCATCACCGTCGGGGTACACCAAGGATCCGTCCTTAGTCCTTACCTGTTCAGCGTGGTATTAGATGTTTTGTCGGACAGCATTAGAAACTCACATGAGCAGCCTCCGTGGTTGCTCATGTATGCTGATGATATTGCGCTCATGGACGCGGACAGGAGCAGATTGGTGCGACGCGTGAAAGCATGGAAAGAAGCGCTTGAGAACGGCGGTCTGAAGCTAAATGTAGCGAAGACAGAATACTTAGCGTTAAACTCCACAGATCCCACACCCGTCCGCATAGGCGATGATTTGGTCGAGCGCACGGACCAGGTTAAGTACCTAGGATCTGTACTTCATGTGACCGGTGAGATCGACCGCGACGTCAAGGCACGCATTGCTGCCGCGTGGGCCAAGTGGCGAGAAATGACTGGCGTGACCTGTGATCCTAAAATGCCAGTCAGGTTGAAGGGGCAGGTCTATAAGACGATCATTAGGCCTGTTCTCTTGTATGGTTGTGAGGCGTGGCCGCTGCTCGAGCGACACAAGCAAGAGCTGCGTGTCACGGAGATGAAAATGTTGCGGTGGATGTGCGGCGTTACGCGTAAAGATCGCGTACGGAACTCTCGCATCCGCGGCAGCCTCCATGTCCGTGACATCGCGGATAAAATGCAAGAGAGCCGCCTTCGATGGTGCGGCCACGTCTTGCGGCAACCGCCAGGCTACGTGGGGAACAAATGCCTGGCAATGGTACCCCCGCCGGGTCCAGGTAAAAGGGGTAGGCCAAAGAAGTCCTGGCTTGACGTCGTGGAGGGTGATATGCGTGCAAATGGTCTCACTACCATGGACGCCCAAGATCGTGCGAAGTGGAGAAGGAGGAGCCGGAAGGCGGACCCTGAGCTCCGGGGTCATCTTGGCCACGGATGCAATCGGAAGAATACGTCTATATGCAGATGATGAGGAGTGGAAAAAAAGACGGCTAAAAACTAAAAACGCCCTTTGTGCGTGTGTGTTTAGGTAAAATTCTAAATTACCACAAGGCCTTCACCTATCTTAATTACACTTGTACCAACGTTATCTGTGTACTGAATATCAAATGTACATAGTTCATATTCGGTGATGTACTTATATATCTATTATAAGTATTATCAATTGTACACTTGATATTTCAAGTGTTTCAAAAGTTAGATTTACATATCAAATATTAATACTCTATTGATATTCAATGATCTATTGAAAATAGACGTTAGGTATATATGACTAGGTATGTATTATAGTTATATTAATTTGCGGTAATCGGTTACCGATATATCAAGATAAAGGTTTAGTCTTAGAGAATATGTATTGTATATGCTAATTATTAACTTTATTTATACTCTGAGCGTTTATCCAACTCAGTTGGAGTCTTTCAGTCTGACTATGGGTCAGCCGAACTTCCGTGAGTGATCGTCCCCTATTACGGGGACCGAAAATCATAGTCAGAACAATGTGGGTGTTACTCTCACACCTATTCGCTCGGATACAGTTCGTCTTTTGACTCTATCCTTGCATACTTCACGAGCTTTTTCTAGTGTTTAATACTTTCGTGTAAGCCGGTTTCGAGTAGTTTAACCTGCCCTTTTTCAAAATTTTATTAATTTGGGCCATATGTGTGCAGTGAGGTTGACCCCGGCTGATCTACCCATGCAACTGTGCCTTACATACCAGCCCCCTTAGACAAGTGGCAATTCATTGTCCGGCGTATTATAGAATAGAATGATGAATGTATGAGATTTGACGTTTATGACATACCTACGTTGACAACTATCATATACGTCAAATCCCATACATTTGTCATTCCATTAAACAATACCTACACCGGCCAACGAAATGGCACATGTCTAAGGGGGCTAGTGCGTCATTCACCTTAGCATACCCTTTTCAATCTTCGTTACATGCGCGAATATTATGCATGTATGTATATATTATGTATGTACGTTGTACGTACTTTCTCTGATCAAAACGTGACGTCACTAATACGTCAGGTTTAATGACTCTTAACGTCATAAACCATTCAATGGAACAAGGCCGATTGTTCTCATTATCTGTAGCTATTGATAACGTACTTTATTTCTATTAGATATTGAACTCACTGTTTCATAAATGATATCTTTGATAAGCTAATCCAACTGAAGGATTTATTGCACTATTTAGTTGCAATTAATCCATTTTAATTCAAGTTTATCTTTTTATCACTTGAATACGTCATTATATTGGATAATACAACAACAAATGATTATAATGGATTAATTTACTAAAAAAGTACGCGTTAACCCACGCTTACGAGTAGGTATAGGTATAGTACGAAATTAGGTATATTGAATACGTGTAATATAGGATTTACATAGTTTGATTTTTTCTACTTATAACAATTCATTATCAAATTATTTTAAATTGGAAAAAGCGAAATCAATACTCGGGCAGGACTCGAACCCGCGATCTTTTCCTTACAGGGGGAATGCAGGATAGTTCGTACGAATATCGGTAGATGGCTCCCACCATCGCCCTAAGATGGATGTATAGGAAAATTTGGATCAATCTCGGGCGAAGCTCGGTGGCTCAGTGGTCAGAGCATTCCCCCTGTAAGGGAAAGATCGCGGGTTCGAGTCCTGCCCGAATATTGATTTCGCTTTTTCCAATTTAAAATAATTTGTTTAGTTTAGCATGCTAAATGCTTTAAAATTATCTCAATTCATTATCAACCTCATTATACCGTTTTAAGTAGGCCGTTCATTGTTTTTTTTTGTTCTTCTTCTTCAGTTTTTGAGTTACTCAAATGATTTGTAAAATGCTTGATAGGACCGATTACCAGTTCACATTTGAATAAATCTTAGGAACCAATGACTTCAATTTTGCGAAGACAAGAATTACAATTCAATTTTATTTACTAGCTATTGTCGTAGTTACTATATAAATAAGTAGTATAATAATCCGGTTTCTGTGAACTACAGGAACCTTTTTTAAGTATAACTTTCTAATTAAATCGCTTCGTTGCACATTGATTGGATAGTTTCAAAGTCTAGGGCATAGGTAGAAATCATCAAAAAGTTAATCTATATAGGTATATAAAACAGAAGTTTTATATACCTATATAGATTAACTGAAACAGTATTTTATGACCTAATAAAACATAATATAATAGGTTATTTACTGGTAATGACACAGCTATTGTATACTGGCATATCTATGAAAAATATAAATTGAGAAGCGCAATAAATACCTATTTATATACCTTTTCCACTAGGTAGTACCTAAAATACCTATATGTACATCTGTTGATATAGAATGTCTAGAATCCTACTTCTAAGCCTACTGTGAAAGTTTGAGAAGATATTTGGATGTTTGTTATTCAATTACGCTGTAACGGCTAAACGGATTTGGCTGAAATTCGGTACAGGGATAGATTACAGCCTAGAATAACATAATATAGGCTACGTTTTATTCTGGGAACAGGTTCCTATGAGTTGCGGGAACGGAATAAAACTTTCACGCGGACAAAATTGCAGTAACAACAGCAGTTACAATTCAAAATCAAAATTCAAAAAAATCAAAATTCAGAGACTTAATGTAAACAACACTTGAACCACTTGATACCGTTCGAAAGAAGTGTTCTTCGCATTTCACAAGCTGCGGGGACTTTGGGTCATAAAACACGCCCGCAGCCTGTGAGCTCATTGCGCGCTTGTAGGGTTATGTCTCTGATGAAACAGTTTTTTTATATTATTTAACTAGCTGTTGCCCGCGACTTCGTCCGCGATAAGTTCGGAATGACTCGAACCCATGGTCACAGAGCTTAATTAATAGAAAAATAAGTTAATTCGTTATATTCTCAATTATTTATTATGAAGAAAGTTTTCTTCGAGTGACTGACTATTCTGACTAATACATACAGGGCTAAACTACCGAAAACTACGAAATAAGACAGGCTTCTTCTATGGGCTCGGTAAACACTGCGAAAGGGTTTTGAAAAAAAAAAAACTTTTTGCTGACCAAACTTTTTGTATTCACATTTATTTTTGCTCTAAATATCCTCCCATCCTCCCAACTCCTCAAAATACGCTACTACTATTTACGAATTGAACAGATAAAACTACATTGAGAGCATCATGAAAATAACTTCACGGAAACCTCCGGGTTTCCGTGAAGTTATTTTATGCTCCGGCATATAAAGACGTTTTTACACGCCGGAGCAGTGGTTCTCTCCTTTACCGAGTCAATGGCTAATTGGTTACTCTGGTTTTATGTTAAATTTTACCACCCACAGCCACATCGTTGTTCGTTGCCTTACACACAGGTAAATGGGCACAGTGGGCAAGAGAGCAAATGCGGCCTTGACTGGGATAGGGCCTAGTAGTCGCAGGGTACTTGCAACTGGTCGATATGGTCTCATTTCGCCATATTTCCCTTGCAGCGGCCAACTTGCGTCCGCAGGTGATTATACTTCTAAGTTGGCAGTAGGAGTTCAGACTGATGGTGATATTTCTGTTGTTCTGATGAAATCTGCCGGAACTGGATGTTTCTCTGCCCACATTTTTTACTCCCTTTCGTATAATAGGAGCAGCGGTATCTTTTTATTATACACAGTTTGCGTGGTACGTATAAGACGCAATCGATAAGATTGCAGAGGCATGCATTGATAGTGTTCAGGTTACAAATATTTTAGAATCTGTGCAGTTGCGTAGAGACGTTGCCTTTCTAAGGCGACGGAAAGGGTACGGAAGAGGACCACTACTCAGACACTACCCAGAATACGCAATGGACATCAGAGAACGTGCAACGATCACCTTGCTCCATGAACGCGCATTTTGATGGCGATGAGATGGGCCACCCTAGCCCAAGCAGGGCTGGGACGGTGGTGCGACGTGTTACACACGCAAGGTTCCCTGCTCTCCACGTTAACGCTGCCTATTTGGCTATGCCTCACCTCCTCTGTGAAATTTTAATCGGTTTGATTCCAACATAGCCGCGTCAGCGCTAGCCCTGGTGTGGTGGTTTCCATAGGATATAAACGGTTTGAATGATTATATATAAAAAACCGGTCAAGTGCAAGTCGCACCCGCGCACCGAGGAGAACTTAAGCTACATAATAAACCGCAATATATTTTGATTGCGTTGACTTTGAAGCTCGATTTTTGCAGTTTCAAGGCGTTATATAGACTTGAGTATGTGGAATGACTTTTACCTTGATACCTCCACGCATTCCTGAGAAAAAGATCTTGACAGACAGACAAAGAAACGGGCAGTGAAGTGATCCTATAAGGTTCCGTGTTGTCCTTTTGAGGTACGGAACCCTAAAAAACATAGTATGTTGATGATCAAATCCCGAACAAAGTTGAAAGAATAGCTAATTTTGAGTAACGGAAAACCTCAAAACAGAAGTCGAAGTACTAAAACGTTGACTATTCGTACCAGTAGCCAGTGCTATGTCAATGCCTCTTATCAATTTTTAGAGGTGATTGAAGTTTTATGACTTCGCGGGCTGGTGGGATCACCTTCTCTGTCTCCAAAATGAAGAATTTCGTAAAGATTTACCTTGTAATACTCGTAATAAGATTATTATGTAATAAGTTAGAATCGATTTTGCTTTGCTACTCCTATCACACAGCCTATTTTTATCATGAATCTATTGTATGAACCTACCTATAGATAATAATGAGAATAAAATTAATTAATTTAAAACAAAATAATACGTGTATAAAAATAATAAAATAAGAAAAACAAATTGAAAAGCTATAAAAAGAAAACCGTTTTACATGGGTTCGAACCTGGAACAGCAACATTGTACGTCCACCGTAGACCCACTAAGCTACAAACACCATGGAATTCCAATGCAAAATAGACGTTCATTATTATATTTTTATCAAATTACACACAGAGCGCCTCGTTCCCTATTAGAATAGCGTGATGATATTAATTATCAAAAATATTACCAAACCGGCTGTTCACTATTGTGTTGGATTCGAGAGAAAATTGTATACTTAAGAACAATTTGAACTCTGTCGAGACTCTTGTCGAAGCCGATGATTCTGCAGTGTGTACCTGGCCTGACTTTGCTGAGATGCAGTAACTCTTGCCTCTCGAAGATCTTCAGACTGCTATGATCGAAATAATCTCTTCTTTTTAGCATTTTGCTACTTTTATTGTTTCGATCTATCACACAATTCACATTTTCTTAGGTGTGATTTACTATTATTGACATAACTTTCTTATTTATCAACCGATTTTAATAAAAAAAACACTAAATGTTAAGTGAAGCCTACCACAATCAATTAGTGAAAACCACAACCAAATCGGTTCAGCCGATTCTGAGATTAGCGTGCACAAACGCACAGACAAACAGACAAACAGATAAACAGACAAACAGACAAAAATTCCAAAAATCGTTGTTTTGGCTTCTATTACGTTAATAAAGTCCCCCAATAATAGCTGTCTCATTTCCAAGCCATGTACAGACACCGATCGGTTACAATTTTATTATATGTATAGATTTACGTATTTTTTCAGTGAACGTGTATTGGGCCGAGGCGATGCTACCTGGGAGAATTGGGGTTCGATTCAATGGCATATGGTGGGCTGCCTGGCTCTCTCGTGGACCGTGGCGTTCTTGTGTGTTATTAAGGTAAATATAACTGATGCTGAATAAGGATACTCGTATCTTTAAAGACATTAATTTATTAATTAAACTATCATGGTCACTCACATTTCTAATAAAACGGGAACGGGATAGCTCTAATAGTAAATTATATCGCAATCATGACATGATTGCGATATAACTTTTGTTATTAAAAAATGTTATGTCTGTAATGTCACTTGAACTAAATTTCAAACAAATATACATTTATATTTGTTTGAAATTCAGATAAAAGCGTGTATTTTTTTTATTTCTTGCACAGACAACATTACTAGGTTATGAACTGCATTTCATACAATTTTATTCCACGTGGCAACCCTTTTTTACTTGCGGAAATCCGCAGGTACATTTCTTAGGAGTTTTAAATTCATTCTCATTTTTTTAATCATCTATCTCAAAATATATTCCATAAACAATATAAGTTTATTATCAATATTCATTGCACCCGGCTCGCTAGTCTCAAGATATTCCCCGCAATTTTTTTTTATGAATTTGGTGTTTTCTCAACAGGGCGTGCAGTCTGCTGGTAAAGTAGTATACTTTACTGCTTTGTTCCCTTACGTGATGTTGACGGCTCTGCTTGTTCGAGGAGTAACTCTAGAAGGTGCCGCTGAAGGCATCATGTTCTACTTATCACCTAACTGGGATACTTTGTTGACGGCTAAAGTTTGGGGCGATGCTGCCTCTCAGGTGATTATTTTTTAATCTCTTGATGATCTTTATAATCCATTTCAAATAACAATTAACTAATCTCTTATACACTTCTTTGAACTGCTCCTCAGCTTACTTTCAAGCGGAATATAGTCAATTTGGTGACATAAATATAAAAAAGTATTTTTACTAGATAATATTTAGACAAATATTTTCATGAAATCCTATCAGTTGAATTTGGTTGTACAATATAATCCAAAAATAAAATAACCTCACAAACTGAATTTCAAAGAGTTTTTTTATCCATCTAAATGGACATCCATCAAAAATGGCCACGCAATCTGCTCACCTAAAAATGTCAGCAAAAAATTGTACTCAATAAGTTATTGGCTTTGACGGAACTCACTACAAATTACTCAATAAAAGCAATTTAGACCGCGTTTAAAATTTAAAGACTTCAGCAACAAACATCAATCTGTAGAAGAAATCGGTTCTGGCCGTAATGGTAGCCATTATTGCATGAATTAATAAATACTGTGCCTAATTATCTGGCAACTTGGGGTAAGGGACGTACATTTTTAGGCTACAATCTTCAGAAATTTCTGATTAAAAAGTTGCTGAACTTTTACCAATTTTTAGTTGAAGTCATTTTGATTTGCTCTAGGGATTTTACGTTTTATTAAGTGGTTTTAAAAAGAATTATGGATACTATTTTAGATATTTTGTTGTTACTTTTCATATTTAGGTGTTTTATTTCTTTGATTCCTTTTTTGTTTAACAAGTAAAAGTCAAAGCATTTCTGTTGCAATCTTCAAGTTTTTCCTTTTGATCATGCTTTTCAATCTATTCCAGTAATAGATTGAAAACCGGGGTTGCAATTTTTTCATGTAACAAGCTTAAGAACATGAAAAAACTACAACTCGGCAAACTACAAGAAATAATTTTTGATTGCTTTTGCTAAAGAAGTATTTTTTTTTGTTCGAAAGACTTTTTCATTCAATTCATTTATTTCAGACATGTATAATTCATGTCTTAGAGATATATTAGTCAAAAAAAGAATTGAATTTATACCAAAATGACGTCTTGCTTAATTCGATTTCGACGATATTATTTCAATTTCAATATGATTATCTTCTTAACCCACAGATCTTCTACTCCTTTGGTGTCGCATGTGGTGCGTGTGTGACCCTGGCCTCATACAACAAGTTCACTAACAACATCCAGTTCGATGCAGTCTTCGTCGCCTTTACCAACTTCTGCACTTCAATATACGCAGGCTTCGCTATATTCTCCGTGCTAGGATTCCAGGCCAACCTGATGGGAGTCAGTGTAGACGGTAAGCATTTCAAATAGTTTATACAAACGTCATATTGGTTGAGAGTTTATGCGACTGTTGACACACATTGAAATAAAAATCACTTAGCTACCATAGTTACGGTTGGTGATGGTTTCGGAAAAGCAATCTAAACATAGGTAGCAGTGTAAATAATATAAAATATACAAAATTACACTAAATAACCCACGATAGAATCCGTTCAAAATCATAAGGAGAAGGTGTGAGTGTATATTACCCTCCAAGATCTTTGAGGCTAGATCAACTCTGCAAGCTAGCATGCTTGTGATTTGACTCACGAGGTAATGGCACAGGCTTTGCCCTTAGGGTGAAACGGTAGTCGAGTAAAAGTCATGAAAACCAAATCGTGAGATAGGATAGGACATCAGAACTCGGGCCCCGAAGAGATAGCTTTGAACACCACGGGGACTAATACTTGATAAAAAAAATAGATTGCCAAAAGTAATGTTTACTCGTATATAATTGCGCTATAATTTTGAATGTGGTCATTGTTTGTCCGTAAAATAATATTCAATATAAAATGTATCACTGTCAATAGCAATTGTCCTGGTTCGGACATGTAAGGCGTAGGGATGAAAGTAACGTCGCAAGGAAGGCATTAGCAATGGAAGTGGATAGCTACAAGCCAAGATGTCAAGGAAGACCTAAAAGGAGGTGGAAGGACTGTGTGAAAGACGATATATAATATGGTTAAGAAGGGTGTGAATGTTGAGAAAATTTCAACTAGAGATGAACGGAAAAAAGCACACATGTTGCGCCGACCCCAAATAGACATGGGATAAGGGCAGGGGAATGATCATAAAATATACAATATCATAATGTAGAATATCAAAGGTTTTAATTCCACAATATCGTATTCCAGAGTAGCATCATTAATTAAACAGTGACCATAAAAGCCTTAATGGAAAACAAAAAGCCTCATGTTAACAGTTAGCTCAAGTTGATTAATCCGAGCGATGTATTGCCGCTGGGGTACAAACACATGCGGGCTGAGAGCAAATAGTACTCTGCACAGCCCACTTCAATATGCAACTGCATTGCACAATGTTATCAGATTAATCTATTATTACGATGTTGTTTACAGTTTTAGAAATGCGATCGTTTGTTGTTTTAACCCTATACATATTTTTCATTAAAAATAAACGAAATAACGGTGCTGATTCTATATTTCTAAAAACCATTTGATATTCGAAACATCATTCTATTTACTTTACGCTCGACTTTAAAACTGGCAAAGTGTGAGTTGGATTAGCGCACGATATGTACTCAGTTTGTTGTATAGGAGCCATTTATGATTGTTTTTAGTATTTGTTATTACAAAGGCAATAGAAATCGTCAATACATTATCTGTGAAAATGTCAACTGTCTAGCTATCATGGTTCATGAGATACAGCCTGGTGACAGACAGGCAGACAGTAGAGTCGTAGGGTTCAAGCTGTGGAATGAACTCCCTGCGGTGGTTTTCCCAAGCTACTACAATATGGGGTTCTTCAAGAAGGGCATTAGAAGGTTTCCTCAGGGTCAGCAGCGCGAGTGTGACGCCTCTGGTGTTGCATACGTCCATAGGCCACGGTAACCACTTTCCATCAGGTGGGCCGTGTGCTTGTCTGCCACCTAAGTGGTATAAAAAAAATTACATTATATTTGCGTCTGCAATATGCATTTTCATATATATTCACTTCGGGGTTCTCATCCCTGTGGATACATTTCAACTCTTTTTCGTTTTATTCTAGTTTAGTTCGTTGATATTAATATCCAGTTTTGTTACTTCTGTTTTTACTTTCCGTTTTGGTTTATTCAGTGGATTCAACATGGCTTGTATTTTTATGTTCGTCTAGCATAAAGCTTTGAAGATTTTAGTGATAAATAGATTACTATTGATATTATGCAGTTGTAGAAATATGAAGTAATCCAGATAAATAAATAAAAAAAAAGATTGCCTGATAAAGCATATCCCTCGCACTGGCTAAACCCTGAATTGAATAATTTAATATGGTGCCCTCATATAAAAATTCAGTACATTATCTACTTAATAGAAAATGGATGTTTCTAAGCGCAAAGGAAGGCTCAACCGGTTCGATTTGGTAATAACGGAAGGGTTGTTTGAAAGAAAAAAATATTATTCTTCTTTAGAAACTGGTTTCGAAACATGGTTTTGTATGCGGCCGAAGTGTTACAGTGCACGGGAACGGGAATAGAATTTAACCAATAAAAGAACAATAGATACAATTCAAATTCTCATAATATAACCTTACTTTATGTCGGCACTTTAATTAGCAGCACTCTATGGATCCTCCCAATCACTCGAACTATCAAAGCCTCAGCGACTTATTGATATTCCTTTGTTAGGAATGCATTCTATTATGTTTCCATTGCAATATAATGGATTGGTTAAACAGTCCTTTGTTCAGTCAGTTAAAAAAGATACCTAGGTAAATTTTAAATACTAGGAAAAAACTAGGCGGTCTCACGTAGGTTTTCATTTTTCATGGGGATTTATAGGCGTGATTCGAGTTCCTAAAGTTAGTTATTTGTTAGATATAACTGATGTAAGCAAAAATTACTGCAGCTACAGCTATTGCTAATTTTCTCATACAAGTCACGTGTAGTTACATCAATTAGGTTTCAGCAATATTTCCCATTTTCGACCTTATGTATCCTGAACATATTTCGTTCTAAATCACTTATATTATCTAGTGATTACTTTTAGGATACCGATAAACATTTTATTGCTAGAACATAATTTATAGGTCGGCCTTATCGAAGATAAATGATAACGTACAATATTGACTTAACTCTTGTAATACACGAATTATTAACGCATATGAAAAGTCAATTTTCTTTTAAACTATCCTAGTAATGATAAAGGTTCTGCATTCCAGAAGAGTATTACTTCTCTTCAGCCGCCGCGCGCCGTCGTGACTGTATTTCGTAACCAGATTCTACCTATGTCCTTTTTGTCTTTGATCATATCCAGTTATAATAGACGTTGTTTTTTTCCTAGTTCGAAACCAATTACGATCAAATGCACCAATTACGATCTAAATAATATATATTCGTCCTTGGTCATAACCAGTTACGTTCGAGGACAACTTTAATTCAATTGTTTCACAATAGTTTTTGGGTTTAATAGCAACTAATTATTGTCAAATAGATATCCATCTTATAAGTTTTTTCAATTGCTCTAAACTAATGATGTGTTACTGTTTAATTTCAGATGTTGCTGAGCAAGGACCTGGTCTCGCTTTTGTTGCGTACCCTGAAGCCTTACTTCAGATGCCTATCGCAAGGTTCTGGTCTATTTTGTTCTTCTTCATGCTGTTTATTCTCGGTCTTGGAAGTCAGTTCGCCGGCGTTGAGGCCATAAACACCGCCATTGTTGATCATTGGCCACATCTGAGGAAAAGCTACTGGAAGGTATGTCTATCTAAATTCATTTGATAATATCGATAGGAGTAAAGATAATGATTCCGTAGCCGACCGCATACGACAACTGCAAACGCACGCAGCAGATGCGCGTAGTTCATCGCGGCTTCTCAATGGTACCCGTTATTCGTATCGGAGTTTAACAAGTAATGGGCACGCTGTATGTGTAATCATACCTTAAGGCTGACTGATGTCTTTCTTCTATTTTCTCGAGTTGGTTAAAAATGGAGAAGTTTATCAATGCTAGTTAAGTGTTATACACACTACCTACTGGTAGTTAAACTAATGACCCAAATATGAAAGCAAGAAATCATTTATTTACACTACACCAATACAGTAGGTAAACCATAAGCAACTAACACGTGTTTCATAGAAGACGTTATAAAAACGACAATCGATATCGTTCCATTGTAATAGGTCTCATAAAATACGTATCAAAAGATTTTTATGACTAAGCATTGAATACATTTAATACCCATACTTTAATATGCCTAGAAATACACAAGATAAGGTTTGACGTATGTAATGTTAAATAATAAAAAGTTTAAGTTAATATACAATTTCATTTTTTAACGTATAACTAAATATCGCGTGCAATAAAATTTTATAGCTGTTTTTTTATATAGAAATATCATAACATCGTCGTTAGTTTTAAATATATGATACTGTTTTAAATAGTTATATGTGTTATATTCATTATTGATAAATAGGTACAGTGAATTTTTCTTCTGTTCCCACGATTCCGCCCGCGTGAAATTTTGATCCCGTTCCCGCTACCAATGGGAAACCAGGATGAAAAGTATCCTATATGTTATTCCAGATTGCAATCTATCCCTGTACCAAGTTTCAGCCAGATCTTTTCATCTTTTAGAGCGTGATTGAATAAAAAACATCCAAACATAATATGTACAAACATCTTCACTAACTTTCAAATTTACAATATTAGTAGGATATGATTACAACATTAGTATGACATATAAAAATATTGTCACTTCACACCTTCTAGCCTGGCTGCAACCAAACATCCAATATTTTTTTAATTTCAGGTGACTGCTGGTACGTGTTTCACATGCTTCATTCTCGGTATACCAATGTGCTTCAGCGGTGGAGTGTATATGTTTACACTGCTCGATTGGAACACTGCCTCGTGGGCCATTCTGCTGATTGGCATGGCGGAGGTAATAATAAATAAATAATAAATATTGTAGGACATTCTACACAACGCTCTCTAGACCCAAAGTAAACATAGCTTAACTAACTTGTGTTATGGGTTCTAGAATGCGGATAAACATACTTAGATACATTTCTTTTCCTAAATATATGCATATTATACATAGAGACACCCAGACCAATGCAAATATCCATATTCATGCATACAAATATTTGCACTGAGCGGGGATCTAACCCGCGCCTCCTGCGTAGCGGCCGCGTTCACTACCGCTACGCTACAGAGGCAAGATTGAAATTAGTAGTTGTGGTTTAATAAAGTTAAGTTTTGGACGATTTATGTTTTCAGAATGATATTGTTTTAGACCAAAATATATTAATTTATATCAGTATAAAGAAACACGATCACTTATAGACTTTTTATTAACATTTCAAGCAATTAACTATTGCAACATTAGAGTTATTACGAGATCAGATCAGGAGGTAAAGAATAAAATAAGAATAAGAAAAGAAAGTATGATAGATCCTCTAACACTTGTAAATCGTACAACCCTAGTATCATACTGTAATATATTTAGAACACTCAGCCCCTCTAGACAAGTGGCAATTCGTTGCTCGGCGTATGATGGAATAGAATGCCAAATGTATGGGATTTGACGTATATGACAGGCGTCAACGAATGTCAAAAACGTCAAATCCTATACATTTGTCATTCTATTCCATCATACGCCGAGCAACGAATTGCCTCTTGTCTAGGGGGGCAGTTATGCTTTTGAACACAGTAACCTAAGATTACAGAAGTAACCGAATCTTTTTTGTCACAGTGTACCGCAGTGTCGTGGAGTTATGGCATAAATCGTGCTATGGATGACTTAGTAAAGATGAAAATCAAATTGAACATGTTTCAACGATTCTATTGGAAAGCTGTTTGGACTGTCATTGTGCCTGTTGGTAGCGTCGTAAGTATCTTGCTTCTTTTTAATCTTTTTATTATATTAAAAACTAAATATATCTTGATAATTCCTACCTACCTAATCTCATGGAAACTTGTTTTGTTTCTTCCTTTGTCAATGTCTTTTTTCACGAAGTCAATCTATCTTTTATTCTACCTATTTCTTCTCTCTCTTCTTTTATCAATATTGAAGTATATCGTGTTAGCAACAATGTTATCATCGTTTAATGCTTCTGATTCATTGAATGGAGGACGTGAATATAATCATGAACGCCTAAAATTTGCCGCCACGACGGTTAATTTATAATATTTTAATATCGTGTTACTACCTACTATGCATTTAACAAGTGACAATAATAATCAATCGTTAATCAGATTGATAACCAAATCGCATGTAAATACGCAAGTAATCATCTATCAGATCGCATTCACGATCAATTTGAATCCATATTTAAGTAGGTATTTGAAAAGAATTCATACCTAATTTATGCCTACTGATGTCTTCAGGCAGATTTAACTAGATATAATGTTTCTTCGACTTCATTAGAAAATGGTATTTTAGGTTAAGAATTATGTCTTCCACTATATGGCACGATTTTTTTCCGATCATCATCATCATTCTGCTGAACTTGAATATTTCACGTACCTACTATTTTCTTTCGATAATAAACTAATATTATTATTTTATTTTCACAGGCAATTCTGATCTTCCTCTTCTTCGAGTGGTCATCACCTTCGTACGGAGACTACGTATTTCCTCTGTTTGCTGATTTACTAGGCTGGGCTGTGGGATTGTCTACACTTGTTCTCTTCCCCGTTGGTGTGGGATGGGCTCTGTATAAAGGTTATGTAAGTATTACTTTTTTATTAAGTGGCTAGTTGAACATAAAACCATATATTTTATAGTCAATAGACTATAAAATAGAGATTGACGTCTATCTTACTTCTTAGTAATGATGTGGTTGAAGATGAGCACGCTTACCTAGAAGCCACGTATTCACTTTATATATTTGTTTTACAATATCGTCCATAGTCTCTTAAACGTTATTATGCACTAGTGTTGCCAAAATATAATCTATTATGACCATCCAATGATTGGTCATTATTTTCAACTCAGAACAGACATGCAAATAAATTTCAGTCAGTAGATAGTCTCGTGGCAAATTATGTTGAACATTATAAGTAATCCGTAGAACAAAATCAATAATATTATGAAAAAGTAAGAAAGTAAACTATACGTGTCAAAGTATTAGTATAAACGTAGTCATTTTTACTTTTAACAAAATAAAAAGGCAATATTTTAATTTCATTATTTTTGTTACAGAGGGGTAAAGACCTCTTCAGACCGACCCCAGACTGGCAACCAGCTGATAAATCAGTGAGGGCACTCGATGACGACCTAGCAACTGACGAAACATTGCCGCATACTGGACCCTATGATAACATGGGATTTTCGATGTCTTAAATAATTAATTTACCATGCATTGTTAATGTAATGTCTAAGGACATAATGTCATCAGACATACTGTCTATCAGACATACTGTCTATCAGACATATTGTCTACGGACTTACAGCCAAGGATACCGTTTTTTATATAGTCAATTGGGTTTGTTGGCTCAATCCAATTGCAAAAATGGCGTCTTTTTTAGTAGCTACATTTAAAAGGGACTTCACACGCCCTGCTATGACTAGGTCAAATAGCTCTAATGTCATGCATTTTGTCGTGTGATTGCCTTCATGGGTCACACAATTGTGTGTGATTCTGATAGGGCCCTAAACTACTATCAAAACGCACACACAACGCTATCAATTGTAGCAACGTGTACTACGTATATTTTTTAACCCTGCCAATTCCACCTTTGGTGGTGACACCATGCCCTATTTTTGTGTGGCATTCTTTTGATCCTTTGTTTAAAGTATATCATCATATAACCTAAAAGTTGTAATCTTTTTGTTTTGCATATACGTAAACTTTTATATTTCTAAAACATATTCAGTTTAATTTATTTGTATAACATCTCTTCAGGTCTCGGCTATCAGCTAGATTGTTTCAATATAACCTATAGCTGTTAGCTCTAAAACTTATTCATCATTATCTTCCATCTTACTGAAAACAAAGGTCTTATTTGGTTGTCAATAGGTAATGGGAAAAAATAATAATTTTATCATAATATCTTTTTAATTAAATTGAAGAAACAAATTGTGCAGGTGAATTACACTTTGTAACAAGTTAAATAAATGTTTCAAAACTATGTTATGTACTATTTTATTCATTTCCTGACTACGTACTAGATGTCTTATGATGATTACTTTAATTTTGTCTTTTTGTATTTTCGACTAAGCAAATGTATGTATAAAGACAATACAAAAATTATAGTTCGTTCTTTTCATAATCTCGGACAATTCAAACTCAATATCTGAATAAAAATAATTATAAACAATTTTGAGTGGTTGGGACAAGTCAATATTATTATATAAGACTTAGAAATATCGACCTTAAAGTGGCTGCCCATACTGACCAAATTAAACGGGCCATCGTATAAAGGGTTAATAATGTTTGAAAAAAATAAAATTCTCTAGGAATGCTCTCTACACGCGTACAGTGCAAAATAAATCTAATGTACATTTGCTCTGAAAGTCCACCCACCCGCGTGGCATTCTGATCCTATGCCTGTGACGTTATAAGTAGGTACCTTGAATCTAACCGGCTAAGAGCAAATCAGTTGGATGGTTTCAGACTCTGCAACAGGTATTAGTAGAAATAATATTTGTGTAGATATATCTAAGTGAGTTCATAATTACGTGAACCAACTTCAAGCGCTAATTCGGTGCTAGACAAATGTCAAATAAATTTTTACGATCCTCTCTGGACTGCGTCAGTTCGAGAAGAAAACTATTATCTACTTCGTCACACGTCGCGTCCAGAACTTCCAAAAGCATCTATACTCTACACGAAAAATCACTCACAAACATCGAAGGAGATAAAAGTTTATAAAGAACTAGCTTATCCGCGCGACTTTCTTCACGTAACTGTATTGTTTCACGTTTTAACTTTTATTTTTTTCTTTTTGCTACTAGGTATATGAATAAATTAAAAATATGTTACAATACTACTCTGTACTGTCAAAACGGTATTAATTATTGGGATTTTCTTACATTACCTTGCCTTTGCATAGCTGCTGAACTCGCTATAATTGTATAGTCAGTATCAGAGCGATCTAGACCGGTAAATACTCAAAATGTTTCGTTTCGTACTAATTTATGAAGATCTTTTTGAGTACTTTTTCTCGCACATCAACACCACCGTGAATGTACAGCCAGCATCAGATCCATGCAAAGATGTAAAGTAGGTATCAAATATGATCTTAATTTGAGTACTTTGCTACTCAAAATGGATCTGATGCTGTCTGTACCGACGAGGGCATTCGCGATGTTGGTAATTCAGCTACCTTAGACCTTCTGATCAGGAGGGGCAATTACTAAGGTCGCAAATAATTTAAAATACTAGGCGCACAAGACCTGTATTTTATCTTTATTTTATTCCTCATAAGTCATAGGAAGACAATGATCTATGACGAAACTTGGGAGGCATTTTGTTAGTACTTTTACTAAGTTATGCAATACATCAAATATAATTCGATAAGTAATTTCCAAGTATTGTAATACCATGTCAGTGAATAGACCTTAAATCAATGTTTATGACTATAATGGAACAAAAATGGCCGGATTTCCCATTCATATTTGAAGTTGATTAGAATTGAAAGGTGACCTATGGGATATGTATGTAGATTTCATAGAAAATCCCCACGGAAACCCCCTCCCCTCCCCCGAAGTCGGTGGGGAAGGTTATGGCGGACTTGAACCGACTAAAACGCACGCCGTCTGTGGGCTGCTGGTTGCCGGAGTTGATATTATCTTAGACATACCCACGGAGTCCCCAGCTCGCCCCCCGGGTATGGGGGAAGCGCGCGACATGCGTCGCCAATTATATTTCATACTAGCTTTTGCCCGCGGCTCCGCCCGCGTGGAGCTCGGTTATCGCGACCAAACATAGCCTTTGTCCTTTCTCAAGGTCTAATCTACCTCTTTACCAAATTTCATCAAAATCGGTTCAGTGGTTTAGGCGTGAAAGCGTAACAGACAGACAGACAGACAGAGTTACTTTCGCATTTATAATATTAGTAGGGATACCTACTGTCTGTCCCTTCTATTGAGGTATTCATGTTTCACACGATCACACAGTCTTCCTTATAATTTTATACTACTGTCACAATTGAAGTCAAATTCAATATATGAATTATATTTATCGTACAACGTAATGAAAACACACATATAAACAGACTGCTGAAGTCATAAACCTACGATAAATATTAGCCTTAAAGGCGATACCGTATTTAGGTAAAAATGGATAAAAAAGATTTTATAGATATAATAACTATGTCTGTAAAATTATTTTTTTTCCATTTTTCATAACTTTAAAAAAAATCTGAACAGAATGTACGGGGTCTCTTTTGAATCTGCGGTTAGAATGTTTATATCTTGAGTGATATTGACTATAAAGTTCTTGTTTGGCAGGGTATTCGTGTTCTATTAAAGGTAGGTAAACTAGGAAGATTGTTACCTTCATCATCGCGTACTCATCAAGGTTTTCATTCACAGCCCCTTTTACATTTAAAGTTGCAAACTTATTATGTGTGACTTCTTAAAAACCTTTCTACAGTCACACCCGAACTCCCCAATAAGTCTGTCGAGAAGAAACATAGTGCTGAACTTGCAGCTTTAAAACCTGCTTTACGATTGCAATAAGTGCATTCGAACGGCTACCGTTGTAACCGTGCCAAGCTGCAAAAAATGCTGTCTGGAATTTATCTAGCACAATGTTCTTATATTAAAAAATACAATAAAATGTACTTTTACTGCCTCTGGAGTAATTAAGAGTAAAATCCTTTACAAGTGGATTTGCACGAAATGCGTAGCAGATTATTTGGTTAACTAACCAGTTGACGCTTCTTCGATTAGATTCAGTTTCTGGATTAGATTTTTTTAAATCAACTAATGTGTTGTCACTTACCATAGTTGGGTAAGTGACAACACAAGGATTGTGGGACATACCAAAAACAAAACAAACAAATAAGTAAAACTGGCTGTGTACACATTTGTCCAATATGCGCCAATAACGTTCACAGAATGTCTACGCAAATACTAGTCCCATTTCCGTTACCCGTAGGAACACGTATCCGGAAAAAAATCTGCTAAATTCATGCAGTCACCTTTGCGTCGTGGGGTAAAATCTCTTTCGTATTTATAACATTACTAGCTTTTGCCCGCGGCTCCGCCCGCGTGGATGTCGGTTATCGCGACCAAACATAGCCTATGTCCTTTCTCAAGGTCTAACCTACCTCTATACCAAATTTCATCAAAATCGGTTCAGCGGTTTAGTCGTAAAAGTGAGACAGACAGACAGACAGACAGACAGAGTTACTTTCGCATTTATAATATTAAGTAGGGATTTAAGAACTACAACTATGTAGATACCTAATACTATTAGTGCTTTCACCAACACCTTTCCAAATCGTTTTAATCTTCTTCATCCTAGCGTTAATTCCCAGTCGCATCCGAAGTTTTACCCTCGGAGTCTGGGGTACGCTTTACCAGTCTTAACTGCAGATTTGGCTAGACCTTGATATTTTTCCGTGAAGCGACTGCCACCTGACCTCCACAACCCAATGGTGACATTAGGCGATACCGAAGCATTGTGGCTAGACCGTTGTATTTGGACCTTCTTTTTTAGGGCTCCATCTACCCGTAGCGACTGCCATAGATGTTCGCATGGCAACCGGGACCGACGGCTTAACGTGCTCTCCGAGGCACGACTAGTCCAATGCAAATACCCATATTCATGCATACCTACAAATATATGCACTGAGCGGGATCGAACCCGCGCCTCCTGCGTAACGGCCGCGTTCACTACCGCTACGCCACGGACACTGTCTTCAAATCGTCTTAATCGGTATTCAGAAAACAGTTTTCAAGTAGAAATGAAAATTGCCGACAATGTCCAACTGACAAGCAACGGAAAAATTCCGATAGCATCTTGAAATTAATTAAATTTGAAAACACTTTGCAGCCGAGTGAAATAATAATTCAAACTCATCGGGGACCACAATCTCGACTAAACTCTCATTTTGAATCAACCACCTAATCCCTCTTAGATTGAGTAAAATTAATGTGGATTTAACCAAAACAGACGTTCTTAAAATATCCTTTGGGTTTTATCGAAATTTTATTATCTTTAGCCCCTACTCTCGGGTGACTTTAATAACTCGATAGGAGTTGATGACGTCGCATGCAGACTCCATCTTGGTTCGAATATCGTTTTGATTGCTTTCAACTTTTTAATTAAACGTCCTGTCGCTATAAAGTGAATAAAACATTTAAGTTGTATTACACTTTGTAGCAAGTCGTTTAGATAGGCGCCTAATTGAAGACAAAGAAACTGTTTAAAGTTTGGAGTCGGGAAAACAAATTGATATTATCTTGATACTAATTTTCAAAGGCAAAAAATGGGACAGATTTCTGTTTTATTTTTACAATTTAAGGATTTTGGGTAAGTTATTAATTTATAAAGCTGCGTAGTTTTAGGTGTAGAAGTCACGCAACTTATGGCGAAATACAGTGCTTCTTAGTAGACTAGACACGGACTTCTCGTTACAATCGTCACTGTTATATAAAGGCACAAAATATAGCTATTAGAATTCAGGGATAAAAAGAAGTGTATGTATGTAAGTAAATGTATGACATTAATTTTCTTCTATTACTCTCTAAACATGTATTATTTTGTAATACATTTGCTGTGGATAAACCTAAATAAATAAATAAATAACTTTACGCATTAGTTTTTTAAAACTCCAGCTACACGATCTCAGCCTGAACTATTATTGACATTATGCTCGTATAATTATAGTAGCTTATGTTTGTTTGGTTAAACACACTAATCTTAGGAATTACTAATTCGAATTAGAAAAGCCTTTTTGTGTTTAATAGTCCGTTTATCGAGGAATGTTACAGGCTATATAACAACACGCTACCTAAGGAAGCGGAGCAGTAATTACTAATATCAACAAATTGGGCAGATTCCCCTACATTGGGGTGACACGAGGTCTCGAAGTATGCCACGGGTGAAGTCAGGGAAAATAGGATAGTTATCTCATAAAAGTTGAATACAAATTGTGATTCCTCAACAGAACTTCAGCATAATCAAATATAAAGCCAAAAAAATGGCTCGTGAAATTTGCTTACCGCGTTTTGCACAAAGTAAAAGTAAAGAAACAAAAAAGTAGAACAATTTCTAGTGGAAGTTGTGTAACAAGTTAACGGCTGCGTCTGCGAGCCACCTGCTCGCCGTCGGAAACTTATGCCACCGGGCATGACGTACTAGTTTTGCATACAGTCTTTGCTTGTAGGGTTATTTTGTATTAATACATACCTACTTCTATTACTATATTATAAATGCGAAAGTAACTGTCTGTCTGTGTGTCTGTCCGTTACACTTTCACGCCTAAACCACTTAACCGATTTTGATGATATTTGGTACAGGGGTAGATTAGACCTTGGGAAAGGGCATGGACAAGGTGGAGCTGTGAGCAACAAACGCAATGTATATTATTATATCATTAATTTTTGTAATTTAAAGCAAAATACTAGTGTTGAGAAGTAGGAGTCTTAAATTCAATTGTTATTTTACGATATTAATAGCTTTGGCCGTCATTATTAGCGGTAAAACCCGTACTACTGATGATAAACCTTATATGAGAGACCAAATATACTCATAAACAACGGATGAAGCTCTAGCACAGGCTTACCTGTCAACATTGATAGGTCAGACGGCAGTCACTTCCCAAAAAGCCGAGAAACCAATCAAAAACAATAAGCTGACTTCGGACTCCAAGTTGCAAATTAAAGACGCAACGTGGAAACCGTAGCAATGTAAAAAAGAAAAATCATGACAGAATACCAAACACACAAACCTTATTATTAGTAGATAAAATGAAAAATATTCAACACGGGACGGCAAAAATGCAAAGGTTGCAGCTGAAGGTAGTTACAGATATTAAAGTCGATTTGTTAGGAACAAACTTGGTGCCGTCCGTTGTACTGCGAGGTGAAAATGTTTCTATTTAACTTTTGTCTTGAGAAGTATTATAAAAGTTCGTACTTTAACTATATATAGGTGAGTACTGTGAGTAGTATTTGTGTGAAAGAAAATCAAGGACGAACAGACATCCTGTGTGTGTTTTACCATCTATACAATGGTTTGTGCTCAGATGAACTGTTTGATATGATGCCAACAGCTACATTCTATCATTGCACCTCTCGCCACAGGCAGGGAATTCATCCTCACACATTGCGTCCGGAAACGGTAAACTATCTGGTTTGCAAGGCACGTCATCCCACGCACACTCAAGCTGTGGAATGAACTCCCTGCGGTGGGTATCCCAAGCGACTACAATATGGGGTTCTTCAAGAAGAGCATTAGAAGATTTCTTCAGAGTCGGCAGCGCGAGTGTGACGCCCCTGGTGTTGCATACGTCCATAGGCCACGGTGACCGGTTCCCATCAGGTGGGCCGTGTGCTTATCTGCCAACTAAGTGGTATAAAAAAAAGAAACATTAGTAATTTAGACAGCCTTAGATTGCTTGGTCGATGGAGTCTCCTCTGTTTTATTTAAAGTTGTCTGACTAAATTATAGTTCAACAAACTTACATTAAAAACGAATGATGAAGTCATTCTAATTTCCATTATGAATAATAAAGAATGAAGCCGCAAAAAGGAAACTATATTAATAAAAAGGTTTCTATTCTCACTACTGCTTATCGTATTTCGTACAAATACCAATAAAAAGAGCTGAAAAAGTAGCCTCATAAAACTACCAAGTGAAATACTTTAGCTGAGGGCTACGAAGATAAAATGGCTACAAATCACAATCTAGAAATCAAAATTAATAACAGAATAGTAAATCTCGAAACTCAAATTTCAGTATTATTAGTCAAAAGTTTGAGAATTTTCTGAGCGTTAAACGATAAAGTTACGTATTTTTATATAGATGTTAATGATTAGTATGCTGCATTTAAAATTGTTAGTAAGAGTGGAATGAATTCCCTGCTGTAGTTATTCCAAATGACTTTCTTGTTTTCTTTCTTCTTCTGTTCTTCAGAGAGGTTCTTCAAAGAAGGCACTAGAAGGTGTCAGTGTAACTCTATAGAATCGAAAGCACGAGTATGGTGCCCGTGATGTTGCACACGTCCATAGGCCACGGGCACCACTTTCCATAAGGTGCACCGTGTACTTGTCAGCTAGGAGCCTTACCTCTCTGCCCTATATTTTACAACTCTCCTCTTTTCCATTTCTGATGAAACTTCATATTTTAATCATTCATTTTCTAAACGAGAAATCGTAAATTTCACGATTCTGATATGTGACCCAGCATTTTTCATCGTTGGTATAAATCATATTTTTATTACAAATGCTTTACAGCGCTTTTTTCGCATTCAGTATTCTTAATAAGAGTATAAAAAGTTTACTGATTATATTTACCGTTTATGTTAATTTTATATTGTTATTTAGTAGGTTTCAGTTTCGCTCGTAATGAACGGCCGATTCACTCAATTTAATGATGGATTTATGATATTTCGTCGTTTACTCGATTAAGCCATTATTTCAGAACCTTTTTCTATGAAATTAATACCTTTTTGTATACAAAGAGAGTGAAATACATGAGCAGTTTTTATATCTTCTGTGTAACTATATGATAATTAGATTATTGTATGAACAAATATACAGTTTCAGGCGTTTTTTCATCATCATCATTCTTCTGCCCTTATCCCATATTTTATTTGGGGTCTACACAACATGCGTGCTTTTTCTATTCATCTCTAGTTGCAGTCATTCACTCCCCTCTTAGATGGCTAAGATGGGAGTGAATGACTGCAACTAGAGATGGACTGTGTGAAAGATGATATGGATCATTTTTCGTATTTTGTCATATGGTGTACAATAAAGAATATTGTATTGTATTGTATTATCTTTCACACAGTCCATCCATCACCTCTTACATCTTCCTTTTTGGCGCAATACACGCAACTATTACTATTAAAAACAAAATTTCACACAGTAAGGCTTCAAAATAGAATCGCATTATCAAATTATTCAAATTGTTCTCCAGTTTAAATCTAAATTCATTATAAATAAATTGAGACTTGCTCAAACTGAGAAAAAGTGTCTGTCTTTTTATACGCAGACAGGCAATATTATCCCGTCGGGAGCCATAAATCGCTCAGCACCTTGTTTTATTTTAATTAATACAACCGCAGATAACTAAAAAACAATTTGTCCGCTACGTTTTAAAAGTTGACAATAGAATTAAAGATTCTGTGGGCCATTTTTTTCCTCTTGAGGGACGAAAGGGTACGGGGTAAAGAATTAATTTTAATAAAGTGCAAATTGTTATAAGGCAAAGGGTTACTGGTGTTTCATTTTAATTGTATTAGGTGTGTGACAATATTGTTGCAAGTGACCATTTGGTATTTTTATACGGTTTTGAATGTCAATAAAACTAATATTTTCTGTCATTAAATAAGTAACTATTTGTAAATTTTTAGAGTTCCGGACTTAAAGGGGCCGTACATTAAACCTCTGGCCTAATATGTTTGTCTGTCGGTCTGTCGAATCAAATAACTATGGCAAATTAATATATATAGTTTAGTTGTTAGTTTTACTATCTTATTAGTTAAAGATGACATCCTGATTATTATTTATAACTCATCCAATGCTGTTGTGTATAATATCCACTGCCGCTTAGCCGTCATTCGTTTACCTAATCCAAATTAAAGATCACTAGTAGTCCTGTTGAAAATATTTTTTTTATACTACTTAGGTCGCCGACAAGCACACGGCCCTCTTGATGGTAAGAGGTTACCGTGGCCTATGGGCGAGTGCAACACCAGGGAAATCACACTCGTGCTGCCGACCCTTTCTGTGCTGTCAGAGCAAAAGATAAGTAGGACAAAGCCTATGGTTTTTCCACTGACATGACAGCACAAAATTTAAAAATCAATGCTACGGATTTTTACCTTATAATGGGTAAATATTATGACAATGAGATAAAATAATAAAAACTTTGATTAAAAATCAATCTGCGGCTTATGATGGCGGTATGGAACAAAAATGAAAAGTCAAATGAAATGAATAGTCGAACCGTCGGCGTAGCAAGTTAAATGAGTCTAGAAGGCTGACTTTATCGGAAAGCCTGTGTTACTGTTCGGGAGGAAGATTCCTAAAGTGTTGGATCTGGCAATTAATATTATTTACACACACCTGCTCATAAACGTACTATTATTTCACCGCAAATAGGCACGTAATGACACCTATTATCAAACTGTGACTTTTTCATTGCTATTATTCACAAGTGAGTTATAGATTCATTTTTAAATTTTATACCGTCCTCGGCTCTCTTAAAACCCTCGCCTGGCGGAGCCGGAGCCGGAGGAGGTTAAATCGGACTCGAACCGACTAAAACGCACGCCGTCTGTGGGCCATCAGTTGCCGGAGGTGAGATTGTCGTAGCCATATCCCTCGCACCCCGGCCAGGAAATAGTACCCATAGTAATTTTTTTTTACACGTAAGAAATCCTACTAACTAATATTGTAAACATACAATTTTATGAAATTGTTTTAGATGTTTGGTCATTTGTTGCTAACACATAGATAGATAATTTCCTGGATTCATATAATATAGATCTGTATATAAGAAAATTAGCTTGAATTGAATACCAGGATCACCACTTTTTGACGTCTCCGTCGAAAAATAATCTTTACTGGGGTTTTTTCTGTATTTTATATTGCGTAGTGCACAGTGGGCCTGAAATCCTGTAATAGCGGGTACGGTTTCTGTAAGTGATTTATTGGCAGTATAAATTTGGTTAAAAGCAGGAGGGATAGATATATAAACCTATATATTTAGTTGCGATAAATAGGTTTGCTTAAGCTAACATGGACTTTTGTTTACCGTGAGCTTTACAAAAATAAGAAGATGTTAGATGGATTGAGAACATGAACATTTTTAAATTCTATCGTGTTTTATTTGGCATTCTTTTATTATTTACTACATGAACTTCCGACAGAATTAAAGATAAACATTAATATTTAACGTAGCCTAGTGGTATGGGTAATGGACTGCTGAGACGAGGTCTCGGGTTCGATCCCAATGACTTTTCGATGCTTTTCGAAGTTATGTGTGTATTTATCGCAGGTTTATAAGTGCCCGGCTAATGGCAATAGGCTCGCCACCTATTACATTGGGACCTAAACATAAACGGCGAAATGTGGGTGCTAGCACCTCTGCCTACCCCTTCGGGGAATATAGGCGTGAGTTTATGTTATGTTATGTTCTTTATTATTTCCTTTTTCTTTCTTTTATACATACATATGCTCACGCCATTTTCCCTGCGGGGTATGCAGAGATAAAATTTGACTCTATCCTTACATACTTGACGGGCTTCCTCTACTGTCATTAATATTTTCATGCAAGCCCACCGGTTTCGTGATCTATCTTTTATATGTTTTATTATTCGTCATTATCATCATTTCCCTGTCCTTGTTCTATTGAGTTCAGTATAACATAATCATTTTATTTTCATATTTTACTATGAGAAGCGTCCATCTAGTGACGTATTATATTTTTGTTCCCTAGCCAGATGGACTGAAGTCCTGAAAAAGGTGGCTGGTACAGACTGGATGCGGAAAGTGGAGAATCGGGAGTAATGGCGCACATTAAGTGGACTCCAATAGGTTGATTGATTGATTGATACGGCTGAACCGATTTCGCTAATTCTTTCTTTAAAATATTCCTTGAAGTACGGGGATGGTTCTTACGGAGAGAAAAATTTAAAAAAAATCGACTGCTAGGCGGTACGAAGTTCGCGGAGTCAGCTAGTAACAAATAAAGTCGCACTATTCATTTCCTACATCCGTGTATTTTCATTCCCGATGGATTCCTCTTGGATCTGTCGGCTTAAAGTTTAATTAAAGATGCAACCTCCCAGAAAGAACTGGTTTAATCCAGTAACAGTTTCGTGAATGGCATTTCAGTGATAATACTAATTGATTTAACTTTAACTTGGTTTTGGGAAGTTATCACAAAAGGCGGATCGTTCATCTTAACGGAAAATAGAGTATTTTAGATATAGTTATAATGGGTAGATTGATAAGATTCCCTCAGAAGAGTCTTATTTAGTCAAAGTGACAGAGATCTTGTCCTAAAATCCGATTTTTTTCCCATTCTCTTCTTTCCCATCACTTTACCCTAATCTGCAGGTGGTATTTCTCGACATTGCTGAACGTTAGATGCAAATTAACTGTATTAGCTTATTTAAAATATTGCAGTGCAGTTTCACTTGCAGCGTTATTTTTCGTTGGCCCCTATATTAGACAAAGACACTGGACTAGTCAATGACTAACCACTGGACTAACCACTTATGCATAACTGAATAAACATTGTAAGATCCAAATAATGACACATGAAAGCATAAATTAAAAAACAGGCAAAAAAAAAAAATTACCATTTTGAATTTTTTATTTCAAATTAATAGAAGCATGGTATCTATTAATTTGAAAGTCAAACATAAATCGAGATTCGAGTATTGTTCTGGAATACAGACCTTAGTTTAAAAAAAATCAATAATGAATACTTTCGCCAACCAAGACATATTTAGTGGAGCAAGTAAATTTATACATATATTTCGCCGAAAATATCCAAGATCCAACACACGAGGCAGGCTAAAAGGAAGCGATAACGTTGGCTGCGGCTCAAGAATGCAAGATGGCGGACTATTAATCACAGGCCTCGGTGAGGGGATGACGGAACTGTCTCCCCAAGATTGACATACAAGCACTGTTGCTACTTAATTTGATAATGCCTGTTAATGTGCACTGGAATTTGAATATTTGCTTATAATACAGATGTTATTTAGTTTTATATATTCGCACCTTTAAATGGGGGTCAGCTCTGCACGCGGCCTACCTGATGGAAGGTTGGACGTTGGCATATGGACGTGTGCAGCACCAGGGGCGTTATACTCGCACAGCTGACCCCATTTTACTCTCTGATAGCCCCTGTTGCTGTTTACCAGATACCCTTCTTGACTTCAAGCTGCTCTTAAAAAAATTCTAAGCAGAAAAGTCGTATCAAACTTTTTTTTTTTTAAATATCTAACCCGCGACTCTTAGTTTAGTGGGGACAGATCTAAAATAGTGTAAATTCTGGTTTAAACTGGAAGCTTAAACCAGTATCTACACCGGTTTAGTCGGCTAACGAGAATTTGCAGAATTTCGATGTCCGACCATAAATTACGTTGACGACACAGCGAAACGGTTCAGTACGTTCAAATTCACTATATTTTTATAGGTGTGTATACTTGACTGAATTTTGCTCATTTTCATCTGTATCGCCTTTATGTGAGTAAAATACTTGAACTTCAAGTTCAAATTAACCGATTATTTTATCAATAAACATGTAACATATTAATCTTAAGACGAACCGGATAGGGGATATCGACATTGTAATTTATTGTAATTTATTGACGAAGTAACAGTGACTTTATTAGATAACTCACAAATATTTACAATAATTAGGTAGGCATATTAGGTTATTATAAAAATATGGAGACAAAAAAAATATACAATTACTTACAAAATATACATAACTATACAAAACTATGCTATATATACAAAAAAGTGACCGTTAGGCATCGAAAAATTCCTCCCCATCGATCTCTACTGGGACCGTGCCCAGAAGGCTGGCGGCATTACCTCGCTGAATGGCAATGCCAATCCTCTGAGCGAGGTAAAGGCCAGCCCTATGGTCACGGGAAGGACAGTGACTCAATGTATATTTATTGTAATAAAAATTTAACTGATAAAATGAAAAGAAAACTTACCTATATCAATAGTCAACATAAATAATTATTAACAGCATTCACTTCAGTACTTGCACACACTTAACTTCAGAAGTTGCAATCTTTTATGTGATCAGGATCACGTTGCATCAACTTCTAAGAATAACACGTGAAGTTAATCCAATTAGCATTGACCATAATTAGCTCGTCACTTACTTATAATTCTGTAATTTATAGCTTGTGAGAAAATAACATGACAATCTAAACTGAAGTTTACATACATAGTGGTGCAAAAATGATGTTTCTGAATATGAAAAATCAAACTGGTCCCTTTCAATTTATAGTATTCACTTTGTGTAGTAAAAGAAGTAACTAAGGTGATTAAGGAAGACCACACCAGCATTTGCTGCTTCGATGCCCTACCCATCATTCATCATCATTTAGAATCGGTTTTTTCTTGTCAATCTTCTGTGTGTTCTGCAAATGCTGCTTTAGTGTATGGTCTCCCTTATAATAGTACTCAAACACACAACGGTTGTTCATGCTACATTAGAGAACGGCAGTCTCCTTTACCTTACTCAGACAATACCAGATATCTAAGATCAAAAACAAATTCAATATCGTACTCACAGAAAGACATCAAATTGGAAACCATCTGCAAACCGAACGATAATTTAGATTTATTACTTCCGACTCTAGTAAAGGATTTAATCAAAAAAGAACCAGCATCTGTCAGAGCTATTAAAACGGTAAAAGCTTTAATATCAAAGCACATTACGCTGAGGTTATTGCAATAAGTCCCGTGATATACTGGGGAATAAAATGGTCGTGCATAAAGCCGTTTCGTCATTTCGAAGTTAAAACTGAGCCTTTATAATACGATTTTATTAGTTTTTACCTGTAGTAGTGGTGTTAATCAACTAGCGGACTGAGTAACTACAGAAGCATCGGTAATTAGTCGGTAGTCGTCTTAGTAGTTGAGGAGTTGGATGGAGAAAAGGAATGGAGCGAAGTTAATCCAATTAGCGCTGACCGTCATAAGCTCGTGATAATTTTTAGATGGTCACATACGGTGTGAAGCTCTAACTTTTTTTTTTATTAAAACACAATCGTTTATAGCGAGTCATTGTAGGCTCACACACAATTCTATAAAAATCTTCTTAATGTTTTCCCAGTTGCACCCATTTATCTCAATTTTTTTATATACCACTTAGGTGGCAGACAAGCACACGACCCACCTGATGGACAGTGGTTACCGTGGCTTATGGACGTATGCAACACCAGGGGCGTCACACTTGTGCTGCCGACTCTGAAGAAACCTTCTAATGCCCTTCTTGAAGAACCCCATATTTTTTTTTTTTTTTTTTTTTTTTTTATACCACTAAGTTGGCAGACAAGCACACGGCCCACCTGATGGGAAGCGGTCACCGTGGCCTATGGACGCATGCAACACCAGGGGCGTCACACTCGCGCTGCCGACCCTGAAGAAACCTTCTAATGCCCTTCTTGAAGAACCCCATATTGTAGTCGCTTGGAAAAACCACCGCAGGGAGTTCATTCCACAGCCTGAGTGTGCGTGGGATGAAATGCCTTTCAAACCGCACAGTGCGTACCGTTTCCGGACGCAATGTGTGAGGATGAATTCCCTGCCTGTGGCGAGAGGTGCGATGATAGAATGTAGCTGTTGGCATCATGTCAAACAGTTCTTCTGAGCACAAACCATTGTATAGACGGTAAAACACACACAGTGAGGCAAAGTCTCTTCTGAGACTGAGAGGTTCCACATTGCCTGCGAGTATGGGATTGCCGACGAGCCTCAACGCCCGTCTTTGTACCGAGTCAAAGGGCTCAAGCTGGCATGCAGGTGCCCCAGCAAAAAGGTGACAGCAGTACTCCATGTGGGGCCGAACCTGCGCCTTATAAAGCATGAGTCGTTGCCCTGCAGTGAAGTACTGCTTCGCCCTGTTGAGCACCCCAAGCTTCTTTGATGCCAGCTTCACCTTGTCTTCTAAATGACTACGGTATTGGACGTCGCTGGAGATATCGATACCAAGAATCCCGATACTCGAGGAAATGGTAAGCGGTGTGCCCAGGAATTGCGGTGCTACAATGAATGGAGTTTTCTTAGCGGTGAATACACATACTTGTGTCTTAGAGGGGTTGAATTGGACTAAATTTAGTCTGCCCCAATCGGATACTCTAGATAACGTAGTCTCGATTTCAGACACAAGTTGTTCGCGACTTTCCTCTACTTCGTGCTGAGGGATATTTGCACGGCCCGAGTAACAAGCGTCTCCAGTACTGTCGTCCGCATAGCAATGAATGGAGTCATCCGACAGCATGTCATTGATATGCAGCAGAAACAGGGTTGGAGACAACACGGAGCCTTGTGGGACACCAGCGTTTATGTCCATGCGATCCGAGCAGCTGCCGTCAACGACGGCTTGGATACTTCTGTTGGACAAAAAGCTGGCAATCCATACGCATAATCCCTCGGGGAGTCCATAAGATGGTAGTTTTGCAAGAAGACCTCTGTGCCAGACCCGATCAAAGGCCTTTGCTATATCGAGGCTAACCGCCAGTGCCTCACCTCGAGTCTCGATGGCTTGCGCCCAACGGTTTGTGAGATACACAAGAAGGTCACCGGTTGAGCGACGGTGGCGAAAGCCGTACTGTCGGTCGCTCAGGAGATCGTTACCTTCAAGGTATCCCAGAAGCTGTGTATTAATGACACGCTCCATCACCTTCGAGAGGAGGGAGGTGATAGCAATAGGCCTGTAATTGGACGGGTCTGTCCTATCACCTTTTTTGGGCACAGGATGCACGTATGCGGTCTTCCATGAAGCTGGAACTCGTCCCGCAGAGAGTGAAAGCGCAAAAAGTCGTGTAAGTACAGGGCACAACTCAGGAGCACAGCGCTTAAGCACCAACGCCGGTATGCCATCCGGCCCACTCGACTTTCGAACATCTAGGGAATTAAGTACCCGCCGAACCATCCGTTGCGTGATTTTTACTTCATGCATTGAGGTTCCGCACCAGGGGATAATAGGTGGATCGGCATTCCCATCGTTCATAGTCGAGTTTGACGCAAAGAGATTACCTAAAAGATCGGCTTTCTCCTTGGCGCCATGGGCCAGACTACCGTCGGGTTTCAGCAGCGGCGGAAGGCAGGACCGGCAGAAGTTTCCCTCGGCAGCTTTGGCGAGTGACCAAAATGCGCGACTACCAGATGGGTACCGCGCAAGCCGTTCACCAATTCTGCCGATGAATTCTGACTTAGCCCTGGCGGTTGCCTTCTTACTAGACCTCGAGGCGGCATTCAATTTCCGTTTCACTTCAGAGATGTTCGGGTCCTTGCTGGCAAGGGCCGTGGTCCATGCCTTATAAGCAGATTGTTTGCGAGTTCTCGCTTCTCTGCAGGACTTATTAAACCACGGCCGCTTACTCGCTCCTGTCGCGACCCAACGGTTGGGGATATAGCATTCCATGCCCGCTAGGATCGCGTCAGCGACTGCTGTTGCACAGGAGCTTGGATCTTCTGAAGTGAAGCAAAGCTGCCTCCACGGGTACGACGCGAAGAATTCTCGCAGTCCGTCCCAGTCTGCCGACTTGTAGTGCCAAACATGCCGCCACTGGGGTGGCCGCGGTGGTTCAGGCCGCGCGAGAGTCACTTGCGCCTGGATGAGGCTGTGGTCCGAAGTACCGAGAGGTGCTTCCACAGTTATGGAGTATTCATCCGGACGCGTAGTCAGCAGAAGGTCTAGTATAGAGCTTCTGTGGGTCTCAATATCTGGCGTTCTAGTAACAGAATGCACCAGTTGAGAGAACCCATAGGTCAGGGCGAAGTCATGAGCAGCTCTTCCCGCAAAATTAGTCACGGGAGACCCCAGCCACTCCACGTGGTGAGCGTTGAAGTCCCCCAAGAATACCAAGTCCGCGGAGGGATACTGCTCAATTACCCTGTCAGCCGACCGTTGCAGGTGCTCATACAGTTGAGTCGTGCCCCAGTCACCGCTATGAGACCTGTAGAGGCACGCATAGATACGGGTGTGGCCACCGTGATCTATACGCACCCATAGAGTGGACAGGTCTCCGTCTTCAAGGCCGTTAAGACGGCGGCAGCAAATGTCATCCCGGACGTACAAGCATACCCCGGCTTTACTCAGAAATTTGTGCTCGAGTTTGTAGCCGGGGTACATTAGGTAGGCTGTATCGGCCGGGCATGAAATCTGCGTCTCCGTTAAGAAGAACAGGGTCGGTTGTGTTGTTTCGAGGTGGTGGTGGACCTCGTTCAGGTTGGAGTGTAGGCCCCTGATGTTGCAAAAGTCCACTTTAATCGTGGACGTCGGCGCCGCTGTGTAAACCTTTTTTCTGTTCTTTTTTCTGGCCATATTTATAGAAGGGGGGGGGGGGGGGAAGGTAAAGAGAGTTTTTGTGCCGTCAGCGTAAAAGACAAAGCAAGGCTCCATGCCACCACTGACGAGCTAAGGTTTTAGTCTATTGTATATTGTATATATATTAGTATATTGTAGTCGCTTAAAAAAATCACCCGCTACGTTCGCGGTTAGCTTTCCAATCGCTTAAAGCTGTGGTTTGACTAACACAAATCGGACAGCTCACATGGGCTTAAAGAGGTGTTAAACGTGTTCAGGGGAGAAGTAGTAGGGGGGAAGTAGTAGAAGAATTGAAGCCATCGCTGAATCTGGTCTAACGAAATTGGTGAGATATTTATATTGTGGTTTTCCTAAGCAACTATAATATGGGTTCTTCAAGAAGGGCATTAGGTTTCTTCAAGGTCGATAGTACGAGTGTAACGCTCAGAGTGTTGCATACATTTATATGCCACGGTAACTACTTTTCATCAGATGGGCCGTGTGCATATCTGCCACTTATACATACATACATACAATTACGCCCTTATCCCTGGATGGTTAAGCAGAGGTGAATTAACACCCACATTTCACCAATATTAGGTCCTACGGGTAGTTGGTGCCCCAAAAAGTTCAAAAAAAAAAAACAACGGTCTAGCTGCAAAGCTTCGATATCTCCTAAAGTTAACATTGGGTCGTGGAGGTCAGATGGCAATCGCTTCACGGAAAATATCGAGGTCTAGCCAAATCTGTAGCTATGACTGGTAAAAGCGGACCCCAGACTCCGAGCTGAAAGCTTCGGATGCGACTGGGAATTAACGCTAGGAGGAAGAAGGTCCTACGTAATAGGGAGCCACTTATATGGTATAGAAAAAATACAGTTAATGTTATCCTTTCTCTACCTTTTCAGATATGTTGGTATGTGAACGCCTGATGTATTTATGGTATCTTTATATTGTCTATAATTTTATGTAGGCTCTCTCTCTCCCGGTGCGCGGTGACATGTATCAATGTGCTATTCTTATTTGTGTAATTAAATATAATAAAACCAGTTAAAATATTAATCAAGTGCTTTATTTCTATACAACAGGTTATGGGCCATCCCTGCCTGATAAAAGTTTTGAATATAAAGCTGTAATAAAAATATAAGTTCAGTGAAAAGTGGAACATAACTGTTGCTCACGACAGAAACAGAATAAGGTAGACGGCCAATAGGTAACTATATGGCGGCCTATAGACTTTTTAACCGCAGCTTTCTGCTTCCGTCGGGCGGCGAGTGGACTGTAGTATAGGGTAGGTAGTAGGTCTCGTAGCTGGCGGGTGGATGAAGATGCGGTGCGTAGGATCGGGAACGCTTGACTTTTCTCTTGATGCGGCTTGCTGACCGCAGACGGGTACTATACTCTTGAGGGATCTTTCCAGTAAGTGAAACTTCCAACTAGTGATTTCTGACTTTTCTTTATTTAGGTGTGTTCACTAGGGCTGCTGGTTCCGGACTGAATTCGGGAGGCAAAACAGCCGGTATTTATAGGGTACTCCGACCAATCAGAGCCCCTACATTTGCTCCAGCCAATCAGAGGCTTTGTTTATTTTCCTATCTTATGTTTTCCCTCTCGAATTCTATTTTAACAATTTTAACTTATAGCTAAGGTTTTATCTAAATGAAATAACATAAATTCCTATATCTAAATACAAAAATAAGCCTAAAAATTACAAAAGCTTTGCGGTGTGTTACCGCGAAGGTGGCGCCGCCAAGCGGCAATGAATGGAGTCTCATTCGCACTCTTTATTTCCTAGTTACAAAATTCTTTTAGATAAACCTTATTACTATTTCTTACATACTATATTTACATTACATAGGCGTCGTCGCTAACATTTAGGACGCAGGAAGAGGTCCGACTCCCCGAGAGAGTAAAAACCACGTGCAGTAATAAAAACCGCGTGCACTCCACGTGTAGTAAAAACCACGTGCAGTAATAAAACCGCGTGCACTCCACGTGTAGTAAAAACCACGTGCTCTCGGAATATCGAAAAGTAAAATAAACCTTATTACTATTTCTTACATACTATATTTACATTACATAGGCGTCGTCGCTAACATTCTCCCCCACGGTGCGTAGCACTGCATCCTCGGGCAGCGACGATGTAGCAGGTACCAGCACGATGACTCGACGTGTCGGCCGACGGAGTACTCCACCTGAAGTCCGCACGTCCAATATCCTGGTTCTTCCGTCTGGTCCTGGATACGCCTTGACGACCTCGCCTCGGGGCCACGAATTTCTTGGCAGCGTCGCGTCGACTATGAGCACGATGTCGCCTATCTTCGGATCGTTCGTTTCCTTACCCTCTAGCTTTCGAGGCATCAAGAGGGGTAAGTACTCTTTGATCCATCTCTTCCAGAAGTGGTCCGCGAGCCGTTGCGTAGTCTTCCAGCTGGGTCGTCCTATTCTCGGGCGGCGGCGGTGGTTGCCTTGCGGGTCTTCAGGCGGCTGACGAAGGCGATGACTCTCGCAGTAGTTCGCAGCAGTCGCTCCCAGCTCGAGAAACGCTCCAGGTCGAGTAGATTGTCTGTTGCTTTCGTTGCCATTGCTTTAACTTCCATCTTTTCTTCTAGCAGCGCACCTCCTTGCTTGAAGTCACGGCGTGGCCATTCTTCTTCTGGCTGGCGGAGAAATGACGGGCCCTGGAACCACCTGGCGTTGCCGTCGAACTCAGCTGGGACACCTCTCGTGGCGTCATCAGCTGGGTTTTGCTTGGTAGGCACCCATCTCCATTCTTCAGGTTTCGTTTTCTCTTCTATCTCTGCCAGTCGGTTTGCCACGAACGTCTTGAATTTTCTAGGTTCTGAGTTGATCCATTGCAGTACAGTGCTGGAGTCGGTCCAGTAGGTCGTCTTCAGTACTTCGAGCTCCATCTCTTCTATGATCGACGCCGCTAGCCTACTACCAAGCAAGGCCGCTTGTAATTCAAGCCTTGGGATAGACACTGGCTTCGTAGGCGCGACTCTGGCTCTGCCGGCGATCATCGAAAGGTGAACTCGTCCCCCGGGCTCTGTTGTCCTCCAATAGACGACTGCTGCATAGGCCTCTTCACTTGCGTCGGTGAATGTATGCAGCTGTCCGCTTCGACTGCACGGTGAGATGCACCTCGGGATCTTCAAACTTGTTAATGTCGATACATCTTCTAGGTATCTTCGCCAGGCTGCTTCTTGTTTCTCATTGATAGTTTCGTCCCAGTCCGTCTTAGTACGCCAGATTTCTTGAATTAATTTCTTCCCTTGTATTAATACTGGCGCGGCGAATCCCAATGGGTCGAATGTAGACATAACGGCGCTCGTGACTTCTCTCTTGGTCGGAGTCCGTTGCCCATTCAGCAGCTCTTCTGGCGTGTTGCGTAGCCCAATGTTAAAGGCTAACGCGTCTTCTTTAACCAGCCATCTTAGACCGAGAGTCTTCTCTTCTTTCGCGAGTGGCAGTGAATCTTCTTTATTTGCTTCTTCTATGTCAGGCAACGCAGTCGCGTAGTTACTGGCCCAGCCCTTGAGATGAAAGCTTGCTCTTGCATGGATTTCTTTTACTTGCTCGGCTATCTTCTTTGCTTCTTGTGTAGACTCGAAGCTCTGGAGATAGTCGTCCATGTAATGGTTTCGGCTGATGGCTTTCACTGCTTCGGGTCGAGTCTCTTTGAAGTCTTCTGCGTTCTTGTTCATGACGTATATTGCTGTCGCCGGTGATGACGCTGCTCCAAAGATGACTGACGTCATACGATATTCTTCTGGCTTGCCTGTCCTCTTCTCACCTCGCCACAGGAACCGAAGACTGTCCCGATCCTCTTCTCTAATCTTGATACGAAGAAACATGTCTTGAATGTCAGCCATGATTGCCACTGGACCTTCTCTGAAGCGCAGCAGCACCCCAAACAACGACTGCAGTAGATCTGGGCCTGGTAGCAGCACGTCGTTGAGGCTCTTCCCATCGTGCTTGGCAGCTGCATCGAAGACTATTCTTGGTTTCTTCTTGATCGGGTGAATCACGGCGAAGTGAGGTAGATAGAAGGTTCTACCTTCACTGACGACGCGTCTGAAGCCTTCTCTGCATAACCCTTTTCAATGAGGTTCTTGATCTGCTTCTCGTAGGACTGCTTGACCTCGCTGTCTCGATCTAGTTTCTTCTCTACGTTCACCAAGCGTCGTAGAGCTTGATTGTAGTTGTTAGGCAAGGACTCGTCTTCGCTTCTCCACAGTAGGCCTGTCTCGAACTGACCGCTGGGAAGTTGCTTCGTTGTCTTCTCGAGGATCTCCAGGGCTCTTCTGTCGCTGTCGTTCGTTGGTAGCTTGTTCTGAATCCCAAGTGATTCTAGTTGGAAATGCTCTCGGATGACGTCTTCCATTGCTTCATCTGGTGTCTTGGCTCTACCGTAGTGGATGAAGTGTACCGCAGCGCTGGAACCCTTTTCACACCCATGTAGCACCCACCCTAGACTAGTGAGTGAGGCTACGGGCTCTGATGGTCTTCCTTTCTTCAGTTTTCTTGTGACGATAAGACCCCAGTTGTCTTGACCTATCAACATCTTCGGTTTCTCGGTTGTGTAGAGAAGTTGATCTTCAATCTTCTTTAAATGCTGGCAGCTGGTAATAGTGTCCTTCTTTATTCTTTGTTCTGACAGGTTGAGATCGTCGATGGTTCTTGCAGTGATATTCTTCTTGTCTCTTCTGAAGGCACCTTTGATCTTCAGTTGGATCTTCTGGGAGCCCTTGACGATCTTCGTACCGACTGTTTCAATAGTCAGTGTTTCTTGCTTGCCCTCAGCTCCAATCTTCTCTGCCACCGCCTGGTCTAGAAGCGTGATGGTTGAGCCTTCATCCAGCAACGCTAGCACCCGAGCTTGTCCTCTCGGCCCGTAGACGTCGACTGGCACGATCTTCAGGTATGCTTTTTCTTCACCGATGGTGTTGTGGATGGAGGCGACCTTTCCTTCTGATGAGCTTCTTTCTTCTTTCTTCTCAAATGGCTTCGGCGGCTTGTCGGAGTGTAAGATAGTGTGATGCAATCTTCCACATTTCTTGCAGTTCGGAGCTTTACAGTTGTTTCTTGAATGCTGGAACCGTAGACACTTGAAGCAGGTTCTAGCTTTCTTCACTATTTCCCATTTTTCATCAATGTTTGCTTCTTTCAGCTTCTTGCATTCTATCAGGAAATGCTCTTCTTGACATATGGGACAACTCTTCTTGAACTTCTCTCGTTCAGTTTCATGTGAAGACTCTTCTTGAATCGTATGCACGGGTCTTCTTGTACCCCTCTTCTGATCTGAAGGCTCTTCAATTGGGGCAAAGTCACCGCACATGTCGGCTTCTACTTCCAAAAATTCTTCAATGAGTAGTAGCTCTTGTAAATCTTCCTCCCTTCGGCTTCTATGGTAGGCGAACCATCTGAATTTCATAGCTGGAGGCATCTTCTCAGTGATAGCTTTCAATGTTTCAGGAGAGCTGAGGTACTGCGGCTTCTTCAAGGCTTTGATCGTTTGAACGGCGTTCTTGACTTTGCTTGCGAACGTACAGATGTCGCTTGGGTTTTCAGCGACTTTAGGTAGGCTCTTGATCTTCTCTAATTCCGCTAGTGCTAGTGCCCCAGGTCTTCCGAATCTTGATTCCAGCGCCTTGAGTACTTCGTAGGGATCTTCAGCGGTGAACAGTAGGCTCTGGACGGCTTCCTTTGCTCTTCCCTGGATCGCTCTTCTGAAGCGTGCCATGTTCTGTATATTAGAGAACGAGGCAGCTGTGTCTTCGAAGGTCCTCTTGAACGCCAACCATTCTTCACAGGAACCGTTGAAGTGAGGGAGTTCGACCATCTTCGATGACATTGTTTCATGCGACTTCTGAGAAAGCTCTTTAATAGCTTGAGCTAACTCCTGGATGTCGCTCTTCTTTTCTTCACGTTCAGAAGACTTTCTTTCTTCGGTGGACCCGACCCCTGTCTCGACGACCCATTTTTCAACTTGGGTTATTTCGTACGACTCTTCTCCAGCATCTTCTTCTTCTGATTCTGCGGCGATGAGTTCCAGTTTAGCCCGAGCTACCTTGGACCGCGCCTCGGCTAGCTCGAGCTCCCGTAGTGCCAACGCCATCTTCGCTTGAACTTCTGCTCTCTTCTTATGCGACGAGCGGGACGGTGTGTCCGTGTTGCGGGTCGACTTCTTAGGGTGAGGCCGCTGCAGACAGTCTTCATACTTCGATGTCGGTGCGCTTGCTTCGTCCCGACGTGAAGTGACACTTCGCTGACTGTCTTGCAACGTTGTATGGCTGGCTGTGATGGTACTCTGCTCCTCAGAATCTTCAAATTCCTCTTCAATGATGCTGGGCGGAGGCGCCGTGCGAGTCGGCTCCCCTGGTGCAGACTCCAATCTTGACCCATCGAATGATTGTAGTCTTGCTTGCTTCTGAATCAACGGAACTGGCTTCTTTCTGCTTACTGTACTTGCGGACCCCGCAGTAGTGGTTGATGAACCGGTGCTCGTCGTGGCGGTGCTCGCTTCACTCGGCGTATTCATGCTCCAGTCCGACGAGGTGGTTTCTTCTGAAGTCTTCGATTGTTCTGATCCTGCTCTTGTGGTTGGCATCTTCTTTTCTTCAATTCTTGACCCAATCCGGCTTCGTAAGGACCAAAAATGTTGCTCACGACAGAAACAGAATAAGGTAGACGGCCAATAGGTAACTATATGGCGGCCTATAGACTTTTTAACCGCAGCTTTCTGCTTCCGTCGGGCGGCGAATGGACTGTAGTATAGGGTAGGTAGTAGGTCTCGTAGCTGGCGGGTGGATGAAGATGCCGATGCGGTGCGTAGGATCGGGAACGCTTGACTTTTCTCTTGATGCGGCTTGCTGACCGCAGACGGGTACTATACTCTTGAGGGATCTTTCCAGTAAGTGAAACTTCCAACTAGTGATTTCTGACTTTTCTTTATTTAGGTGTGTTCACTAGGGCTGCTGGTTCCGGACTGAATTCGGGAGGCAAAACAGCCGGTATTTATAGGGTACTCCGACCAATCAGAGCCCCTACATTTGCTCCAGCCAATCAGAGGCTTTGTTTATTTTCCTATCTTATGTTTTCCCTCTCGAATTCTATTTTAACAATTTTAACTTATAGCTAAGGTTTTATCTAAATGAAATAACATAAATTCCTATATCTAAATACAAAAATAAGCCTAAAAATTACAAAAGCTTTGCGGTGTGTTACCGCGAAGGTGGCGCCGCCAAGCGGCAATGAATGGAGTCTCATTCGCACTCTTTATTTCCTAGTTACAAAATTCTTTTAGATAAACCTTATTACTATTTCTTACATACTATATTTACATTACATAGGCGTCGTCGCTAACATTTAGGACGCAGGAAGAGGTCCGACTCCCCGAGAGAGTAAAAACCACGTGCAGTAATAAAAACCGCGTGCACTCCACGTGTAGTAAAAACCACGTGCAGTAATAAAACCGCGTGCACTCCACGTGTAGTAAAAACCACGTGCTCTCGGAATATCGAAAAGTAAAATAAACCTTATTATATTATATAGTTACATGACGCTCAGTTCGGCTGCGATTTTGACTGTCAAGCACACTGTTCAATACTATACCAATAGGAATACGCCCGTTTACGCATGTTTTTTAGATCTATCGAGGGCATTCGATATGGTGGAATATGGGACATTGTGGAAGAAGATAGCGAGTGAAACCGATCTTCCTAATGAAATCCTGTCACTATTTAGGTTTTGGTATGGCAATCAAATCAACTATGTGAGATGGAACGGGGCAATGTCAGATGAGTACAGGTTGAAATGTGGTGTGAGACAGGGAGGACTGACGTCACCTAGACTCTTCAACCTGTATATGGATAGTCTGGTTCGTGAGCTCAGCGGCACCGGAGTGGGCTGCTCAATTGATGGTACAATTATTAATAACATAAGTTACGCTGATGATATGGTGTTGCTGAGCCCATCAATCAGTGCTCTTAGACGACTCATAAAAATATGCGAGTGCTATGCAAGGGCTCATGGGCTCAGGTACAATGCAAGCAAGAGCGAATATATAGTCTTTAAGGCGGGTTCTAAAACGTATACTTCTGTGCCTAAAGTCACTCTTGATAATAGCGCACTGAGAAGAGTTGAGCGGGTGAAGTACCTGGGCCACTGGGTCACAGAGACTCTCAATGATGATGAGGATATGGCAAGGGAACGCAGGGCATTATCAGTTAGGGCCAATATTCTGGCTCGTAGGTTTGCACGGTGCACGGCGCAGGTCAAGGTGACCTTATTTAAAGCCTACTGCCAATCATTTTATACGTGCAGCCTATGGATTAAGCATACACAAACTGCTTATGATGCCCTGCGGGTCCAGTATAACAATGGCTTCAGGGCGCTGATGGGGCTGCCGCGCTTTTGTAGCGCGTCAGGCATGTTTGTGGATGCCGGAGTAGACAGCTTCAGTGCAATATTACGCAAAAGAACGGCGTCTATAGTGCGGCGAGTGCGCGACAGCTCCAACTGCTACCTGCAGCTCATAGCAGGGAGACTGGACACAGACTGTCCGTTCATGGTTAGATGGATGCACATACACAAGTGGCAGTCATGAGTTGCTTTGTCGAAGTTTATTGTTTTATTTTATTATGTAATGTCTAATTTTAATTTTAATTTTAATTTATTATTAATGATGTTAAATTTCAAATTGTAGTATTAATTATGTTTTTAATATGGACACTGTATTGTTGGTCTGAAATAAAAATCATTCATTCATTCATTCATTCATTACTATTTCTTACATACTATATTTACATTACATAGGCGTCGTCGCTAACAATAACCCCAAATCGTGAAAAAAAATCGTCTTTTGTTTTGTGTCCGTATCGCCACAAAATGGCTTTAAACACATTTTCAATACCGAAACTCACTGGAAGAGACAATTTCACGACTTGGAAATTTGCGATGGAAGCATATTTATTTTATTTATTTATTTATTTTAAACTTTTTGCACAAATACAAAATAATTGTACAAAGGCGGACTTAATGCCCAAGGCATTTTCTGCCAGTCAACCTTAGGGTGATGCAGAGATATGTCACAAGTAGGTGCACGATGTATTGTGGTGAGAGTTTGACCTAGTTTGGTACAAAAAAGTTAATGCAGAATTGGATAATAGAATATTGATAACAATAATAATATATACATTTATATAAATATATAATGATACAAATACAAATATAATAAACTACATACACTTGTATACAGTTATATGCATAAATAGGTATAATATACATACATATATATGTTAAAATAAATACATACAAGCGGAAAAAATGCAGCATATTTGCAGCATGAAGAACTGTGGGAATGTATAAATTCTGATACTTGTGATTCAAAGAAAGGTATTAAAGCTAGAACAAAAATAATTTTATTGATAGACCCACAGTTATACGTACATGTTCAAGATACTAAAACTGCAAAGCAGGTATGGGACAACTTATTAAAAGCATTTGAAGACACTGGTCTGCTCCGTAAGGTAGGACTTCTTAGAGATTTAATTACAACGAATCTAGAATCTAGTTCAAGCATAGAAGAATATATAAACAAATTGATGTCAACAGCACATAAATTGAGAGGAATAGGTTTCAATGTGGATGATGAGTGGCTCGGGACTCTTATGTTGGCCGGATTGTCGGATGAATATAAGCCTATGATTATGGGTATAGAAAGCTCAGGCATAACTATTAGTGCTGATATGATAAAAACAAAGTTATTACAAGAAGTAAAAACTACTTCGGAGAGCACTACCGTTTTTTATGCAAAGTCTAAGAAATCCTATAACAATACTCAACATCAAGACAGTCACTCAGGAAAACCTAAAGGCCCCCGTTGCTTCAACTGTAATAAATATGGGCATATGGGCAAGCAATGTTGGTTTAAAAATAAAAACAAGGAAGACAAGGGTACTAAAAATGGTTTAGTCGCAGCTTTTTCAGCTACATCTGTTAATGATACCAGTAGTTGGTATGTGGACTCCGGATCTTCAGCTCACATGACAATGAATCATGACTGGCTCGAAAATGAAACTGCACCGCCTGTACAAAGTGTCAGGATCGCAGACAACAAAGTCCTCACCGTGCAAAGCTGTGGCACTGTAAATATCCAGGTACCAAATAAAATTACAGGAGAACCTGACTGTATTCAGGTAAATAATGTATTATTTATTCCAACTCTGTCAACAAATTTACTTTCTGTGAGCAAGATCATAATGAATGGCAACAAAGTTGAATTTGACAGCTCGGGTTGCTCGATACGAAACAGAAATAATCAGATAGTGGCCAATGCAAAGTTAATAAACAATACATACAGATTACAGACCTACCAAAGTGGGCAGGCAATGGCAGCTACAGCTGATGATAAATATTTATGGCACCAAAGACTAGGTCACCTTAATTTTAATGACATTAATAAGATTCCAGAATGTACTCTCGGTGTGAAGTTGTCTCAACAAGATGAGGAATATATATGTACATCTTGTCTGGAGGCGAAACAAACCAGGCTACCATTCAAAAATGAAGGCTCCCGGGCAACAAACTTGCTAGAGCTTATTCATTCAGATCTATGTGGGCCTATGGAGAACCAATCACTCGGAGGTGCTAGGTATTTCCTAACATTTATAGACGACTTCTCTAGAAAGGTATTTGTTTACTTTCTTAAATGTAAATCAGAAGTATTAGAAAAATTTCTGGAGTTTAAAAATAAAGTAGAAAATGAGTTGGACTATAAAATAAAAGCACTTCGCAGTGATAATGGAAGAGAGTATATAAACAGTCAGTTTGATAAATGTCTGAAGAAATTTGGCATAAAACATCAAACAACTATTCCATACACGCCTCAGCAAAATGGTGTAAGCGAACGAATGAATTGTACTCTTATAGAACGAGCTAAATGTATGTTACTTAATGCCTCATTACAGAAGGAGTATTGGGGAGAAGCAATAGCAACTGCTGCCTACATTATCAATCGCTCACCAACTCGCTCACTATCTGATATCACACCTGAGGAACGATGGACTGGATCCAAGCCTGACCTAAGTCACATGAAAGTCTTTGGTTGCGAAGCCATGGTACATATACCAAAAGAAAAGCGTCAGAAATTAGATGCTAAGTCTCGTAAGTTGACATTTATCGGTTATAGCGAATGCACTAAAGGATATCGCTTTATAGATAAGAAAACCAAGCAAGTAACAATGAGTAGAGATGTTGTGTTTTTAGAAGAAACTGTCAACCAAAATAAAATAGTCAAGAATACCAGTTGTGTTGAAAACACAGATAGAAATTGTAAGAAATTGGTGAAAGAGAAGAATACAATAGATGAGAACAAATTGAATGCATTGCCTGATAATTGCAGTGAAAAGAATGATTGCATAGTACATTTTGAGACTAATGAAAATCAAAATGAAGAAGTTAGTTATGAATCAGACTCTAAGAGTTCTAGTTGTTATGAGGATCCGAATGATGACACTTACATACCTACAGATTTTTCCAATATCAGTTCTCCTGAAAGAAAAGAAAAAGAAGAAGTAACAGTTCTGATCCAGATCCAGATCCTAAGTCTTTTTTATGCATTAATTCAGAATCTGTAATTAGTTTATTGGATGATGATCCACAAGATCACACTGAAGCACTAAACAGTGACAATTCTGAATTATGGAAGCAAGCCATGGAATCGGAATATAAATCTTTATTGGAAAATAACACTTGGAGTGTCATAGATCCACCTGTTGGCAAAAAGTCTTTCAGGGTCAAATGTCTACCATGCGCGCAGCAAGCATATCGATGTTCGCTTCAACTTTGTGAAGGAAAAGGTTGTTGCTGTCAAGGAGATACATGTCGAGTACATAAGCACCGAGTACATGTTGGCGGATGCGTTGACAAAGGGATTACATAGACCGAAGCTCTGCCATCTCATTGTTGGAATGGGTTTGCGTTCAGGAGAGGGTGTTGGTATGTGAACGCCTGATGTATTTATGGTATCTTTATATTGTCTATAATTTTATGTAGACTCTATATAGGCTCTCTCCCGGTGCGCGGTGACATGTATCAATGTGCTATTCTTATTTGTCTATTTAAATATAATAAAACCAGTTATAATAATAATCAAGTGCTTTATTTCTATACAACAAGATATAATACAGACATAATTATGTCAGTATGTGTATGCAAGCCCTTAGCATGTTACCCGAACGTGCATGCAGTATGTATTCAATATCACGCACGGGCTATCAAATGCTACGTGAAAACTGACCGATTAAACACCGCTTATACTCCATTGATATCCTGCCAATCGATTTTCAACCTTATCTCACCGTCATAAGAACCATAACATCCAACGATAGAAATATTGTCAGAAAAAATATTGCGTGCCTTGAAAATTATTGCTTTGTCACGGAGTTTACGTTGTTTTTATTTTGCGCTTAATGTTTATATTTAAAATCCATTGCAGTAATGAGAAAAGCGGCTTGCTCGTAAATTGTGGATTACTAAACATCATAAACTAAGGTTTTATTGAGAAACGGTGTGGTAATACTGGCTGCTTTAACACCAGTTTTCTTACACAAAGGTTTTAATAAACTGTTATAGTTTGATTTAATAACTTTTAAATGGTATTCCATTTCCCTATCCGGTATCCCTTGAGTTATCATGGTTCACTAGGACTTCACCCTAGTTTTTTAGCATGCAGCATGGTGTAGTCAGTTGACGGGCTAATTGTGAAATATAGTTTCCAAAGGCATCACTTGCTTTACTACACAAGACAAAGAAAAAAAATAGCATACGGTAGTCTCATAATTAATCCATCAATTAGGTATAATAGGTGTTGTAGTAAATATAGTATTCTCTTTTGTGACTTGAGTTTCTTATAATATTTCGGATAGAATAATCGGTAAGAAAAACATAAAATATATGACGTCTTTTCTGACTTATGTTTATAATGATTCTGATACAATAATCAGTAAAAAAAACATAAAATACTCATCATTATTATCTTAGAGTATAACGGTTGCTTCTAAGGCTTACACTTTGAAGTCACTCCACTTATTCCTCCTTTGGTCGGACTTATACTACTTTTATGGAATCGAGAGACATCTGACCTCCCTAGCTTGAGAAGAAAGCCTGAGCCCATAAAACGACAGACAACTACTGTACACACAACAGTAATAACAAGAAAATCATAAAATTGGAAACATCGAAAAGGTATTGTTTCCTAACTTTGAATCTGCATTGTTCTAGATACAATGCAGAAGCGGGGCTAAGTAGCAGCCGAGTACGATAAAACATTGAAAGGTCAAGTAATACTAGCTAGGTCAGTATTGGGATAGGGGACTTTTTTCACACATTGAAACCCCACAGTGCCTCAGACAGTACATTAAGTCGTCGATCCCGGTCCCGGTATGAACATCTATGGCAATCACTTCACGGATAATGACTATGATACCTACGGTGGTAGGTACCATCGGGAATTACCTATTCCTCATGACACACCCAGTGTCCCCCAGTACCTACCACGACGGCTGTCAAGGGAATTTAAGATATCCTTCGTGACAACATCAAGGAAGCTCTTATTAAGCTGAAATTAAACCCTAACTATGTTAGGAAAGGCTCGGAGGATGGTGACAATATAGGAAAGTCAGTTGCTGATAAAATTATCATTATTCATTATAGCATGACGAAAGAAGTGAAATTCAACCAGGAAATCATGAAATCGAAGATGTTATCGTCAGAAAACATGGCGCTGTCGTTGTTACATAATTATTAATGCGTAGGTACACATAATTGTTATTTCACTCGGGAAATTCGTTCGCGCTGAATCATCTCAATCAATCAAGTCATGTTGCGTGGGGAAGGTGCAGTCACCATGGTATTGCGTTTCTTGAGACTTTTGTAAAAGATTTGTTTCGTAGTAGTGCATAGTTGGAATAGTATAAACGGCTGTCAAAGCTGTTTTTAACCGATTTCAAAAAAAGGAAGAAGGTTCTCAATTCGGATGTTTTCTTTTTTTATTTTCTTTTTTTCACTTTTGCATACCTCCAGGTAGTATAAAATATGATGAGACCTCTAGAGATGTGAGTCGCGATACGGTTGCAATGGCGTTGATTTCCAACCTTAATAATTATATTATTTATTCATTTATTTCAGGTATTTATATCGCATCGGCAAACGTGGCGTATATTGGGAGAGGCCTATGTCCAGCAATGGACTGCAATAGGCTAATTGATTGATTAATTGAATATATGAGACACTCTAATATAATTAAAAAAAACATACCAATTTAATGTCGTGTTTTATAATAATTAAGGTCTAGAAGAAAATAAAAATTAATCAAGTTTAAAATTTAAAAAATTACAATTAAAAACAGAAAGCTAATTCAAAAAAATATTCATCAACGCGAACCCGGCAATATAACAACCAAGTAACTCTTTGTAATTATAGCTCACCTAATTACTGGTCAGGCTGTCAAGCATGACGTCATAAAAATAATAACTTAATTACTATTGAGACCAACGTCGTAGTCATGCGAGGCATGTTCCTCGAAGTAGTAAGATTTGCGATTACAATAACAATACTGGTACAGCTATCGTTGCGTGACATCAAAATTACGTGTGAGCTGTTACTTGTAAGGAGTAAATATGTACTAAAAATACTTTATAACATAGTCATATAACAATATTGAGGAAATATACCCACTAGGAGGTATTAACGGTACTAAGGATACCTCCTGTAGTGCAAAACACGCGTTGAAGTTTAACTTCTCTACAGGTGAAGACGACATATTCAAGATTAACTAACTGCTAGTAGTGGGATATCAGAACAGGAGGTGGTGATGTCGGAATCGGATCGACTAAAACTGTACGCCATCTCGGGTCGCTGACGGGGGCAGGTATATATCTTGCACCCCGATCGACCCAGGGCAAGTTAACTACCTCCTACATGAAGTAAACAAATTTGTCTTACTTTGAGGGTTGATCTGGCAGTGATTTTGTTGCCCTTTTTTATTTATTAATCATAATCATCTGAACACTATTTCCGGTTGCATCTAAAGGTATAATTCCGAAGCCGACCGCATATGACAACTTCATACGCATGCAGCAGATACAGCATACCCATTACACACACACACACACACACACACACACACACACACACACACACACACACACACACACACACACACACACACACACACTCACAAACTCCCACACTCACACACGCACACACACACACACTTATTACCCACTACCTACACCTAAACTATTTCTTATTTTATTGTTTTTGTTTCATTTTTTTTTTATTTTCCTAAACTACGATGTATCAAAGGAAATAAAATACTTAAGCCCGGTACATTTTAGGGGCGGAGGCGCTGTCTGCTGAAACACAGGCTCCAAACCTAGCTCAGCAGCAGATGCTATTTTTAACATACTTGGCTAATGTTATTTATTTGTGATTCGTGAGAAAAATATGTTTGAATATTATACTGTGTAATTTTTTATATCTGTACCTACCATATAACCTGTTTTTTTTTGTGACAATAAACATTATTATTACTTGTTAAACTCTGATACGGATAAAGTATGTGCTGCGTTCGTCAGTAGTTGTCGTATACAGTCGGCCTCAGAATCATAGCTTAAGGCATTACCTAGGAACGCGGGAACGGAATAGTAGCAATAATAAAACACTAGAATGAGCAAGAGGCTATATAAAAGTAATCGTCCCTATTATGCCCCAAATTCCTAGTCACCCCACCCAAGTCGCGTGCCGACCTTGCTTTCTATTCACCTTCGATGCCTACCCAATATCTCTGTACACATTATAACCAAGTCACGACATAGCACGAGCAGCCTTTGTATAATGCCAGCCTAATATTATGAACTTTAAACAAAATTGAGTGACTTAGTAATGGATGCAAGAAGTTGGCGAGTATTTAACCAGTCATTCTCTTATTGTCGGCGCTTTAGTTTGTCGAGTCTTGTTGAGTCTTATAATAGACTCGTCTAGGTCACATTGAGTTAATTGTACGTAATTTAAGAGCGCATTGTTGTAATCTCTTTAAGCTGTCCTGAAAATTTGTGATAAACTGTTTAACTGTATGCAATAATCTTACTATTATCACAGTCTATTGAAATTCGTACCACTATGCTATAATTATGTGAGAGTCTGAATTTTGGTAGAGTACTAAACATCTTAAGAGATCGACCACGACGTCAAGGCACGCATTGCTGCCGCGTGGGCCAAGTGGCGAGAAATGACTGGCGTCACCTGTGATCCTAAAATGCCAGTCAGGTTGAAGGGGCAGGTCTATAAGACGATCATTAGGCCTGTTCTCTTGTATGGTTGTGAGGCGTGGCCGCTGCTCGAGCGACACAAGCAAGAGCTGCGTGTCACGGAGATGAAAATGCTGCGGTGGATGTGCGGCGTTACGCGATCGCGTACGGAACTCTCGCATCCGCGGCAGCCTCCATGTCCGTGACATCGCGGATAAAATGCAAGAGAGCCGCCTTCGCTGGTGCGGCCACGTCTTGCGGCAACCGCCAGGCTACGTGGGGAACAAATGCCTGGCGATGGTGCCCCCGCCGGGTCCAGGTAAAAGGGGTAGGCCAAAGAAGTCCTGGCTTGACGTCGTGGAGGGTGATATGCGTGCTAATGGTCTCACTACCATGGACGCCCAAGATCGTGCGAAGTGGAGGAGGAAGAGCCGGAAGGCGGACCCTGAGCTCCGAGGTCATCTTGGCCACGGATGCAATCAGGAGAATACGTCTATATGCAGATGAAGATGATGACTAAACATCACGGTAGAATAACTTAACGGTTCTGGATGAAACCTGTGTCAGTTACTCTGGGGTTGCCTGATTTCTTCAGATATTGTTAAATTTTTGTTTATCTCTGTATTGTTTATGATGTTTATTTTTTTTATGTGTACTGCGTGATCCGCAATAAAACTATTTTTCTTTCTTTCTTCTTTCTAAAATATAATTTACTAGCTGTTGCCCGCGGCTCCGCCCGCGTGGAATTCGGATTCCGGTCCAACTTTAATGTATGGAAATCTGCCCGATTTATTGACATTTATGTTCACTGCTCCGCCCCCTTTAGTAGTAGCGTGATGTTATATAGCCTATGTTACTCCCAGATAGTGTAGCTTTCTATAGGTGAAAGAATTATTGAAATCGGTACAGTAGTTCCGGAGCCTATTCATTACAAACATACAAACATACAAAAATAGGTACAAATCTTTCCTCTTTATAATATTAGTGTAGATGTAGATGTAGATAAAAAAAATATACAAAGAAATAAATTCATTGAACTACTTAACTAATAAATTCAATGAATTTATTTCATTACACAGTCTTAATCTTTTCATAATCGTTGAGTACTATTATATTATCTGTGTATTATTTGACACCAAAGTACCAACAAGCTTTCAATGCAATTGGGCTTTGGATGAATAAAAATCATCAGGTTCCAGACCAGTTAATAACACTAGGCTAGGCCTGTGGCGTAGCGGTAGTGAACGCGGCTGCTACGCAGGAGGCGCGGGTTCGATCCCCGCTCAGTGCCAATATTTGTATGCATGAATATAAATATTTGCATTGGTCTGGGTGTTTCTATGTATAATATGTATGTATTTACAAAAAAAAAGTATCTAAGTATGTATATCCGCATTCTAGATTCCATAATACAAGCTAATTAAGCTTACCATGGGTCTAGATAGCGTTGTGTCGGTTGTGTAGAATGTTGTAGAATATTTATTATTATTATTATTATCTGTTCTTCGCCGTTGGTGAGCTACTAGCGGCAGAGCATCTAGCGCTATTAGTAATATCATGTCATAGTTGACGTCATAACATTGACCTAAAATCGACAAGAATGACAAAAGAACATAAAACTATGAGGTGAATTTGTAACTCCATTTGAAAATTGCTTCACAACCTTGACTGTGTAAAGTTTAATTTTAGTCAACATTATCATTAGATTACCTTCGTATTCGTGACATCGCCAAAAAATGCAAGAGAGCCGCCTTCGCTGGTGCGGCACCGGCAACCGCCAGGCAACGTTGGTAACAAATGCCTGATGATGCTACACCCCCTAAAGGCCCAAGAAGTCCTGGCTTGACGTCGTGGCGGGTGACATAAGTGCAAATGGTCTCACTACCATGGACGCTCTAGATTGTGCGAAGTGGAGAAGAAAGAACCGGCAAGCGGACCCTGAGCTCCGATGTCATCTTGGCCTCGAAATTAACAATTAAAAATTTATTTACATATTAATTAGTAGGTAGGTACAGATGAATCGTATATAACCGTGTTAAATTATAACCGAAACATTTAAAGGTTACTAACGCAGAGCTTAAGCACATTATCACCTAGATATCGGCACTTAAGTACGGCTTAATAATTTGTAACATTACCCTTAAATACACCCTTATGCCAACATTTACTTAAGTTATATTTTCAAAGCCTATCTCCCAATCTGCCACACTCACCCCTATCTTCGTTGCCATAAATCAAACGGATTTTCATTTATACAAATACAATAGGGCTGTCTATACACATATTATCGTGCAGCCCAGGGCGCCGTTCTATCATCGGGCATTAGAAGATAAGCTTAGGCACGCATTGAGCTGAACACGATAATCGTAGTGACGACCCTACCGAACCCCAACACCTACGTGTGGGTAGACTTGCTTTATTGACTATTAGCTGTGCCTCACGGTTTTACGCGCTCGGTTATATTTTGCGATCTGTGATGGGATTGCTGACTTTTTTTATTGCTGTTCGTCTTGATTTTGTAGGATTAAATGAAATTTTAAAGTAATTAGTATGCTAACCATTCAAATCGATTTAGAATGGAAAAAGTGAATCGCCCAGACAGGACTTAAACTCGCGACCAGGCTCTTCAGTGGGGTGAGCACGAACTACTATCGTAATCGTATCGTGAACGTAACGATAGCACGGAGCATTGCGTTTGGCAGGCTTCAGGCAGGCGGCCAATCGCAGTGCTCCGTGCTCTCGTTACGTTCACGATACGATTACGATAGTTGTTCGTGCTCACCCCACTGATGGGGCCCGGTAGCTCAGTGTTCAGAGCATTGCCTTGTAATAGACTGATCGCGGGTACGAATCGCGCCTGGGCGAATTAGTGAAATAATATTTTTTTACATAATATAGGTGGCCCACCTGTTAGGAAGCGGTTACCGCAGCCTATGTGTGTTTGTAATACCAGGGGCGACTAACTCACGCTACCTTCTTGAGGCGAATCAGTAATAATATATTATTTAGTAGCTGATCCGGCGAATTTCGTACCGCTTATTTTCTGATCCCGCTGCATATCTCTAAATTTATCAGTGTTTCTCTACAGTGTTATGCATGTATTATACATACAAACCTTCCTCTTGAATCACTTTATCTATTAAAAAAAACCGCTTTAAAATCCGTTGCGTAGTTTTGAAGATTTAAGCATACATAGGGACGGACAGACAGCGACAGCGACTTTGTTTTATAATATGTAGTGATGAGTTAGGTATGCTCGTCCTTTTACAAGATTTTTAGACATCTTATATGAACATTTATCATGCATCGTGTATTAGAAAAAAAAAACGCACATAAATATTAAAGCAATAAATTAAAAGAATTAAGAAATAAAAGTAATACTCAAATTGTGGTCCAAGTGAAAAACTGATGGCTAGAGCGAAAATGATGAACGAGTATAATACGCTGGGTGAATTTCCCAAGTGTGCGAGAATGAAAAATGAAGCCATCTCTTTACTTTACCGTTTGACATTACTCTACGGAATCGGATTCTTATAAGCGTTACAATTGCTTGATGGGATGTAATAAGTTTAATTCCCAGTGTTTTAAATATAAAATACATTGTAGGAAAAATATCACTGTAATCACTTTACTTAACTGTAACATTTTAGAGTGTGCAAGAAATATAATGGTAAGGCCATTATATTTCTTGCACACTCTAAAATGTTGTAATTGGTATGCTGGCATGTAATTGGTATGCTGGCATTCCCGAAAGTGACTTCTGTCTGACCCCTCATCCCTGAGAACAGGTGGTTAGCAGGTGCATTATTTAGTAGGGTCATCTACCAAATTTTTATATTTTTGGCGTATAACAAGAAACAACCCTTCTACCTATATGTTCTTGTTTACCCGCAAAAAGTACGAACATAAATGCTTATCCGTTCTAGATCATTATAATTTCTGGCTACTTTTCAGGACAGCAAGAATGTCAGCCATTTCTACTTAACCAGCCAATGCATCATACAAAGCAATAAATAACAGACCATTGTGTTTGAAACTTATAAATTAATGTTTAGCGTTCAACTCCGCGAATAATATTTCATATTTCTAATGGTGCAGTCGCCATTGTTCGCCGCAGATGACTGATCGAGTTGGCTGTTGTAGCTTAAATCAGCCTGCAGCTTGTTTAGTTTGTAAAATATTTTAAAAAGCTTCACTACAATACCGTACTTATGTAGCGAACCATAGTCATCTTTCATTTTCTCCTTTCTTGCGTCTCTGCCTTTCCACCGGATATGTGCTATGAAGCTACGAAGATGTGAAAGCTAAGCTATGAAAATATGTGACCGTTCCCACTGTGCTATGCTACGTAGCTTAGCAAGAAACATGTGCTATGAAACTTCCTACGAATATTCAAAATTCGAATCTTATCTCCATACATAGCACGCATCTTTCTATATAAAAAAGCTTAGCTTAAACCCCATTCCACCAGTACTATGATATGAGGACTAATGCAGCATAGCAACGAAGCCTGCACATCTCTGATGGCAAGGCAGCCAAGGTCCCGGTCGCATCCAAGGCCTTGGGCCTAACGATCAGTGCGATCGTTGTAGAAAAGAACAAGTCCCTGCCCCTCTAGACAAGTGGCAATTCGTCAGCCGGCGTTTTGTAGAATAGAATGTATGGGATTTGACGTATATGACAAGCGTCAGCGAATGTCAAAAACGTCAAATCCTATACATTCTTCATTCTATTCCATGATACGCCGAGCAACGAATTGCCACTTGTCTAGGGTGGCTGGACTCTGGTAAAAACTCGGTAGCGAGTGGGACTTACGCAAGTTATGATGATAACACGCCTGTGTTATCACCTCCGCCTGTGTTAATAGCCTCTGTGGCGTAGCGGTAGAGAACGCGGCCGCTACGCAGGAGGTACGGGTTCGATCCCCGCTTAGTGCAAATATTTGTGTGCATGAAATATGGGCATTTTGTAATGTTAACATTGGGTTTGGACGTCAGATGACAATCGCTTCACGGAAAATATCGAGGTCTAGCCAAATCCGTAGTTAAGACTGGTAAAGCGGACCCCAGACTCCGAGCTGAAAGCTTCGGATGCGACTGGGAATTAAAGCTAGGATGAAGAAAAATGATGATAACTTCGGTCACGCTGGTCAAGGTGCGGTAAGATAGCAAGGGTTGGATGGGCAGCTCATACCCCTTGATTGCTTTATCTCTTTTACGTGCACCCGCATTTGATAAGCATTAGATACGTAGATACTATACCCTTACTTAATTATGGTATGGCCCATATACGAGTAAAATTATAGGAATCGATGCTTTGGAACAAAATTCTGTAGCAAAAATTAAATCTAAGCTATACTATTATAAAATTGTAATTTAATCTTATCTGAATATTGGAGAATTTAAAAAAAAATACTTAGGTCGTGTTATATTTTAACGGTTTCGAACACATTTTTTTTTTAAGTTTTGCTTGTCTGTCTGTTTATTCGCGATGGACACAAAAGCTATGGAACGAATTTAAATACCGTCTTTTATTAGAAATATCTTGATCATGCCTATTAGTAGTGTGTTTAGTCGCATTGAGTACAACTGGAGATAATTATAACCAAAAGTCGTTAACCGACATCCACGCGGGCGCAGCCGCGGGCATCGGCTAGCAACATTATAAAGTGTTATAAAAAGTAGTATAGTTAGGCGGACCCTGAGCGCCGAGGTTATCTTGGCCACGGTTGCAAACAAGAAAATGCGTCTTTATGATGATGATAATGATGACAAAAAGTGAACATTTTTAAGAACCGTTTAGATACGAAGAAAACAATATGAGAAACAAGTACAGTGACATACACATTAACCTCTAGTGTGTAATACATAAACATCCGAATTGAGAACCTCCTCCTTTTTTGAAGTCGGTTAATTAGTAAATATATAATAATACAAAATAGTAAAAAATTACAAAATATTATTTGCAGATAATAGTGTTATAGTCCAAATATGGCTACGAGTGTTCCAAATTGCAATCACAAATCTCGTCCAGCGGTGATTATGTTAAAAGCCAACTGTTAGCTGTTACGATTTATGAGATCACTGCATTATATATTACATTTACGTGCTGTGGATCACATGCTTTAAATTTGTGGACACAATAACCAACAAATACGTTTGAATATTCATGGTTATTGTACCCAACAACTCTGCTAATAACTCACGAAATAGAGGTATTATTGTGTTCAAAAATGTGCCTAATAATAGTTGATATGCAAGGACTATTGGTTGCAGATAACATTATTTCACCACCTATACTCTGATTGGTTACTGTCCGTGTGATGACGGAGAAAGAATACAAGTATTACCATCCCATCCCATCCGAAGGGTATAAGAGTAAGAGGTGACCGCCTCGCGTAAACTCGGAGTCCTGAACAGAGTGAGACGTTTTTTCACGCCAGAGCAGCGGTGCCTTCTCTACAAGACACAAATTCGCTCTTGCGTGGAATACTGCTCTCATCTCTGGGATGGCTCCGCAAAGCACTTACTAGATGCTCTAGACAGGTTGCAGCGACGTGCAGTCCGCATTATTGGGAATCCTGAGATCACCAAAACCCTCGAGCCTTTGCAGTTGCGTAGAGATGTGGCATTCTTTACCAGTTCACGTGTTTCCCTCCTCCTACAGTCCCGGGTCCTTTAAGCGGGGCGTGAAAGCATCTGATGAGGCCGTCAAGCTGAGTGCTGCCATTGTAACATGATACGTGTCTGTAATGGTGACGCTCTTTTCAGAGACTTTGCCTTCAGCTTACCATCAGGCGAGGCGAAGTCAAATTGACGTGTCCTATATAAAAAAAATAAAAAAATAAAAAACCACCGGAAAAATACGCTGACAATATCACTGTCAGAGAAGGAAAACTCGAAATAAAACCCTGTACCAACCCGTCTGGCCAGCATGGAAACTGTAGGTCAAAGCCTCCCAACACTGGCAGAGGCCTATGTCCAGCAGTGGGCTGCGATAGAGTAATTGAATGTTTAGTTAGAGTACCTAACTTTTTCTTGTTTTGTTTATAACTTTTTTAAAATCGCAAAATCGAACCACTATTTTATGCTGTAGTTTATTTGTTTAATATGGTGTTATAATGTTATATACCTATCTTACCCTTCTTTTTCAAACGAATTCAAACCCTAATGCATTTAAAGCTTGCGTTTTGGATCTAAGTCCTCTCTCTTACTACGATATTATATGGGTATTTTGGATTTTACGGCGGTGAATATGACTCAAACTTTCATTGACAATCATACTGATTTTTTTTAAATATGCAGGGTGTCTTAAAATTCAAGGATAAACCGGCAGCAGAGGGTGGTCCTACTTGTGGCTGCTCAGGAAAAAATAAGAAAAAAAATCTATCTCAAGTTTTTTTTAAATTACTCAAACTTTTTTAAAAATCCTTCGAAAATCGGTACCCCTAATGATATTTTCAACTACCAGGCCCACAATTTTGCAAATATTTTTCAACTCTTTTCTGTATTAGCAAGCTAAGAAGCATGGCTATCCATCACCACTCTGTTACATTATAGAATATTTGTAGTTATTTTACAAAAATAAGTCAAAATATTTTTTGTTCGTAAAATTTTCATATATATTTTTTTTCTTATTTTTTACAGAGCAGTCATAAGTAGGGCCACCCTCTGTTGCCGGATTATCCTTGAATTATGGGACATCCTGTATATGTGTTCATTCAGTGGAAACACATCAGAACTATTACTGTAATGACATTGGTTTCTATTTGTTGTACACTTATTGTAGCTTTTCACAAATATTTTTCTCTTTTCCATTACTCAAAGATTTGTTGGTAGAAAATTCAATGTTCAGTTTAGTTCACCTTTGAACAAACATCGTTTCAATCCGTTATGATAGGAAAAAGTGAAATCAGCTCAGGAGGGACTCGATCCCGCGATCTTCCTCTTACAGGGGGAATTCTCTGACCACTGAGCCACCGAGCCTCGCCTGAAGTTTATCCAAATTTTCCTGTACATCCGTCTTGGGATGACGTTGGTCAGGGCATTATCCCTTTAAGGCGGTTCGAGTCCCGCCTGAGCTGATTTCACTTTTTCCTATCTTATATGTCCTCCTCCTACAGTCCCGGGTCCTTTAAGCGGGGCGTGAAAAAGCATCTGATGAGGCCGTCAAGCTGAGTGCCACCATTGTAACATGATACGTGTCTGTAATGGTGACCCTCTTTTCAGAGACTTTGCCTTCAGCTTACCATCAGGCGAGGCGAAGTCAAATTGACGTGTCCTATATAAAAAATATATATATATATATTGAATAACTAGCAAACTAAATGCTTTATAATTTCATTCACACATCGTTTATGTGCGTTTCATGATATTCTTTTGTGTAAGAAATAAAATATTTTACCATTTCTGTAAACATTTTTCTTTCATATTAACAAAAACTTTTTTCAATTGTTTATTTACTCAAGCGTATATATTCATTTCATTTTAAATGTTAATGTAATTAACGAGTTGTTGTTAGTTAGAGCATGTTTTTCTTCAGCTGTACGGAAAATATATATTTTTGAAAGGGATAATTACTTAACCGTTTCATTTTTATAGTGGTTAAGGATATGTCTCATTATATTATATAGCTTATAATATATTTTACTTTTAGTCATTGTACTGCAGATCGACATATTTAGTAAATGGGAAATACTCGCTGATAATATAATGAATGTGACCTAACTTATTCTGACCTAACCTAACTATCTTACTTATTCTAAACGAGTATATTACTGACCGTGGGCACGAAGTGAGCGACAGTCTCCGTTTCGATAAGGAGACTAATTTTTCTTTTGTCCGTGTCTATGCATGACTGTGTGTGTCAGTTCCAGTCTAGTGGGCGCTTAAAACAAAATCACAGTACACGTGTTCTTTGATTTAAAAACAACTTTTGTCGTAAGCTTTTTTATAGAGGCAGAGGAAATGGGAGGAAGGCAGTAAGTTTGCGGTCACGTTATTATTAACGGATTTTTTCTGCAGAAACATCTAGATCTTGATTCCTCATAATTTCCTCACGAGGTCTACTGATAACAGAACTAATAATTATAATGTTTCTATCAGTATCCTTGTCCGTGTACACACAAAGCTTAATTTTGTCTACCCTAGAAAATTAATATTTGGTTGTATCACCAAAGCAAATACAAAACATGGTCCTAATTTCAACATCAAATAGCGACATCGTACACAGACCCAAGCTCCAAGATTAAAATTAATTTCTTACACCTTTTTATTTGTTCCATCGCGCCACAATCAACAAAACACTTGTAAACCTCGTGCTGGCACATAATAAAATAAAAAACTCCAAGAGATATTTTTTCTTTTTTCTTTGTAAATAATATATGGCGACTGAGATAGCCGGCATCAGCCACCTTGTTTTAAAGGTTGTTGTAATAAATCCTGTGTTGCCAGTTAACTGCCGAAACAAATCGTCGTGTCTGAAATTTTCTGAATCGCCTTTTTCACTGTCCCGTTTCTTAAGAATTCGTGTTTTTCATTCTTTTAGATTTTTTTTTACTTTTGTGTTTATTTAAATCAAGTTTTGAGATTGTAAAGGTTGGAAAAAGTAAATGATATTAAAGTCAATGTTTTGAAATGGAACCTACATAATGCCCGGGACTAAAATATTATGCTTTATGCGCGCAGTACTCGTTTCTTGTGTGTCTTTTGAGAATAGAACTTTGGACGAGCGAAAATTCACCAAGCCTAGATTACTACAAGACAGCCGCGGACGCCAGGGCCTTATTTGTCTCGCGACTTAGGTACAAGATACGAGTCTCGAGGTATACTATGGTTAGGTCTTGGTTTTATGTTGGAGTGCGTGGCCCTGCCGAGACCTTTATGGCCCAAATCTACCTCACCTGTAAGCTGGTATATCAGCTTATTGGGGACTACGTGGTCCCCACGACGACGGCCAGATCGAGAGAGATATGGCCCTGGGCCGGCAGGGGTGCGAGGGATATGACTACGATAATCTCACCTCCAGCAACCGACGGCTCAGAGACGGCGTGCGTTTTAATCGGTTCGAGTCCGATATTACCTTGACCTCCGGTGAAAGAGGTATCCGTGGGGATATTTCACACGATAAAATAAAGAAAAAAAAAGGTATATCAGCTTACAGGTGAGTTGACAGTGCTGATTGACGGAGGGAGTTCTGTTAGTTGCAGGCTTTCCTTACGGGAGGGAAGGGGCATGAGAAGAGGGTCGGGTGATTCATCATCATCATCTTAGCATTGTTAGCGTCATAAGGTCAATCTAGATTGCATCCAATACTCAAATGCAAGCTCACTTCTTCTTCAGATTTTTATGGCAAACTGTCTACAAACCCGTCTCGTCTAACAGTTTTTGAATAAATTAGTAAGAAACATAATAATAAACTTTTACACTTATGTCTTTAGTAAATTGAATGTAGGTACTTTGCGAAGGAACATCTTATTACAGTGCCAGTTCTATTGCTCTAGTGTACTTGATTGAAATAACCACATTTTCTCCAACTTAATATTCAGCTACATCTACATAAATTCTCAAACAAAGAACTATTTTGAATTTATATTATACAAGATTAAATTAGTTCTATAATAGTGGAGTATTACAAATCGTAGCACAAGCTCTACAGTTACGTAGCATTCGTAGACAGTGCTACGCAAACAATCTACGGGTTGATACTTTTTTAGAAAGCTGGCTGTTCCATTGTCTTTTTATCCTATTATTCTAAATTTCGTTTTAAATTTGAAATTGAATTTTATGTAGAAGAAGCTATATGAAGAGCTGAAACTATTACTAGTGTTGTATATTTAAATTGAAAAGCTCACGTTAAGTGCGTCCAGACGATTATTTTCTCATTTTTAAACACACTGCAGAACTTTAAATAATTTGAAACCTGTATGGTTTAATGCAAAAAATGATATAAAAACAATGATGACGTCATAAGTATGTTAAAGTTAGTAGTCAAAATTAAAGTACTTCAGTGTTTTTTTTTTTTTTTTTTTCAATTTAAAATTGTATACAGTTTCATTTTAAGAATTTATAAAACAATTAATTTTATCATCATTCCAATTAGTAAGTATATGTACATAATTATTATGATACCCAATCAAGTTTTAATTTTAAACATAGTACATCTATAATTTTATGGATTAAGAATCAGTGAACATTTCCAAGTAATTTATGTACGAAAAGAAGTTATTCTGCCCGTAAATATTAAATAACAACAATATTTGTTCTATCTTAGCCCGTATTTGTTCTATTCTCTCATCTCAGCCATCACTATTAATTACTGTGTAATACGAGTACTACAAAGAGAATAAAGAGCTGTATACATACGATAAATGCATTAATAGTCATAAAATATTTGTGTGTAGTAATATGTGTTATGTTAGTGTGTATGTGTCGGTCTAATAAATAAATTTCATTTCATTTCAATAAAAATATATTCACGATCCATAATGAACAATTTCTCTATTAGGGATAAACTGAAAGTCCTTGCACTTTTGTATGGATAACAATAATGAATGACCATTGTTGTTATCCACATTGAATAAAGCACTTGTACTTTTCCACAATTATTTATTATTTTGAACCTTACCGGTTTCGCCATAAGGCATTCTCAAAGGTTTACAATGGTTTCCACCAACCATCCAATACCATCCAAAACTTTTACTTTAGAACCCGAGATCTATAAAATTACACGGTGGACCTATCGAGTAGTAGACGAGATGATGTTGAAGGCTTTTCTATCGGATTGGAAAATCAGACGGCAGTCGCTCCGGCAATAGCCAAAATAAAAAGACAAACAGACTCCAGATTAAATGTTGATTAGTTACATGGCATCATTGAAATATCCAAAAGAAAAAAACAATCATCCTGTAGTTGCTTGACACAATTGAAATTCAAAAACGTCCTCTACAAAATCGAAACTGAAATTCCATTATAATCCAAGTTTCTCATTAGGAGACTTCAAAGGTAGTATCTATAAGGTAATATCTGTACTAAATGACATCAAGAGCTTCGTGTCTCGTACTGAACTAGTACGGGGTACAACGGTTGAGCTGCCTACCGCGGTAATTATTTAAATCAATAACAATTTCGTACATTCGTCACGCGATCATCGCGTGTTGGCTGTTAAGACCCTTTTGAGTTGTGTTGGCAGATAATGTGGCCAAATTGGCAAATTAATCTGTAGCAATTTTTAAATATACTTGAACGAAAATGACTTAGCTTTTTTGGGGGTTTTGTTAGGGTTCCTTAAGGTTTTATTTATAGTGGTTTATCACAGCTTAATGTAAAATTACCGTGTTGGTTCCCGGTAAATAGAATAGGGCCACCCCATCTCCTCCCTCCTGGGTGTCGTAGAAGGTGACTAATGGATAGAACTGTTCTCCAAGTGTCAGTAAATATAATATAGCCCATGTCAAAGAGCTTAACGACAATTATACGACTCTAGAGATATAGATATGATTCCTGCTCAATATAAATTTAGAATTGTATACACGAATATGTCTGATTTGCATTGGTCTGGATCTCTCTATATACTCGTACAACATTTGTTTACTAAAACTAAATATAATTATCTGCATATTTTGGGGAATTTACCTATTTCTGTAGAAGAATTCTTATAATATCCTATTTTTAACTAATAGACTACATGCAGTCCGCCTCTTTTCCTGTAGGGTAGGCAGAGATCACATGTTTCAACTTGCTACGATTCTGCCATACAATTTTTGCTTCTTCTACTTTTATTTTCATACATGCTCGCCGATTTCGGTTACTCTTGATATGTCCTTTCTTCAAGATGCCTTCGATCTGAAAATATGTATGTGTATGTCTACCCCTACCGTGTTGCCCATTTACCCTCGCTTCATAAATCTGTATCGTCGGTCTTCCTTCGTCCGTCATACATAACAGAATACTGATACCAGCCCCCCTAGACAAGTGGCAATTCGTTGGCTGAATGTATGGGATTTGGCGTATATGACAGTGTATGTCATAAACTTCAAAATCAAACGTCAAATCCCATACATTCATCATTGTATTCTACAATACGCCGAATTGTCACTTATCTAGGGGGCTTATATTAAATGGTTACCCACCAACGCCCGCAATACCAAGGGAGTTATTTGCGCGTTTCACTTAAGAAGTGGTAGAAAGAGAGTGATGAGTAAAAGAAATAAAAAGGCGACAGACAAAATTATACCTATTTACGCTCACTTAGGCTCAATTTGCATATTCGCGGAAGGTAAGCGGAGCAACTTTTTTGAAAGAAATTATACATTTTGAACTTTATCTACGTTAGTTAAAGTGTAAATTAGATCATCACTATTCAAAAAGGAACTGTACGAATTCCTGCGTTTTTTAGAGAACTCTCGCGGCTTGAGGCGGTGATTACTCGTTTTTGGTTTCAAGTTTGCACATTAAATAAGTACTACACGTAGATAATTTTAATTCTAACTAGTAAATTTGTTACACGTCCCGGTTGCCATAGGAATATTTATTTATTAATATGTGTAAAACAGCCAATGTGTTGTGGTAGTGAGATAGTAGACGCTTCACGGAAAATACCTAAGTTCAGTCGCGTTGCAGTTAGACTGGGAAAAGTGGACTCCGCACTCCGAGATGAAGGTCTCGGATGCGATTTTTTTTTTTTTATATAGGACACGTCAATTTGACTTCGCCTCGCCTGATGGTAAGCTGAAGGCAAAGTCTCTGAAAAGAGGGCCACCATTACAACACGTACCATGTTACAATGGTGGTACTCAGCTTGACGGCCTCATCAGATGCTTTTTCACGCCCCGCTTAAAGGACAAATGCAAAGATAATGATGATTAAACCACCACATTGTGTTAGTATTATATCAGCATTGTATCAGCAGTGTTGTTTGGTTTAAACAATACTCGTAAAGATGAAGTATGAAGGGCATTAGAAGGTTTCTTTAGTGTCGGCAGCACGAATGTAACGCCCCTGGTGTTGCATAAGTCCATAGACCATAGTAATCAGTTTCCATCAGGTGGGCCGTGTTATCTGCCAACTAAGTGGTATAAAAAAGTTAGATTTTTACGTCGAACAAAAACTACAAACATCTACGCCTTTGCAAAAGCTATGGTGGGTCACTAATCTGGTAATAGTAGTTTAATTACTAAGGTAATACAAAAAATATTCCTACTAATATGTCTGGCGAATCTCAACTTCACATCAAATATTAATTGTGAATTAATATTGACGCGACAGTCGACACTCCGCTTAATATTCGTAATGGACTAACGATCGTGCATCCAACAAAATGTACATGTACCTACAGTTACTGTTACAATATATGTAGGTATCTTTATATCAATTAATTTATTTATCTGTCCATCACATACGTGCTTGACACTTGTTTTTGATGAACGAATAAATTTTGAGTGCGCATTATTTTTGTATTACCAAAGTAGCAAATACGGACACATCTCATCTTAGGCCCTATAAAATCCTGGGTTCTGCAAACTATGCGTGAACAAGCACATGTGAAGATCATCACGGTATCTAGAAATGTGGTCCATATCATCTGGACTTCACCCTAGCTTCTTACCATCTAACAGGGTGTAGTCAATGAGCAGTTTTCCAGTAGGTATAATAATCAGTTGGTTTTTTAGTCATCAGGAGATGGCGCTAGTATAGCTTTTGGTAATTTTAATGTACTCTGTGGTTTGTTTGTAGTATTTTTTCATGAATGATGTTGCCAAAGTTTAATTTCATTTACCCATATTATAATAGATAAAATATAATAAAACGCTTAATTCTTTTCGCGTCACTGTCTGTAACTTAAAATAATAATATTATATTTAAAATAATTTTATCAGAAAAAATGACAAAATATTTATGTAAGGTAAATCATTACAAAACCGAAGAACATTTTTTCCATAAATTAGGGAATACTAGTTGTGACACCACACTCTTCTTACCAAAAGTGCCGGCTGCGCCATCTAGCGCGTCTTTAGGAACCCTATAAATACCTTCTAGAAAACTGCTCATTGACATGCTGAATATATGAAAAAAATTGCCGCTGATTTAAATTTTTCCAGGCTTAGGCTGAGACCCCCTTCCTCTGCCGCACGATAAAGAGCTGCTATGCTCTGCCGGCGCACGTGTTTCCCTTTTCCTACAGTCCCGGATCCTTCAAGTGGGCGTGAAAAAGCATCTATCAAGTTAAGGACCACCATTATAAGGTCAATAGCATCTGAAATGACGTGACTTGACGGCTATTTAGGCTATTAAATCACATACATATACTCACACCTGTAAATTGCTGAAGGGATAGGCAAAGATGTATTAAGATCCACATTTCGCCAGTTATGATTTTCTATCCCACATAATAGGGGGCAAGTCATTGCAGTCTATCGGGCACTTTAAAACCACTTTAATCTAATTAACTTACTAACCTTATCTATCCCTTCGGGGATGTGTAGGCATGAATACCTACGTGTATGTAATTTTAGCATAAATCCACGCAAAGAACTCCTTACTACATCAATCATTAATCGATCAGTACATCTGGTACTGGAACTACTTCCAAACTAAAACTACTTATAAAACACTTAACTATGAGAACTACTCAAAACTGTCGTAACTCATCTCAAAGTAATCACACAATCAAACTGTGATTGTCTGAAAATCTGTTTATACTTAATTAACTCTTAACATGTTCAGCTTCTCACATTAAGTGAGGTAACTGAGTTATCTACCTCGCGGTTTAGTAGGTGCGTTAAGGTTGATTACAATGGGGCTGACAGTTTCTTGTAACGTTGGTAATAAATGAATGGTATGAGAAGCACTATATAATACCGGAGGATATCTGTGCCTAATCATCCAGACCCGACATTTTTCACGATCGCATAGGCGTGCAGTGCTTGTAGAACCACCACGCTATAAAGACAAACAAATACTTTGATTTGACTAACGAGTTAACCAAAAACGGCTACGTGGTTAAACTCTACGCCGTAGAAGTAGGAGCAAGGGGAATTCCAGCTAAATCCCTGTACAACTTACTTAAAGACCTCGGATTGCCAAGAGCTTCAGTAAGCTGTTTACTAAATCGAATATCAAAAGCGGCCTGACACTACTGACGTTGGAGGTGAGCGCTGATGCATCACAGGGTGGCCACCCTAAACCTACATCTGGGTCGCAAGTCCCGGTCGCCGTCACGGTGTTCCTCTCTGTATCGCTATGGACCCGGCGACCGAGACAATGGGCAGATGGAGCATAGAAGCAAAGAAACTGGTGGTGGATATAGGTCGACGAATAAGCAAAAAAACTGGTGTCTCTCGTTTCGGCTCGTATCTGGTGCAAAGCATTGCGATTCAACGGCGAAATGTGGGCAATGTTCTGGGCTCCTCACACCAGACACGACCCGTAGTGGATTATTTACATGACATAAGCTTGACTGGCAACTTGACATTGCTGTATTTGACATTTTAGTTATGGCCTGATACTGACTGTACGTCTTATAGTTATAAAGAACATCAAATCAAGGCCGATGGCGACCTAGTCTCGAAATAAAATAATTTATGCATAAATTATATCAACAAAACTATACTATATGCTACCTATTATTATAATATCCACGCGATAATGTACTTACTAAAACGAGTACATTTTAATTGAAACTTTCACTTAATGATCTAAGGTTGAAAATATCTACTACATGAGTTTTAATAGTTCACCTTTCTTTCATCACGCAATCGATCACATTTGATAAGATCATTGTTAAAATACGGGATAATAAACCTTAATTACTGAGTACTTGAGTGCAAGTTTGTAATGATAAATCAAAACTAGTTTTTTTGCATATTTTTGTAGCTTTTACCTGTGTGTTTCACTAAACAATTTGAATGTAATTTAAATGTCCATACTCAAAACATTTGTTTTGGTTGTATGGTGAGCACCACCACACTCCTATGTATGTATTTACCTATAATATACTCCCATACAATTATGCTGTATGGTAACACAACAGCATTCTTTTGAGATTATATTTCTCATACTACAAAAAATAGGGCAAGGAATTCCAATTCTAAACTACTTAATAAAACATTAAGCGTTTATACCGGCGGTGGCTCACGTAAGCTTTGGTTTATTATCAGACAGGTTCAAAAGAAAACAATAAAAGCCTTATCGTCTCGCGAACAGACAGTTCCAAGTCGTAAAACTTCAGAACCTCGACTATTATACTCCAAACGTATCATATTCAATGGCGTGGTAAATAATAAACTGCTATTTTATTTTTTACCTCATATATTATGTTCTATAAATTGATGGCCGCGACTCTGCTCGCGGGAAATACCGATCAAAGGGATTCTGTGTTCTTTATTCTGTAACCAGCAATAATATTTAACCGGAATAGAAGTAATGTTTGTGCTATTGTAGACAATTAGTCTTACTCTATCATCATCATCATCAACTTCGTCGTCGCCCTCATCTTCTCTGCGTTTATCCCGGTCGTATTCGAGGCTATCACCCCGTAGTTTGGGGTCTTCCTCTAATGTCAAATATTATCTAGGTTTATTCAGCCGTTCTGGCTTGGTAACAAATTACGTCTATCCAAAATTTCGCATTCATACCAGTACTATATGTTACCCAGGGCTTCGCCCACTAATCGTGTTCCCACGCCCAAAATGACCCTATTTTCTGGATAACATGTAACAATTATGTTTTATTCCAAACCATAGTCTATCTCTATATTAAATTTCATCTATATTGTTTATCTGTTTATACACAAACACACATACCTACTATACATACAATATTAGTAGGCAGTAGGTATAAGTAAGATATTTTCTGGTACATTTTCATTCTGGGCTTCTTTCAAACTCACAAAGGTACGGCAAGCCTTTCATTAGTTACAATAGACGTAGGCAAAGCGCTGTGACACAAGGCTTTCGGTATCATAGATTTTTTGTTTTAATTTCTCCTTACATTCAATAACGCCCACATATTTGATCTAAGGCTGATATCAGACCGTTCACTCAATTGATATTCACTCGTTTGCTGGGAGAAACCTCAATACTGAGTTAAACTCGCCTTTGTACATCAATAATGTAATATTTTCAGTGTACAATAAAGAATTAAGAAACTAAAATATTCAATCGGATAATTGCTTCATCTTTCTTTCAATCTATGTTCACATTTCGAGAGGTTGAAACAGAATTAAACATTCATTTTTATTTTATTTTTTCTCTTTCAATATGTCGTCCAATAAGGTCGTTCGTCTTGGAATTATTTTAGACTCTGGGACTCAAGACTAAATGATCGAACTCGAATTAATATTCAATCAGCATTTATTTATCGTTCAATCGAAGCAAGAGACTTTTTCGAGGTGGACGCGCCATAATAATTACTACTATACTTTTCTGTCCGATGTTATCGCCTGGATGGGCATGCCCCTTTTTATGCAATCCTCTTTATTCGCTAACAAAAGTCAAGGTTAAATATCGGATGGATGAATGGAGCAAGCCTGTGTTCAAAAATATTTCTTTTTATTTATTTATCTTTGGATACATCGCCCCTTCAGTATAGAATCAATGCGACAATGTTCTTATTACGAATAACCATTAAAAACCATATTTTTTGTCAGTTACAACAAACACCTTAACGTTACCTTTTTGAACTCCAAACTTACTTATTATAAAAATCTGGGTTTCGTAACGCCTCTGCCTAACCCTTCACGAAGATGCAAACATTGAGTATAAAATGAAATAAAAAATGAATTCGATTTCTCAAGGGAGTAATGTGCAATAGACGAAAGTCTGGGTATCATAATACTTCTGCCTAGCCCTTCACGAATATGTAGACATGAATGAATATAAATAAAATAAAAAAAGAATTCAATTTCTTGAGGGAGTCTCTACCGAACTAACATTTTCCCTATAGAGCTCGAAACGTAATTTAAGATACGTAATACCGAACCGAATGCATGCCTCATTTATTCACAGTTTGGTTATATAAAGTACAGCAATACGTTTGCGTGACTAACGTTGTTGTAGATGGTATCAAGAAATGAGATGTAACTTATTTGCTCGTTTTGATAAAAAGCCGAATACTCCGGTAGTTCAGATCGCTTAATCGAATGAACATTCGCTTGGCGCACGCGACTACAGATAAGGTTCGTAATACGTAGTTTTCAGTTGTAGGATTAGCTGTTCGGTGAGTCTTTGATTACTGTACTAGATTATTCGAGGACGACTAAGACGACTAAATCTAACGCGATAATTACGTAGTGTATTTATCTATTTATTTTTTTAGCTGAATTATCCCTCATGAAAAATTTTGATCAATCTCGGGCGAAGCTCGGTGACACAGTGGTTCCCCCTGTAAGGGAAAGATCGCGGGTTCGAGTCCTGCCTGAGCTTGATTTCGCTTTTTCCAATTTAAAAAATAATGTATTATCTTCTTCTGAAATCGGGCTCCTCGTGTCTGATGTCCAAACATCTTAACAAACAGTCACATCTTTCTTATAAATGACAATTAATGTTGCTAAACGCAAAACTTAAATACGGTCGGAGCGATTTGACAATTCTTTTCCGTACATTCCTTAAGTTCCCAATTCTTTTTTGTTTTTAACCCTTCCCTGGTTTAAAAAAAAATGGGAATGGGAACAGAATTCCACGTGGGTGATGCCACGGACCTCAGCTAGCTTATAATATTAGTTATAGTAGGATTAATTTTAGATGATAAATATTTGTTTTTCGTAATCCAGTTGATGATGTGGTGTACCTACAAACGAACCCAAGGCTATAAGTGAATACTCTAATTTTATTCCTGCAACCATGATTACGATATTAAATTAAAATGAAAAGAAAACAAGTTTAAATACCTATTCCTTTTCCAACGTACCCTAAAAAGGCGCACGTGTGTTATACGAAGTCTATATTTTACTTAGTTATTTTAGCAACGCGGCCATCGTTCATTCCTTATCTGGATTTCGTTCACATCGCTTCACACGGGGTACATTTTACTTCACACCTGTACTGCACTGTATGTACATAAAGATAAGTAAATCAAGTATTAAAACGGCAAACAAGTTCAATTTCCGAAGATAAATTCCAGTAGTCTCGGGGGCAATAACAAACAATATCTTTTCCAATACGTCGCTTGCGATAGCTTTCGTAAGCTAAATAGTAGTCCTGGAGCGTGTGCCTGAAAACAGGACACGTTTAGATACATTCAATTTTTGATGCCCTCCTCATGTGAGGCAATGCATATTGCCTGGAAAAAATAAGGCTATTTGTTTTCCACGCAGGTTTCGATTACGGTGATCACCACTTGTAGTTGAGCTGGTGTGATTACTGACATTGATACAGGTATTTAAACTTTCATGGTCGTTCACATTACTATTAAAACTATCGGGGTATTTACCATGTATTGTTTGTTGTACAGTTTCCGATATTTCGGCGCTGTTGCAAGCACCATGATCACGGAGGAAATATCGGAAACTCCAAACAATACATGGTAAATATCCCGATAGTTCTAATAGTAATGACATTGATACGTTTTCGCATGACCGATTCATCAAATTTTAGATGTAAAAGTTTTGGAGCAGTTGCTACATGGTGAGGACGCCAACACCAAGGCTCTGGTGCAGCCTTTGCACTCGGGATTGCGGGGTCAGGAATTTTGCCGTTGCTTGTTGATGACTTTTTAAAGAATATTAGTAACCGAAAGTACTTATGTTTTCGCCAACCCCTATCCTTATAGTTAAAAGAAACCCACTCCTGACGAATGGATTCCAACGCCTGTCATCTGAATAGAATGAAGAATGTATAGGATTTGACGTTTTCGACATTCATTGACGCCTGTCATATACGTCAAATCCCATACATTTGGCATTCTATTTTACAAAACGCCGGCCGACGAATTGCCACTTGTCTAGAGGGGCTGAACCCCTAAACTACGAATACTAAAATTTTAGGGACCCCAAAAATTATTATTAGAGATATTAGAGAAATATCATGCACATCCAGCTCCCGAACTACAAACGCGGTACACAAGAATATGTTTTCCAATTCAATACGCCTGTTCAACGTAAGGTACATATGTAATATTTTGTGGGTAACTCAGAACAAAGGGAAGCCTTTCAATCCACTGGAATGAACCAGGTAAAAGATATAATGTTACTCATTTCATACAACCTAAGGATATCAGATTCTCCATAATTAAATTTGTGTGTGTAAAAATGTAGGGTAGGAGATAGGATACGACTATGTCTATTCCAATCGAGCAGTCTGGTTAGGGAAATACCGGAGGTACCGTACAGAATACCGTGGCTAAATAACCTCGTGTTGTGTTCCCGGCGGTGAATAGGACAGGACACGATAGTATTTCCGTTCTAATTGAGTAGTCCGACTAGGGAAGTACCTCGGCCCTACAGAATACCACAGCTTGTGGGGCAGTCAGAGCTTACTGGAGAGGTTTTGTGCTATCAGTGGGAAGACCAAAGACTTGTTTTACTTATCTTCTGCACTGACGGCACAGAATCTCTCTGTTCTTACAGGGTCAGCAGCTCGAGTGTGACTGCCCATTGCACTTGTCCATAGGCGACACGGTTACCGTTTTCCATCAGGTGGGCCGTGTGCTTGTCTGCGACCAGAGTAGTATAAAAAAAATTTGAAGAAATGCTAGTGATTGTGTCGTAGGATCATTCATGATACCTATTTATTATGTAACTGTATATTAAATAGGCAGTTGTTGTGGTTCCAGCCATTCACAGGATTATGTTCAGTGACAAGGTTCCATCTAACGACTACAGGTCGTGAGAGAGAACCTTGTCGCACTAACAAGCGCACAATTTGATAAGTCTGATAAGATTAGAGCTAGCTAACCTCAATATACTTCGGTGTAAAAGACCTAAAAAGATAACCGTTAGCTATATAAATAAAAATGAATGTTGCTAAGCGTTGAACTCGAAAACGGCTGAACCAATTCGGCTAATTCTTTTCACGGACGGTTTTATATAAAAAAAATTTCCATAAGTCGCGGGAACAAGAATAGAATTCTCTGAGCATCAGTCAGTTATCAGGGTTTGTGATTTCAGTGGAGAGACGAAAGGCTTGTCCTGCTTGTCTTCTGCGCTGACGTCATATATAATCTCCCCGTTCTTACAGGGTCAGCAGCACGAGTGTGAGTCCCCTAGTGTTGCACTCCTCCATAGGCCATGGTAACCACTTTCCATTAGGCGGGCCGTGTGCTTGTCTGCGACTTAGGTAGTATAAAAAAAGATTATGCATGTTTGTTGTTGTTAGTTATTAAGTCAAGTGAATGGAATTTTACTAGGCCAAGAAGAATTTCTAGTAAATAAATATTTAGTAGACAAGGCTTGAATACGATAATATTATAGACCCTAGAATACTGAACTGAATACTGAACAGATACCTTTTTCTAGAATAAAATGTTACCCACGTTTCTCGTATTTCAATCAAAATTCCAATCAAATCCATCGAATCTTTTTACTATGATTGAGTAACAAATAAAGACATTTACGTATTTATAATATTCTTTATATTGTTACAGCAGTAGGCAAATTACATCACGTGGTTTGGTGTAATATTCTCGTCGCTGTTCCCGATGGGGAGCTATTCATGGAAAGAAGTTCATTAATACAAGTCGAGTGCAGAATATTTCTATCAAAGATAATTAGAAGAATCTTTAAGCCACTGATGTGCTAGGCATTTAACTAGGTATAATTTATCACTATTATATCTTTCATCTAGATCCGTTCACCCATTTGAGCGCGATTGAGTAACAAATTAAACATTCAAAAGGTGTTCACAAACAAACTTCAGATTCATAATATTACATACATTCACGACTGTAACGAAGAGGTAGGCAGAGGTGTACTAACACCCACATTTTGTCATCTCTAATTTATGTCCCACATACTAGAGGGTAATAATGCCGTCTAGCAGGCACTTTACTGTCGGATGAAGAACAACCCTTTCCCTTAGTCGCCTTCTATGACAAAAGGGAGCCAATAAAGCTCCAAAGCCAATAGGCTTCACCGGAAACTAATAAAGTAATAATAAGATGAATAGAAAAACTTTATCATCAGACCTCACCTAAACCTCAGCATGGCGACGCAAATTGCTATCTCTCGACTCTCTCTCTCATCCCAGCGTTAATTTCCAGTCGCATCCGAAGCTTTTCAGCTCGGAGTCTGGGGCTCGCTTTACCGTCTTAACTATAGATTTCGCTAGACCTCGATATTTTTTCGTGAAGCGATTGCCATCTGACCTCCACAGCCCAATGATAACATTAGGCGATTTCGAAGCTTTGAAGCTAGACCGTTGTTTTTGGATTTTTTAGGGCTCCAACTACCCGTAACGACTGCCATAGATGTTCTTATGGCAACCGGGACCGACGGCTTAACGTGCTCTCCGAGGCACGACCAGACCAATGCAAATACCCATATTTCATGAACACAAATATTTGCACTGAGCGGGGATCGAACCCGCGCCTCCTGCGTAGCGGCCGCGTTCACTACCGCTACGCCACGGAGGCTGTCTAGCTCTCGACTCTTTTCCACCAAACAAATAACAGAGAAATCTATCACATGACCAAAACGACTTGTTTCATTGATCAAAGAAACTCAAAAGACACGATTACCGTGCTACGGGTTCTAATTCAAAACTAAACCATAGTTTAAATGCATTGCGCTCACGATTTGTCCCCCTTATCGTGACGTCACCGTTGAAACTTGGCGAAATAAATCTACATACCGGAGATAAGGTTAACGTTCGTGTGAGGTTTAAAGTCCAGGAAACCACAGTATTCTTTTGTGCATAGAAATTTCGCTTTAGAGAATAGACGTAAGTAGATTGTATACATGTGAGCTTATATCGTCTTGAAATAAGAAGCTTATATAAGGTAAGCGTATGCCCCAGGAGGATTGGAAAAGATTGAAGACAGTGTAAAGTTTACTCAAAGGAATAGGGATATTGACAAGGTCGTCCGATTCTATCTTAGTTATCACTGTAAAAATATGCATTGCAAAATGCAAATTGCATAACTGAACTGAAATTATAACTTTTCATTATTCAAAGTTCCTAAAGTAGGTCAAAATATAAACAATCAATATTTACGACATTAACTTATTAGATTTCGTATTAAATTTCAAATAACTTTTATTATGAACGTGACGTCACCTGCATTGTATCATACTTGTATTTTATGTAAAGCGTTTTCGGGCAGCTCGCAAATTAAATATGTTTAAAACTACTCGTATTTGTCGTGGGAACATTTCACTTTAGCAGTTTATTATATTTTTATCAAGTCATTATTCGACAATAATAAAAATGTAGGCAACATCCCCATTGTTTAGAAGATTTAAAAAAATTAAAGTGCTGTAAATCCAACTATGATAAAGTTCTATTAATTAAAGGAAGACATTAAACTACAAAGCTTATAATGAGTAGGCACTTGGACTAAAAATCTGAATTCTATATCAGTACCTACCATTTGGAGAGTCAAAAATATTATCTTCTTTTTCATTTTGTATCTCTTCTCCCTTCTTCACTTCAGAACCAAGAATCAGTTCTCTTACTCCTCTATTCCTCATTGAATTTGGTTTATACTGACTTTTAAGGGAGCAACTGTTACCTGGCACCCCCAACTCCAAGAGGAAAAGCCAATCGGCATGGTGTACCGGCTTGCAGCTAAGGTTCGCTTTGGCCCAAATATCTTGGCCCACTAAATCAGCCCCCGGCCCAAAACACAGCTTGAAAATACATACATGCGAGTAACTTAGTCTAAAAGAAAAGCACTGAACTAAGCTCTTCAGCTTATTACACCATCACTACATAGGTACAAAATATCCAACATTATTCGTATATATGCGATGTTTAATACACCAATATGCAGAAATACTAAAATAGGATTGATGAAATTTCGATATAAGCCAATAAACCTATTAGCATTCACTAATTACCATACGAGTCAATGCATCACATCACTCGAGCCCTACGCGTGAAGCATGGAGCCACGTCGCACACATACTATATAGTATCTAGGTAGACACCTGCAATTAGTAACAGCGTTGGCGAATATTGAAGTTGAAACACGTATTAACATTTTCAGATGGTTCTTTTTAGGGTTCCATAGCCAAATGGCAAAAAACGGAACCCTTATAGATTCGTCATGTCTATCTGTCTGTCTGTCCGTCCGTATGTCACGGCCACTTTTCTCCGAAACTATAAGGCCTATGCTGTTAAAACTTGGTAAGAAGATGTATTCTGTGAACCGCATTAAGAATTTCACAGGAGAATTAAAAAAAAAAATTAAATTTTGGGGGTCCCCATACTTACTTTACTGAAACTCAAATTTTTTTTTTTTCATCAAACACGTATGTGTGGAGTATCTATAGATAGGTCTTTAATAAATGCTATTGAGGTTTCTAACATATTTTTTTTCTAAACTGAATAGTTTGCGCGAGAGACACTTCCAAAGTGGAAAAATGTGTCCCCCCCCCCCCCCCTCTAACTTCTAAAATAAGAGAATGATAAATGTAAATTGATGTAAATTGCCATGCAAACTACCACTAAAAATTGGTTCGAACGAGATCCAGTCAGTAGTTTTTTTTTAATACGTCATAAACCTCAATTTTCGCCTTTGCTACTACGGAACCCTTCATGGGCGAGTCCGACTCGCACTTGGCCGATTTTATTTTAAATAGGACACGTACATTTGACTTCAACCTGATGGTAAGCTGAAGTCTCAGGAAAGAAAGTCACCATTATAGACACGTAACATGTTACAATGGTGGCACTCAGCTTGACGCCCTCATCAGATGCTTTTTCACGCCCCGGTTAAAGGACCCGGAGCTGTGGGAAGAAGGAACACGTGAGCTGGTAAGGAATTCCAGGTTTTAATGGTGCGGCAAAGGAAAGAATCGCCGATCGTTTGGTTTTTGATGGAATATTCTGCACCGTATGTGGGTGATATCTAGGTTCTGCACTTGTTGTCCTGTGTAAGAAAGGAAAGGGTGGGACTAATTGAAAAAGCTCATTATAGCCCAAGAGAGATAGCTCAATTAAGGGGTAAACCTAGAAAAAATTCCTAGTAGCAATTTTCTTTCAGAATTCGTTGAGGGAGGTCACTGACAGTTTAAATTTCGATTTGCGTGGTATTCGGTTCGTTGCGCTCTCCGCCATCTTGAATTTAAGTGTATATTTTTGTTTATCGAATAAGAATATTAGAACATTCACCATGGTAGAGACGGTAAAGAGGTTATCCTCTTTAGCGTCCTACGTGTTATCCGTAACGTGTAAAAAATCAAAATATCTTATCATTGAAGTAGCTTTAGCTCTTCACCTATGTTAAATTTTAAGTCGTTTACAGCGGCGTTTAAGTAAAGCTAAAGTCATTGCCATAATACATCTATTTTTTTTCATCCCCGGGTTTTGCGGGACTCGAACCGACTAAAACGCACTACCTCTCAGGTCATCAGTTGCCGAGAATGAGGTAGCCTCTGCTATAATTACTCGCTGGCTGACCCAGAGCCAGGACACGGTAATACATAGATAGCATTACCGTGGCCAGGACGATCGTAAATCATCTGGAAAAGAAATTGTTAAAAAAAGCAAAAAAATATCGGTTTGGTATAATCGACTCTGAACGACCACTGTAGGTTTTACTAGATAGACAATCAATTCAGTTCATTTATTTGCTTCGATTTTGGTTACATTCTAGCGAGTACCCACAGCATATTCTGCTCCCTAGAGAATTATGTATTTCTATGTAAATATAAATCTGTTTCCAAAAAATGTATGAAAATATATTTTATTTTATTTGTATTCTAGACAAGGAATGCATGAACTAGGTATAGCACTGTTTAATATATCGTACAGTTTTTACCTTAAGCGCTCATTTATAAACCTAAAGCGTCTAATTATGAATCTTAAGCGCTTTAATTAAACTAAAAAAACTAGAAGTAATTCACAAAAATCCAGAATTGTTGTTTCAAAGTATTTAAAAATAAAGAGATTAGGATAACAGTAGCTCTTTACTGAGGTACAGGGCCCTTATAGGGTAACTGGCAGTAAAAGACAAACGAGCGTCATCCCAACATAACAGGCGCCATAACTCAGAGCATCACACTTTAAGGTCAAGCTATTAACAAACTTTTTACCAACAAAGTAACTGCTGCAATTTCAACAATATGCGCTGTTGCAAACTCGACTAAATTAAACAAAGCACACAGACATCCCACTTTAGTTACGTAATGTAATGCACACTAATGTAAATACGTTGTACTTTATTATCCATGTGTGTGTGGTTGTTATATACAGGTTGATTAAAAATATTGACATGATAGGTACATATTAAAAATGAATTGAAATGAAAACAAATCCAAAATATAAGTTAAGTTCCTGGCCAGCACATCAGCTTTTACTTTCTAACGGGGTGCAGTCAATTGACAGATCATATTTAAAAAAATTAAAGATTTTTAGACATGCGTTGTTTTGAACCACAATATTTTTTACAACACACCTGCTCATAACAGTGCTATTATTTCATCACAAATAGGCATAGAATGACACCTATTATCATACTGTGACTTTTTCATTGCTATTATTCACAAGTGAGTTATAGATTCTTTTTTTTAATTTAATAGGTTAAGTTTCTATGTTCTTGAAAAAGTTTCGAACTTTCGATACAAAAAAGAACGTGTTTAATAGTACTAATAAATTTAATATGCTTATTGTATGTTCTTTTGATGCGTTTTCGTATTTAAATAAATAATTTCAACTTGTAATATTTGTTTAATAAACTAAATTTTCACTCAAATTTAACTTTTTTTTCTTTAAGTACAGAAAAAAAAACAGTAAAAAAAAAGTTGATTTCAAACCTCATTTTTTTTTAAATATGGCCGACCACCTTTGTTAGTCTATGCGCGCACATAGGAAAACGAATTAATTTGTAGTATTGTTTATTTAGTATTTGTAGTGTTATGTTATTCGCAAGTGTGTTGTAAAACGTCGTATGGCACGCGTGAGCATGATGATTACCGTCCTCAGCTCTCTTAAGACCCTCGCCTGCCGGCTCGGGCCTCAATAACGCCTCGGCGGTAATCATCAACATTGCTCACTTGTACCATAATGTACTATTAGGGTTTATCTGTCTATTTAATAAAATCGAATCTTTTTTTTACAATTATCTTCCATATTTATATTCTTGGTTTGCTATCTCATGGTTTTAAAATTAATGTTATTTCCAGCTCTAAGGTCAACTAGTAGCCGTAGCTAAGATAGCAGAACTAAACAGAAGTAAATTTACCAGAATATATCTTGACCCCAGTCGCGAAACAAACGAGGACCTGGCTTTTGTTATAAATTATGATTGGTGGATGTAAGCACCTTCGCCAGCCACCCTGTGCCATTCTCAAAAGATACCCAAAAAACGCGTATTGTCATATAGAGCACATTTTGTAACGTGATTGGGGTAAAAATATATGCCAGTAAGTATACATCTTACAGTCTTGTTGCTTCCTTACTCAAAACTTCTAATAAATTAACACAAACTTTATTATATACTTCTCTGCTTTACAAATATTATCAGTGTGTACCGTACTTACATAGATAAACAGGCTACCGGTACCGACCTGCCCCCCTAGACAAGTGGCAATTCGTTGCTCGGCGTATCATGGAATAGAATGACAAATGTATAGGAGTTGACGTTTTTGACATTCGTTGACGCCTGTCATATACATCAAAGCCCATACATTTGACATTCTATTCTATCATACACCGAGCAACGAATTGCCACTTTTTGTCTAGAGGGGCTGTTTCTCTGGTCGATGCAGTTAGCCGGTGATAACTGCACCGACAAGTTTCCATAGCAACAAAAATCGCACACTCAAGCTGTGGAATGAACTCCCCGCGATGGTTTTCCCAAGCGACTAAAATATGGGGTTCTTCAAGAAGGGCATTAGAAGGTTTCTTCAGGGTCGGCAGCACGAGTGTGACGCCCCTGGTGTTGCATACGTCCATAGGCCACGGTAACCACTTTCCATCAGGTGGGCCGTGGGCTTGTCTGCCACCTAAGTGGTATAAAAAAAAAAAAGATGATAATTCGCGTTTATGTTCTAACACCACATAATTATGTCAAAGAAAATCGCGACGCAAAAAATAAAAGGAGCGAATGTGTTGCGATTTTTTTGACAAACGACGAATTGACTTTCCTGTATTCCTCTGTATGTGTACATGTATACAATAAAGAGATACATACATACATACATACATAAACTCACGCTGTAAGATGTAATAGGTGGCGAGCCTATTGCCATTAACCGGGCACTTATAAACCTGCGATAAATACACACAAATAATGAGATATATTATTATTTTTATAATTGACATGATTGCAGTACAGATAGGTTTACCCATACCGGCCCTCCCGTACCGGTATACTGTCTCTCTATGTAAACACCCTTATTCGAAATTCTACTATCTAATTTCAACTTTACATTTCTATTGAATTTCAAAATGCAATGCATTGAATGCCAAAATTTTGAATAGAAACTTTGCAAAGCAAATCTCTATGACATCAATGGCCAACTGCGACTTTACTTAAAGTGCTACCCAGCAGAATATTGCATACGGATTACAGACTAACTTTTCTAATATAGATTTTTGAGATATTTATAGCGACGTACCAAATATCAAAGGTTCTAGATACGAATAGAAATATTTATTGAATACCTGCTACTTTTCAATAGATCAATATCGGTTAAAAAAGGGAAAAAGAATCGACCTTGGACGGGACTCGAACCCGCGATCTTTCCCTTACAGGGGGAACGCTCTGACCACTAAGCCACCGAAACACGTACGAAGCAGATCCAAATTCCCTTATACAACCGTCTTAAGGGCGACGGTGAAGCCATCTACCGACATTCATACGAACTTATCGGAATAAATGAATGATGTTACAATCATTTTTAAACATTGATTTTTGATGACTGCGCCCAAACAACTGAATGAAATTTTGAAGCACTTACTATGCTAACTGTTCAAATCGATTTTTTCCCTTTCTTAATCGATTTGAACAGTTAGCATAGTAAATGCTTCAAAATTTCATTCAGATCAATATCGATCAGATTTGAATACAATCAATCAATCAAGGGGCATACAGAGGTGTATTAACACCCACATTTCGCCAACTATGATCTTTGGTCCCACGTAAAAAGGGGTCCGCTTGACGGTAATAGGCTCATTGCCATCAAGCAGGCACTTAGTTATGGGCTGTATGTTTACTATCGGATGGATTGATGGAATAGCCTTAAAGCGAATCATTTTAAAATTTTAACAGTGGATTACGTGATATTGCGGTAGTTATAGTAAAAATGATATGTGAAATAATGTATATCAAGTTACAAGGCTGAAATTTCATAAAAAAAATTATAGTTATGTTAATTATTATTTATGTCAATTTCATACTACAATTAGCGATTCCACTGTCGTTTTCGCCAATAGAATGGCACTTTGTCTTGGGCCCCAGTTGAGAATTCGTCCAGTTGAGATTCTGTCCAGATGCGCCGGAAGGCAGTAAAGAAAGCTCGTGAAGTATATTAGGATAGAGAGATAATAATAAATAAATAATAAATAAATATTCTACAACATTCTACACAACGATATCTAGACCCATGGTAAGCTTAATTAGCTTGTATTGTGCAATCTAGAATGCGGATATACATACTTAAATACATTTTTTTTTTTTTGTAAATACATACTTATTATACATAGAAACACCCAGACCAATGCAAATATTTATATTTATATTCATGCATACAAATATTGGCACTGAGCAGGTGATCGAACCCGCGCCTCCTGCGTAGCAGCCGCGTTCACTACCGCTACGCCACAGAGGCAGTCATAGTAAGAGAGTTGGCGAGCTTTTGTCTCTGCCTACCCCAAAGAGATATACACAGAAAAATATTTTTTCTTAAAGTAGGTAGTAGAATAAAACTGTTTGAAACACAGTGCTTAAAATTCTGATAAACGAAATGTTAAACCGTATGTTATTAAGTCAACTGCAATGTGTTTAAATGAGCGCCAAATTAACTTTAATTCCAACACGACTGCTAAAGTAGCATTTATTTGGCACAAGTACAAATAGAGAGTACTGTGTCCTTTGTTTGTGTTTGTATATTTAAGCAAAAGAGTAGTATGTCGTACATATTTAGCTTTTGATAAGCTAGACACTCAGAGCTGCATTAAATCTTCTGCTTCGGACGAGCGTACCTAAAATCTACCCCACAGACAAATACAAATGGTAAGAGAGCCCACGAGCCACTTGTCAATATGTAAGATATCCTCACTTGTATTAATCTGACGCGTACCTAAATCCTAAAATTTCTTCTAGGGCTCCTATATCAAAAAATTAAAAATAGAACAGAACAGGTTTTACTAAATCCAACACGCGAAATTATTCACATTATGATGGATCCGCGTTTTCACGCGAGTTTCACAAAAATACCAATTATAGTAAATTTCCCGGATAGCTTCCACACAGCGGTTACACGTATTTTTAAAGCCTTTTAATGCTGATGTGAGAATTTAACGTTGCCGCTTATAGCTCTCAAGTTAATCACAGTAGCTTTTTAATTTCGTCATATAACCTTTTATTCGTACTGTTAATGTTTTATAGGTAATTTTTTTACTTCTTTTTACGGTGGCATGCGTATTTTTGGTTATAACGGTTTAAAAATTATATTAACAGTTACTTATTAGCAATGCAGTAACGTTCATAATATATAATAGGTAAGGATTTTTCATGTACCTATTGTATAGATTTGAATTGTATATAATAGGAATGTATTGGACCGCAAGGTTTGATGGTAAGCTGAAGGCAAAGTCTCTATAAAGAGGGTCACCAATTCACCATTACCGACACATACAATGTTACAATGGTGGCTCTCAGCTTGACTGCCTCATCAGATGTTTTTTCACGTTTTGCTTAAAGGACCTGGGACTGTAGGAAGGAGGAAACACGTATTTATGCAATTAAATAAATCTTTAATCTTGAAACGTGTGCTGGTAAATAATTTCCGAGACTTTATGGTGCGGCAAAGAAATGAGTAGCCAAACCAATGATACATACATGTGATACAATGGTTCTTGAATAATACATAGCGCCGTATGCCGTCGTTCAATGAAAACACTAAGAAAATAACGTAATCCTTCCACAAGTCAGTAAAGAAATAAATAATGTCTAAATAAAATAAACGACAACATAAAAACGACAAAATATGACCGCTGTAGCTCCTATCAAAACAACATATGAGAACAAATAGACTAAACTTCTAGGGTTTTGTTTACCCATGTAATAACTTCTTCTCGCAAGCCAAGAAAAATGTGGTGAAAATAACATTAAGTATTTTTTGTGAAATAAACAGAATAAAAGTACCTAAAACGGCCAAGATTTTTTTGTCTCTGCCTACTCTAACGGGCAAGAGTCGTGTCTTTAAGTTTTAAAGTATTCATCTTCAGTAGCTTGGGTCAAGATAAGTGCCTTGTAAATAGCAATAGGCTTGTATGAAGAGTAAAATAAAAGGTAATGCTTACTCCATAGTGTTCATTTTTTGGATGAATCAAAGTACACAAGTTGTATACACTGGTACATGGAAAGTGCTAAGTTGCACTTTGCTTATAAGACATTGCGTCACATACTACAATACAAAGATTGATCTTATCTTTTGCGCTGACGGCAGCTGACAGATCTCTCTATTCTTACAGGCTCGGCAGGACTACAGTAACTCCCCTGGTGCTGCACTATAGGCCACGGTAATCAGGAGGGCCGTGTTCGGTAGGTAGTTAAGGTGTAAGGTAGTATAAAAAAAGATGAAATGGGGGTATTTATAAAACTCTGCCCATACCTTCTAGGCAAACAGGCATGACTATATCATAATGAAATTACTATAAGTAGTTATGTCTAGGAATTGAGAATTGCATAACTCCGCACCCAAAAAAATCAATCGTATTAATAATCTCCTCTTTTTCTGAAATCGGTTAGTAAAACAGAACGTTCTAACTTGTATCCGCGTTGAATTATTTATCACCATAATTCCTTCTGAGATATCAGTTCTGCTTCGTCGTCCTATCTTTCTTCAGATTTTTTTATACAGAAAATCCCTCAGGATAACGGAGGCGCGTTTTTCATTGGGCAAAAAACCTAGACAGGGGCCTTACCATAAACTTTTGCTTCAACTGCCATGCGCAGGGCAGCTCAACTTGGCACCCAACCTGGCAGTTTTTCCATTGGTACCATGAACCTCTTCGGTTGAGCTGCAATGTACCGAATACTGACACGCGTAAATTGTCTCTGATCAATTTGGCACACCATCAAGCCATCAACGTTCTAAAATACTTCTCGGAATCGTTACCAAAGGAGTTTTATATACCAAATAAATATTATTTATATAATATATATAGCCGATGATGAAGTTCTTTGAACAAATTTCGATTTCTTCAATAACAACGTACATTATAATATCATTTGAGAGGTTGAGGACTCTTTTAGTCATTTTATATACTCAACTGTAAAAGTTATTAAGATGTTACTATTCTTGAACGAAATTTATTATGACAATTTATGAAGGAATCGCCAGAAAAAAAACTTGACAGTGAGTACTTTAGTTTTTTATGGAATAAAATAAGAATAAGGTCATACTCTCAAAGAGGTAGGTATACGGTTGGTGATTACGAGCGAAATATGATCATAGAATTATCCACGAGTCCGACACTGCCAAGTATTTAAATTCGGTTATGAAATTAGTAAATGATTTATTTTAAATGATCACTACTATATTATTTATTAATTCGATGAAAGATTAGGATCAATCCCGTCCCTGTCAGTCAACAGGCTTTGAATCTTATCTATTATAGGTATTACAAACCATTTTGAATCTTATCTACCTACAGGAGAAAAAGATCATCGTCATTTGAAGGCGAAGGAGGAGCAGCGCGGCATCGCCAGGCATCGCGCGGGCGCGCAAACCTTCTCGCAATCATTTCTAGTACTAAACCCTGGCCGCTGCTCTTTCAGTGGGCCATTGACCTTTAGATTTCCCAAACATTCTAATCTATCTATTTCATCAGGATATCTTCAATGTACTAAGTATTAAACAAACTTCTTTTGTGATAAAAGGTAGCCTCTGTCCGTTCCCTAGCTCTTAATGAATTATCAGCAAATTTCATCAAAATCAGTTCAGTGGTTTAGGCGTATAAGCGTAACAGACAAACAGACAGACAGAAATATAGAAATACTAGCTGTTGCCCGCGGCTCCGCCCGCGTAGGTGTTGGTTATGATCAAACATAGCTAAGTCCTCTCCCAAAGTTGAATCTATCTCTGTACCAAATTACAACAAAATAGGTTCATTGGTTTAGGTATCAAAGTGTAACAGACCGACAGACAGAGTTATTATCGGATTTATAATATTAGTATCGATATCATAGATTAATATATATTTTTAAAAATTATAGTATATAGTATGGATGAAGTATGGAAGTAGATGGATTTAAAAGCTTTATTATATAATCAACATTTAATTTCACATAAGCATTTACAATAGCCGCTGCTATAATGGCTTCATAATGTAGAACGTTGTGAGACATCTAAAGCGTACTTTGAGGAGCACAATTTTATCGCCTTTTCTACCACATTGCGAGTTTTCACGTGATGTTCTGTGTTAAATTAGGGTAGGCAGAGATCGCCCGAGACGGCGGAGGTTACTCAGACAAACATATAGTTTATTTATAATATGGTTAGGTGATGATATTATTGGTATTACGAGTATGTTCACATTGCAACATAAATGGTATTATTTCACGGCACAGCTCAAGTACACACTTTTTAGACAGTCTATGTCGATGCAAATACATTCCGTCCGGCATTTCAAATGATTTTATCACTCTCCAGTCGATATTCCTTAGAATTTTCTTTTCTTTTCGTGTTCTCGACCAAATAAAATCATCTTCTAAAAATTCTCATAATGTCATCTTCATCACACATCTAAAATAATGCAAATATAACGAGATTTGTTTTTTAGAATAATCTTGAAGGATATAGAAAACTTAATCTTTGCACAAATTAACAAACTATTAGGTTTTTATTATGAAAATGAAGAAAACAGTTCAATAAAAGGTGCTCTTGAACGCCTTCAAATTTGACAACCATTATGACAATACGGCAGTTTGGTTTTCTGCGTGAAGATGTCAAAAGCCACTTCATGGTACGAAATTATTACCAGTCGGCGCGAGTCAGCCGGTGAAATGTTAATCACGTGATCACTGACCAGACAATCGCTGTATCGCCTGCTTTACATAGCGTTCATAGTACGAAATATGACAGCCGTTCATTTCCCGGCCAATATTGACCTGTTTAGCCTGACCTGTAGAGCTTATGGTAAGCCACCAGAACGCCGCCGATGTGAGGCACATTTTGTCTTAATAATGTATTTGTTCTACCTTTATTTATGGCTCGCGCATAAAGCCTATCATATTTCTATTATTTGTATGTTGATCTGGTATGACAGATATGTATTGGCTGATTGTGCTGATGTGAGCTAATGTGATGATATCGCGTCTGGAATTACAACTTTATTGTTTGTTATTGTTCGGTTTATTTGTGAACACGTTTAGGATTTCGTTAAACGTAATATATTATGGTTAACTTAACAGAAATAGGTTGAATCTACCAGGATAAGGCTGCATTGCCCCAGAGAAGTGCTATGCACCTATGCTACGAGGATTTAAGATAAGCTGTGAAACTGGGTGACCTTTTCCACCGTGCTATTTTTTTTTATATATTTATATACGACACGTCAATTTGACTTCGCCTTGCCTGATGCTTCATGAGATGTGTCAATCGCATGAATAATTAACCGTATATCTATTAATTTTCAATTCATCTATCAATCAACTAACTCAACTGTCTAATGATCCACTTAGATTTTTATTTTGTATTCATCTCAAGATATTACAATCTAAAACCTAAAACCCATATCATGGTTTTATAAAAGCAGATTTCAGGCCAATATTTACCTGTAATATTCTGATATCCTAAATCAGCAGTTCTAGTAAGAAAACAAGTACTTTCACCTATATAATAATAGTAAAAATACAATACTACAATAGGACATACAGTAATTAGATGAAGCAGTAGAAGTAATCCCCGTCTGTATTACTTCGCCGAACAGAATTGTGAAAGCAATTCCTTTCCAATCGCCGATCGACCACCGGCCACGGAGATTAAAGTAAAACTGCCCTGGGGACATGCGATGGTTCGTTTTTACTTATTTTTAATCTGAAATATCGTCGTAAATTTATTGGTTGGAAGTTTCTTTTTAACCGACTGCCAAGAAGGGTTATTAGGGTGTAACTTTTGATCGATGATAGCTAGCTTTTCATCAGCATTGGGGTAAACGATCCAGTCTGATATAGAGTGATAATTTTGATTTTCTCCATTATTTTTAAATTTCAATGTAAGCAAGAACGGCATAAGAAGGTTCTTACAGGATAGGTAATATGCAGATTTGACCAATGTCGTTCAACCCGTTGTGTGCCACCTTAGGGGACATACAAAGAATAATTTGACACGGATTTAATCATCAGTTAACTTTGTTTGTTTTTTTATTCTGTAGACATAATAAAATTAAGAGATCGTTCGATAAATGGCGTTTTTCCAAAACTGAAATACGCTTACAATTATTTCACACAACTATTTATAAGGCCGAAATACTTTACATATTTGGTGTGTCAATAGCTCAGTACTCATTCATTATACATGCCTAAACCATCTTAATAAGAGTGAGTAATATACAAGTAATATTCATTTCAATTTACGGGACCGACAGCGCGAGTGTGACGTGACGCCTCTGGTGCTGCATACGTACATAGGCCATTGCAACCACTTTCCAACAGGTGGGCTGTGTGTTAACCTAAGTTGTTTGCGCACGTGGAATCGTAACAGACAGACGCCTTTATAATATTAGTATAGATTTTAGATTATTTTGTTATACTCACTCATGTATCACTTTCATTATTAATCAAACAAGTATTGAATTACTTGATAGAGCCCAAATATCCCTGAGGTCAACCCACCGACAGGCGATCTTAAAGTGTCGAGAGACCCAAGGTCGTGAGGTCAAATATTGTTCCTTAGTTGAACTTCAGTTGAACTCGGTTTTTGACCGCCCATTTACCTTAATTGGACACTGGGTGAGATGACAAAATTGAGAAAATAAATGGTACACAGGAGAGAATGACAAAGGGTGTTTATTACCGTAAGTCGCACTACGATTGAAAGCTACCGGGTTTGAATTCTGGCCATTAATGTGAACCCACTCATAACACATTCAATTTAGCTAACTGTTGCAAATTATGATCCAGTTCCTGTAAGTCATGGAAATTTATTTCAGGGATAAAAACTATGTGTTATTCCAGACTATAGGTAATTCATCCCTGTACCAAATTTCAGGTAGATCCGTTGAACCGTTTCAGTGTCATTGTAAATATTCTACAATAAATAAATATTCTACAACATTCTACACAACGCTATCTAGACCCATGGTAAGCTTAATTAGCTTGTGTTATAGAATCTAGAATGCGGATATACATACTTAAATACTTTTTTTTTTTTTTGTAAATACATACATATTATACATAGAAACACCCAGACCAATGCAAATATTTATATTCATGCATACAAATATTGGCACTGAGCGGGGATCGAACCCGCGCCTCCTGCGTAGCAGCCGCGTTCACTACCGTTACGCCACAGAGGCAGACAAGTCATTGAGTGACAAACATCCAAACTACTTCACAAAATTTTCACATTTGTAATACCAGCTGATGCGTTCCCGCAATCCGTGGGAATCTATACCCGGGACAAAAGTAGTCGATATCATTCCAGACTGTTATCTATCCCTGTACCTAATTTCAGCTAGATTCGTTCAGCCGCTTTTTATGGTAGTGTTAGAATAGTGTACTTCATTTTGTCCATCTTTGTATTCCCATTTCCCTGTAATGGGCAACACCATTAGGTACCAGAAAACGCTTATTTGTCTGATATATCGTCTAAAGAATGTAACTTTTTTCCGATTCCCGGGACAGTTAACCGAGTTAAATCAGGTATTACCATCTGAATCCGTCCTCATACATATTTTTATTGAAACTACGAAACCTCGTTGTATAGTTTCTTTCTGTGTTTATATATTGTGTCAGAGACGCAACTTCTTTTCCTGTGCCTACCATTTAGGTCAATTATTCACCCGAGGTATCAGTTGTGGGGTGTCTCAGGCAATCTCACCTTCACGTTTTGGTTGGTTCAAGTCCGATATAACCTCTGGCATAACCGGCTTCAATGTAGGGGATATCCATGGGCATACGCACGATATGATGGGAAGCGCACGTTAAAGAAGTATAATTTGTGTGCTTTGAACCTCAACTTTTTTTAATGAGTTGAAGTAGGTTCTTAAAAAAATCTTCGCGGCTTAACATAAGTTTCTGAAAACGGTTATCTATTCGGTCAGACGGCAGTCGCTCCCGTAAATGTGAAAGTCATAAAATTGAGTTGTATAATAGCAAACCCCTAGCCGAATCGTTTTCTACATTGCAATTTCCAATAGATAAATTCCAAAATAGTTATAAAAAATGTCAGTTGACAATGAAGAATTAAATTTAAAGCACTCGAATCTATGTTAATTATATCAAGAGACAATATGACATCAAGAACGTTTAGCTTCGAGGGCCTTCTGCTCAGAACTGGAAATATGGCAGACACTTCAGTAATGTGTTTGTTTGTCCAGTGTTCTGAAAGTTGAATGTTATGCTACCCACTTTAGCGAGCACAATGCACAACTTACATATGTTTCGAACTTACAATTTCTGGTTTGTTTCAGGACCTATCAATGTATTAATTTCGGAGAGAGAAAAGTTTAGAGAACATACATAACAGTAATGGCAGATTTTACAGTAACTTCTTTTATAAATACAATAACGTTGCAGCCTTTTTTGTCTATTATATTTATTAAAGCGTCAGGTTAAAGTTTTATTTGTCAATATGTAGCATCTAATCTTATAGTTTTACTGAACCATTTTACCATAAACACTAAATTATGCCCACTTAGACAGCTCTCACTGTGGCGTGGCGGTAGTGAACGCGGCCGCTACGCAGGAAGCGCAGATTTGATCTCCGCTCAGTGCAAATATTTATATGCATGCGTATGGCTATGCAGTGGTCTGGTTGTGTCTCGGTTAAGCTGTCGGTTCCGGTTGCCATATGAATATTTATGGAAGTCGTTACGGATAGTTGGAGCCCTAAAAATCCAAAAATTGTCTAGCTGCAATGTTTCGATATCGCCCAATATCACCATTGGGTGGTGGAGGTCAGATGGCAGTCGCTTCACGGAAAATATTGAAGTTCAGCCAAATCCGCAGTTAGACAGGTAAAGACTTGCTAGTCAAGATCGATGTGGATGCTGACTGTACAATACGAACCTAGGACACATTTGCTTTTACGGATATCGAATTTTCTACAAAAATGTCGCTAACCTCCAGGTTGCAGGATGTAATATAAGCATCTACTCCAGTAAATGCTTTTATTATTTAATTTTTCTTCACTTCATCGAGTATCAATCCCTGTAATATCCAAATCCTACAATTTACAATCAAAGGAACGCTTTCTTCTTCTCTTTTTAGGCTTATTTGTAGTATCAGTAGTTAATTTTTAGCCTCATAAAATATACAGAACACATTTTCTTGAAAATGCTGTCTAGTTAATCCCAGCTCCTGAGTAACGGTGTTCCGTTAGCTAAATTAGCGTAGTCAGCGCGGCATCTTCATTTAAAAACTTGCAGCTTATTTTCTTGCTAAATTGAAAATGTTGAAGAACTAGTTTAAATCTTCCGTTCAACTACTTGAAATAGGTAACAGTTAACAAGTCGAGAAGTGTAATTAGAGTGAGTTATTATGGTAAAGTATTTAACCGTACTCACTTAGTGTTTTTGTCGCCAAATATTTAATTTTATAGTGTTTGATTTGATTGTGCAATCAGGTTCGCTTGCTTTCATAACATAAGTTTATGTACCTTTTTTATACTACTTAGGTCGCAGACAAGCACACGGCCCTCCTGATGTTAAGAGGTTACCGTGGCTTATGGAGAGAGTACAACACCAGGGGAGACACACTCGTACTGTCGGCCCTGTAAGAACTGAGAGATTCTATGCCGTCAGCGTAAAAGATAAGTAGGACAAAGCCTACTTGATGATTTAAAAACAAGCGAAAGTATTTACGAATTGGCCAATTAAAGGTATGATTCCAAAGCGACCGCATACTAAAAATGCAGACGCATGCAGCAGATACAGCGAACCCTTTACTTGAACTCCGATACGGAGTATCTGCCGCGTGCGTATGCAGTCACCTTCAGAATCACACCCTAATACAGCTTTTCTTCTACGACACAAATGATAAGTATCCAACTTTTGACATGTAGAAGTTAGGTTCAAAAACGAACGAAAAAAGAAGACAAAAAAGATCAAGAACAAAAAAGAAAAAAAAAGATAAAATAAAACATTTTTTAAAACAAGAGAATATAACAGAAACAAATAGGTAAACGTCCTACAAATAAAAAAATACACTCTACTACTAAAACAAATTAAAATATTCTGTGCAATTATAATTATTGCAATATTGTCCTATTGTGACCAACAACATGAGCAATCAACGTAAATAATCAAACAGCTATTAATTTTGTGCTGTTATTGTGTACATTAACGCGTTATTTAAACAATTACATTTGAGTTTATGCATGATTAAACGATGCGTTAGAGCCCCCGCAAACTGCAGACTTTCTATCGGCCGATGGTTTAATCGAGCTGTTAAAGTATGATTCCAATTCGGACCGCATACGACAACTTCCGACGCATACAGCAGCAGATACAGCGTGCCCATTACTTGTTAAACTCCGACACGAATAAAGGGGACCATTGAGAAGCCGCAATGAAGTACGCGCATGTGCTGCGTGCGTCGGCTGATGTCGTATGCGGTCGACTACGGAATCAAATCTTTAATAGTATGAACATGTATGAAAGTGCGCATACTACACCGATTTAGTATCGGCCGACAAAACCGTTGACAGCGTCACGACTGCCTTCAAATTAAACTATCAGCTATTAAAATATCCTTTTCATCCCACCATCTCGGAAAGAGTACTTTTTTCTTCGATATCTGAGTGTAAAAGTCGCTTTTATCCTCTAGAGTGGTAAAGTAAATTTGAATTTAGAACATCGTGTGTACTAGGTTTGTGAACTCAAAACATCATTAAACCTATTTACTTCTACCTCTATGGTGCCGATTTATCATACAACTTTTTTTTAATTTATGAAAAACTCAACTCGGAACCTCCTTGATGTACCTACTTTTTTTTTTAAATTTGCTTTGCGCGCATAATTTTTTTTTCACGTCCTATGGTTGAAGTATGTATTTACAAAAAAAAAAAAGTATCTAAGTATGTATATCCGCATTCTAGATTCCATAACACAAGCTAATTAAGCTTACCATGGGTCTAGAGAGCGTTGTGTAGAATGTTGTGAAATATTTATTTAAAAAAAAAACAAAGAAAGAAAGAACATTGTTGTTGAATTTTATTTGTTGATATTTTATTATTAGTATTATTACACATAATTATTATACAGCCTCCGTGGCGTAGTGGTAGTGAACGTGGCCGCAACGCAGGAGGCGCGGGTCCGATCCCCGCTCAGTGCAAATATTTGTATGCATAAAAAGTTCAACAACAACGGTCTAGCTGCAATGCTTCGATATAGATTGTGGAGGTCACATGGCAGTCGCTTTACGGAAAATATCGAGGTCCAGCCAAATCCGCAGTTAAGACTGGTAAAGCGGACCCCGAACTTCGAGGTGAAAGCTTCGGATGCGACTGGGAATTAACGCTAGGAAGAAGAAGCATTTCATTATTTCCTCGCTGAGGTGGGATGAAAAGTTACGTGTTGCACTCGAGTGCAAAGATTTTACACCTTGTGCTCTTTTGATTCCCTCGCTAACGCTCAAGATTCTAATTTATGAATCACTCGCTATGCTCGTGATTCAAATTTAGAATCTTTCGCTTGCTCGGTCATCAAAACTGAGCACGCGGTTAAAAAGCAACTTTGCACTCTTGTATAACAAATAACTATCTTTATTGGCCCTAACATAATGCATCATGAACGATTTGTCTACAGGCAATTTTCAATAAAATTATAGACTACTTGACTTAAGGACTTAAATAAATTATGGACGATTTGCTCCCAGGACAATCTCTTCATGTGGTCAACATTGGTTACAAAGACCTTTTGCTTGAGGAGACCAAAAGCACATATTATGAACATTTTGTTTTGTAGCCGACCCGATCAAAATTGGAACAAACACAACGAACCCAACAGTTTATTTGAGCCAGTGCGCACTCTCAGCCCAACCCGATCAAACTATCAACAGATCCACCCGCATACGGTGCAGAATATTCCATCAAGAACCAAGTGGTTCGGTGACTCCTTCTTCTGCCGCAACATTAAGACTTGGAATTCCTTACCAGTTCACGTGTTTCCCTCCTCCTACAGTCCCGGGTCCTTTAAGCGGGGCGTGAAAAAGCATCTGATGAGACCGTCAAGCTGAGTGCCACCATTGTAACATGGTATGTGTCTGTAATGGTGACCCTCTTTTCAGAGACTTTGCCTTCAGCTTACCATCAGGCGAGGCGAAGTCAAATTGACGTGTCCTATATAAAAAAAAGATCAAAATGTCTGCAGTTTGCAGGGACTCTTAGTGTAACGCAATAACGTATATCAAAGTTTTAATGACGCGTTGACGTTATTGGTATGTTATCTGCAGGACAAACAGAATTGGATAATAATCAAAGTTTGTAATGTTCATGCAAATTCAATAACTTAGACATCGTATATTGTGATAGTAGACATTTGATAGTGTTAGTTATATATTTTATTTTTTGTTTACTTCTTGAAACAATTGTAATATTTTGACGTTCGTATGTGCTCTTTATGTGCCTAAATTGAATAAATGAAATTGATTCTTTGATTGATTCTTGAAAGTATCCTTCTGCTACATTGGACAATGGCTGCTTCCTAATCTCTACTGCGTGAAATACCACTCACTGATTAATTTCGAAATTATCTCAGAAACTATAATACTATTAACCTACGAACTTCTTTGGCAGGTAGGTCCCTTATAGGAAGTAGATATCCGCTAATACGGATTTTACGAAACTCCTCCCCTAAGGGGGTAAAACGAACTCCACGTGTACGAAGTCGCGAGCAAACGCTATTCCTGTACAAACTTTCAGCTAGATCCGTTGTTGAATACCAAACATACAAGCATTTTCACAAAATTTCATAATAAAATTTATTATTAAGTAGGATCATCAGATTTTCTAAACCTATCTTCTGTACAAACAACATAATCTGAGCTAGAAAGCTGCCTACTAACGTTTAGCATTATGTATTAATGTATCATTTAATACACGAACCGCTACGTGACCGTTTTATATGAGCGAGAATCTGGTAAAAAAATGCCCCACGCGGTCCAATCGTAGTAGCGATATTTATTAGTATTTTTCAATACGTGTGTAATTAATATTATTAGTTTTGTATCGGGACATATACAGGGCGTCCCACGGCGATGCCACATGGAGAGAAAGTACCTTAAATCCTTAAGTTAGCTCATTTTACTTAAAGGAGACATCATTTTATTTTTTTAAACAAACAAAACTGCATTTAAAGATTTTTAAAAATTCGCTTGCCTCACCCGGTAATCGAACCGACTAAAATCTGAAAAAGTAACATCCTGTAGTTTTATGGCATCAATCGATAGTGTCAATCATAAGGATCAAATCTCTCTAAGAAACATAGACCTAAAATATGTTTAAAACGATCTCTATATGCGCAGTACACGTTTCTTGGGTGTCTTTTGAGAATAGCATGGGGTACTACTGCGGTGGACGAGCTCAAATTTAACCAAGCGTAGATTATTACAAATAACCCGCAGGCACCAGGGCTCGTTTGTCTCGCAATTTAGCTCCAAGATACATATCCTGAGGTGAATCAGAGTATCCCGGCTGTATTCTTGACTTTCACCTCCGATCCCGAGATCCAGTTTTGAGGTCGGGCTAAGCCACGGAGGACAGAATATGATTGGCTAAACTAATTTGGTTGGTGGCTAATTCATTGTGAGTGCTAATACTCATCATCGTTATAGTGTGATTCCGGAATCATCCGGCTGCATCCAAAACAGTATTACATTCGAATACTATGCAAGGGGCACGGGTTCGATTCTTATTCAGAGCAAATATTTGTATGCATGAATATGTCTACCGTGCCTCAGAGAGCGTGTTAACCCGTAGGTCCCGGTTGTCATAAGAACATCTTTGACAGTCGTTATATAGGAGAAATGGGTGAAATTAACCATACAGAAGGGCTCACCCGTCCAATTAACGGCTTCCCCACAAGGGGTAGTAGCAGCTTAGCTCGGAGACAGTATCTTGGCGATGCCTCATGCAATATCTTCTTTTTAGAATAGTACTGAAGCAATATCTATCAATAATGTAAAAATGAATCGCTGAATGTGTTGCTAAGCGCAAATGTCGAGAACAGCTAAACCGATTTCGCTAAGTCTTTTTTTAGAATATTCCTTGAAATACGAGGATGGTACTACGGAGAGAAAATTAAAAAAAAAAAAAAAAAAAGAATCGACTGTTAGGCGGTACGAAGTTCGCGGGGTCAGCTAGTAGGTAGTATAATAAAATTACCCTAGACATCGTAAGGGAAACTTATGACATAAAAAACATAAGTTTGACTTTCTTCCATTGTAAGTATGCATATATTATTGTCGTAAATACAAAACAAGAACTTCAATATCAGGAGAAACATGTGTCGAACTTGTAAACTATTAACTTTTGTTTAGTCCCTAACGGAAGGGTCTCAGTTTATCATCTCGATGGGCTACAAATTCAGTTGGCCTCCCATAAATCTATTTAAGCGTATGTTACCACACTACAGCTATTATGAGGATATTCCCTAGTTTACGATCTATATGGCGCGTGGTGTGGGAGAGAAGGGACAGTGATTGGGTGTTTGTGGTTGATAATAATTGTATGACAGATATTAGTCGAAAGTTTCGTTATGATCTACTCGTATTGGCTGAAGTGAAATTAGGTATTACGAGTATGGACGCATATTTATTTTTATATCGGCAATTTCAATTCAAGGGACATTTTCACAAATATAATGACATAGTTTTAGTTTGAATAGATAAAAAATCTAAAATATAACATTAAATTACTAGACGTAAATAGCCAATCTTTACATAAACATTGAAATTATTATAGTTAGAGAAGACATTTATTCGTTAATATTTATTTTTTCATTCGATTATCTATTTTAAATGCTTGTAATCGAAGATGTTTTAAAACCGGTCAAGAGTACTATATAACTACATTACGGTGTAATTTATAAAAAAATTGTAAAAAAGGAAGTGAAAGGTTCAGATAAGTGGAAAGACGTTGTCTCTGCCTACCCTAATGGGAATGAATCATAACTATATATGTATTTATATCATGACTAGCTGCCCCGGCGAACTTCGTACCGCCATATTTTCGGCCCGCGTGGTATTCAAATCCCGTTCCCGCTGCACCCTTATCACTTAGGGGTATGAAAAATAGATGTTGGCCGATTCTCATAGATACCGGATAAGCACAAAAAATTTCATCAAAATCGGTCAAGCCGTTTCGGAGGAGTATGGCAACGAAAACTGTGACACGAGAATTTTATATATTAGATTAGCTGCCCCGGCGAACTTCGTACCGCCATATTTTCGGTCCGCGTGGTATTCAAATCCCGTTCCCGCTGCACCCTTATCACTTAGGGGGATGAAAAATAGATGTTGGCCGATTCTCATAGATACCGGATAAGCACAAAAAATTTCATCAAAATCGGTCGAGCCGTTTCGGAGGAGTTCGATTACGCACCCCGTGACAGAAGAATTTTATATATTAGAAGAGATTTAGTGTAATATTCTTTAGAAGGACAAAACTATAAATGAGAAACATGCCGCTAAAATAACGTGTTAACTATGCGGTTAAACTTTTACTGCAGCTTGTCATGCTTCGTAACAGTAGTAGTACAAGACCTTGTTAAGCTCGCAATAGTAATTAAAACTATAACCGACCCACCCCGGCTTCGCCTGGGGCATACTTCAACTCCGTATCACCACTTTAATCCTGTATACAGTCATATAGTACTGCATAGTCTACATACAGTCTAGTGCAGTAAAAATCATTATGTAAACAATGAATAATTTTATTGTAATACGCTAATAGACATCTGAATTGAGGATCTCCTCCTTTTTAGAAGTCGGTTAAAAAAACGTTCACGTTGCTTTAGTAAACTAGTTTTCACCGCTAACTTGTGAAACAGGTTAATATTATTCGTAAAATAACTGTAAAAATATTTAAAGAAAATTCATTCTCTGGTAGCACTCAAAACACCTTATAATCTTTTTCACTAGGGTGACAATACATCGAGAATAAATATTTTATTAAATGAAGCAGTAGGTACTTAATAAAATTGAATGAAAGATATTTCAATTATTTTGTCATATGAAATCAAAAATAAAACAGTCATATTTAGCTACTCGTCGTATTCCAAATTAGGTCAAGAGGACTCCAGTATGTTGGTTTGGTCACACAAATTCACACAAAATGTAGGGAAGAAAAATCTTCAACGCTATGACTTATTTCGTTTAATGAAATTAAAATAGTTTTATTCTTTCAATATAAACTTTAGTTAAAGATACTAATGCCATACCGGCTTCAATACCCGTATCTCGGTCAATGATAGGTAGGTACTTACATTAACTAGTGACGCACAGTCAACGGCAAAAGTAACTTAATAAATTCTAATTTAATGATCACTTTGGCCCCTAAATCTCTTATAAAATAATGAACAAATCATTCAATATATTAACTCTGTTCTCTGATCATAAAGCTAATTACACAAACATCAATTTATTGATACAATACAAGTATTCCAATTTATAAAAAGGTTTGTAAATATTTTAATATTAATCAACCTACATCGTTGACTGTACGAATTCACAAACTCTCGTGTGTAAGAATTTATCACAGTACAACTCACTTTTGTACAAAAAATATTATAAAATGTGACAAAAACCGTTGTCACCCTACAAAAAATGTAGAACGAAATTTTTCTGCTCGACTGTGTTGAAACTAAGCAGCAAGATCGCACTTTCCTCTGTCGTTTGGCCCCGAGAATTTGGCCTCATGGACACTGGAATATAATTCATATTTACGTTTTCATGCCCGACTCGAACACTGTTTTGGTCGGCTAAGCACCGTCTTATCGTTTCGTTGGGCAAGCTTGGAATATGTTTGTTATTTTTACGGATGTTTGTCAATATGTTAGTGATTTTTTATAGTTTGATAAATTTACTGCAACATAATTGTAACAACTTTGCTTCAAAAAATGCATTAGTAGGTTCCTACATGGTCGGCAGCACGAGTGTGACACTCCTGGTATTACATACATTTACAGGATACGGTAACCCCTTTTCATCAGGTGGACCGTATGCTTTTCTGGCACCTAAGTTGTATAAAAAAAAACGATTAGGCAATAACTGAATATGGATTTTGTTCCATTATTAAGTATTGCTTATGTATTACCGGTCCTATTGGAGATCTATAGGGGAGGCCTATGTCCAGCAGTGGACTTCCTATGGCTGAAAAGATGATGATGATGATGATGTATAAAGATATAACTTGATATGTTACAGTAATCAACAAAGAAATTCAATTCAAAATCAAAATTATAAATCAGACAGTTTGTGAAGATGTTTCGATATTTTGGCAATTTGTATGTTTGGATGTCTGTTACTCAATCACGCTCCGGCTGCGCTGAAATTTAGCACAGAAATAGATTATAGTCTGGAATAACACAGAGGCTACCCGGCATTAGGTTTCCATAGATAGCTGGAGTGGGATCAAAATTTCACGCAGGTGGAGTCGTGAGCCTCAGCTAGTATAGCATATTATTTTCATACAAAGGAAACTACGAGTAAAATCTTCGATTTCGTCGATGGCAGGCATCGTTAAATGTATTATCTACCTTATCACTCTCGTTTATTCGATTTGTTATTTTCATATAGCGGGTGTTTCATGTTATGGGCGACAGAAATAATCCCCACCACCTGCTGGGCGATGTTGATTATAGTTCTGGAAACTGTTGTGTATTTTTTTCTATCTGAAATATCTTTTTTCTAGATTTCATTATATGCTTGCCAGCAGTTGGAACTTTTTGTTTTATTGTACGATTTTAGTTGATACAGCTCGATGAGAGACGAAGATAGAACGTGTATGGATCAATATACATACTTACTCTATATCCGTTTATCAACGAGCAGTGTATCATAAACGTAGGTAATATTTATCAGTAATATAATGAAATTTTGACAAAGTGTAGGTATTATCGTTATAAGGCTGCCTTCTACCAAAGATGTGCTATGCTATATTGCTGTAAGTGTGACCAATCATATTAATTGGTACACATATAACATAACATATAACATAAACTCACGCCTATATCCCCGAAGGGGTAGGCAGAGGTGCTAGCACCCACATTTCGCCGTTTATGTTTTGGTCCCAATGTAATAGGTGTCGAACCTATTGCCATTAACCGGGCACTTATAAACCTGCGATAAATACACACATAACTTCGAAAAGCATCGAAAAGTCATTGGTGTGTGCCATGGTAAACCTGGGATCGAACCCGAGACCTCGTCTCAGCAGTCCATTACCCGTACTACTAGTACTGGTGGAAACGATGTCAGCTATGCTATTTTTTTATATAGAATTTGCAGTACAGTAGAACTCCAACGAGCGCCAATCTTGTGACTTTTATTTTTGTAGTTAAACATACATAGTGTTATTATCTCATATGCTCGTACAGAACCCTTCTTGTGCAAGTCCAAGTCGTGCTTAATCGACGCTTTGTACAGTTTAACCCGCCATATCATAGTTGTTCCTTTCTGTTCCGTGGTTGTTACCAACACCCTGTAGAATATAATTCCCTCGAACAACATTGCAGTACAATTAAAACACGTTCAAAACGCGAGACGTTCAACTTAAAACAACTTCGTTAATTACGTTTTCGCGTTTCGCGGATTCATAAACTATTTGTTATTTCAATTCTACTGATATTTTATTTCATTCTGTTTGTTCACCAGTTTTCCTGGCAGTATTGTGTTGCACTTACTAAGATGTAGTTTAATAAATACAAGTTTGCTTGAAAATCTATTAATGTTATCAAACAATAATAGATTTTCAAGTAAACTTCATCAGCTCTTGACATAATTTTATTATTATTGACATGTACGAGTATTGCCTGACTTTTCTTTAATATATTATCATTGTCTCTTTCATTTATCGAGATCTTTGTTGACATTTATAATTGACAATCTCTATCCTCCAAAGGTTTGCTGGGAGAAAACTCAATGCTGAGTTAAGCTCGCCTTTGTACATCAAAATGTATTTGTTATGGCTCTTAGTGTATAATTTTTAGTGTGCAATGAAGAATTAAATGCAATGAATGGACAATTTTTGTATTGAATTATTGTTTTAGATTTTATTAGCATTGGATAATTTAATTGAACAAATTTCTTTGACCCTGTAATCATTAAAGATAGGTACTTAAAAAAAACACAAGATATTCTTGCATGCTAACGAGGTAGGCCTAAGAGGACTACTAAATGTACTAAATATCATTGTAATACCTGTGGCACACACTTATTATGTATTGAAGGTCGCTGATTTTATGTGCTGAATTAAACCACAGAAATGATTGGAGATATGGTTAATTTATTGACTCGAACCAAACTACACTGAAGTTGGTTACATACATACTACAAAATTAAGAGTCCAAATTCGGATACACGCATAGTTATGTTTGGATCAAACAATACCTTTGGTCAGTAATAAATGATTTTGATTTGATTTGAATGAAGGTTAACAATAGGAGGCGTATGAGCTACTTATAATTTTTTTAACTCTGAGTGTATCGTTTGTGCGTTCTCCTGTGAAGATAGAGCGCAAAGCGAAAGATAAGTAATGCCTCCAGCACGAAGCAAATTTCCTCCCACCCTCCCCAAATTTCACGCAGTAGACCCTGCTGGCCATGATCGCTATCTTGTGAGCGTACGTGAAACCACTGTTTATTGTGAATCATGCGCGCAAATGAGGTGGCGAAAAAGGACCGCTATCACACTCCTATGCCGTAAAAATGCACTGGAAGGTGGAGATCGACTCGCATCCCACATCAACGCGAACCTGTGGGTTAAGGGGAGGGCCATCATCATCTGCATATAGACGTATTCTCCTGATTGCATACGTGGCCAAGATGACCTCGGAGCTCAGGGTCCGCCTTCCGGCTCTTCCTTCTCCACTTCGCACGATCTTGGGCGTCCATGGTAGTGAGACCATTAGCACGCATATCACCCTCCACGACGTCAAGCCAGGACTTCTTTGGCCTACCCCTTTTACCTGGACCCGGCGGGGGTACCATTGCCAGGCATTTGTTCCCCACGTAGCCTGGCGGTTGCCGCAAGACGTGGCCGCACCAGCGAAGGCGGCTCTCTTGCATTTTATCCGCGATGTCACGGACATGGAGGCTGCCGCGGATGCGAGAGTTCCGTACGCGATCTTTACGCGTAACGCCGCACATCCACCGCAACATTTTCATCTCCGTGACACGCAGCTCTTGCTTATGTCGCTCGAGCAGCGGCCACGCCTCACAACCATACAAGAGAACAAGCCTAATGATCGTCTTATAGACCTGCCCCTTCAACCTGACTGGCATTTTAGGATCACAGGTGACGCCAGTCATTTCTCGCCACTTGGCCCACGCGGCAGCAATGCGTGCCTTGACGTCGTGGTCGATCTCACCGGTCACATGAAGTACAGATCCCAGGTACTTAACCTGGTCCGTGCGCTCGACCAAATCATCGCCTATGCGGACGGGTGTGGGATCTGCGGAGTTTAACGCTAAGTATTCTGTCTTCGCTACATTTAACTTCAGACCGCCGTTCTCAAGCGCTTCTTTCCATCCTTTCACGCGTCGCACCAATCTGCTCCTGTCCGCGTCCATGAGCGCAATATCATCAGCATACATGAGCAACCACGGAGGCTGCTCATGTGAGTTTCTAATGCTGTCCGACAAAACATCTAATACCACGCTGAACAGGTAAGGAAAGGGGAGGGCCATATGGGCTACCTTTTCTTTTTGTAAGAACAGAGCCTCGCCAAGTACCTCTCATTCAACTTTTGAAAAACTACGAACCCATAAACTTTTCCAGCCTGTTACCCTTTTTTCCATACCCTTACCATATTTAGGAAGCATATTTTTGCTTAACAATATGTCTAATTAGTTAAGAAAGCAACATACCTTCAGTACAATAAAGCATCGTAAATCTTAAAACGATGTCGCTCCAAGAGAATGCAAACAAAGAAATACTTGCTGAACGAAATTCTGCTCAAATTAACTAAAGATCCGAAGATTTAAATGAATATTTAAACTCGTTAAATCTTCCTCGAGGATAAATAAAGGCTTTATCGTCGCTTCGAGTGGCATCGAGTACCCTTTAGCTGTATACAAGTAGTGCTAATATAAAGTCTCGGGTTCTCTTCTCAGTGCAGTGCAGTCATCCGACTCTCAGACTACTTGTTATAATTTATTATCGCCGAGTTATTTGCTTAATGAAAATCTGTGTGAAGAATGAAGTGATTAAGTTGTCTGAGATAGTGATTAATGTATTGAACTAGCTCTTAGGAGCAGCTTACATAAGTAATGAAGCAAATAAACATACGTCAATTTCAATTATTTCTTTTGCATATGAAAGTTCAAAACTGCATAATTGTTAAATTTACGTAAACGTAAAGGGGGTTGGGTAATGTTGGCGTCGTGTCGGAATTGAGCGGCCATCAATGAAATTGGTATAATATGAAAGTACAGTATAAAGTGATCAAAAGTTACTATGGACAAACTAGAAACTATATCGGGACTTAGCTATACAGGGTGGTATTTTTCAACTTTACTTAGATGGAAGTACTCTAAATACTGAAGATAGCGAATTCCACTGAAAAGAAACATTCCCTTATTTTTAAAAAGAATCAAAACTGCATTCATAGTTTTCTGAAAATGCCACACCCGGTAGTCGAACCGACTAACATCTTCCTATAACCTTCTATTTCATAGATTTCCTTTTACTTAATTTACCAAGTTTGTTAGAGAGATTTGAACCTTATGATCGACCCTATAGATTGATGTAATAAAAATACAGGGTGTTATTTTTTCGAATTGTAGTCGGTTCGATTATAAGGCGTGGTAAACGAGTTTTCAGCATTCCTTAAATGCAGTTCTGTTTCTTTTTAAAAAAAATACTAAACTGTATGCAAAGTTTTCTGAAAATGCCACACCCGGTAGTCGAACCGACTAAAATCTTCCTAAATCTTCTTAAATCTTCTATTTCATGGATTTCCTTTTATTTAATTTACCAAGTTTGTTAGAGAGATTTGATCCTTATGATCGACCCTATCGATTGATGCAATAAAAATATAGGGTGTTACTTTTTCGAATTGTTCGATTATAGGGCGGGGCAAACGATTTTCCAGCATTCCTTAAATGCAGTTCTATTTCTTTTTTAAAAACATACTAAACTGTATTCAAAGTTTTCCGAAAATGCCACACCCGATAGTCGAACCGACTAAAATCTTTCTAAATCTTCTATTTCATGGATTTCCTTTTATTTAATTTACCAAGTTTATTAAAGAGATTTGATCCTTATAATTGACCCTATCGATTGATGCAATAAAAATACAGGGTGTTATTTTTTCAAATTGTAGTCGGTTCGATTATGAGGCGTGGCAAATGATTTTTCAGCATTCCTTCAATGCAGGGCTGTTTCTTTTTCAAAAACACACTAAACTGTATTCAAAGTTTTCTGAAAATGCCACACCTAGTAGTCGAACCGAATAAAATCTTTCTAAATCTTCTATTTCATGGATTTCCTTTCATTTAATTTACCAAGTTTGTTAGAGAGATTAGATCCTTATGATCAACCCTATCGATTGATGCAATAAAAATATAGGGTGTTATTTTTAAGAATTTTAGTCGGTTCGATTACAGGGCGTGGCAAGCAATCTTTCGAAATTCCTTAAACGCAGCTTTGTATTCTTTTTTAAATAAGAGAGTGTTTCCTTTGAATGAAATTAACTATCTCCGGTAGTAAGAGTAGGTACTCGTACCCGGTTCGACTACCGTGTGTGGCATTTTCAGAAAACTTTGAATACAGTTTAGTATGTTTTTAAAAAAGAAATAGAACTGCATTTAAGGAATGCTGGAAAATCGTTTGCCCCGCCCTATAATCGAACAATTCGAAAAAGTAACACCCTATATTTTTATTGCATCAATCGATAGGGTCGATCATAAGGATCAAATCTCTCTAACAAACTTGGTAAATTAAATAAAAGGAAATCCATGAAATAGAAGATTTAAGAAGATTTAGGAAGATTTTAGTCGGTTCGACTACCGGGTGTGGCATTTTCAGAAAACTTTGCATACAGTTTAGTATGTTTTTAAAAAAGAAACAGAACTGCATTTAAGGAATGCTGAAAACTCGTTTACCACGCCTTATAATCGAACCGACTACAATTCGAAAAAATAACACCCTGTATTTTTATTACATCAATCTATAGGGTCGATCATAAGGTTCAAATCTCTCTAACAAACATGGTAAATTAAATAAAAGGAAGTCCATGAAAAAGAAGGTTTTGTAAAATATTAGTCGGTTCGACTACCGGGTGTGGCATTTTCAAAAGTCTTTGAATGCAGTTTTGTTTCTTTTAAAAAATAAGGTAAAGTTTCCTTTAAGTAAAATTCGCTATCTTTAATATGAGGGTACTTTCCTTCAAGGTAAAGTCGAAATGTTCCACCCTGTATATCGCAGCTCCGATATTACTTACAATGAAAATAATGACATTTGTACGTGTGTTTAACACAGTACACTGAAGTGGTATCAAAATTAATTATGGCCGCTGAAAAAATTAAGAACGCCACTGTCCATACTAGATTACCCAATCCCCTTTGGAGTAGGTTGGGTGTATCGGGATTTATTTCTTGAATTTTTAACAAACCAACCCAATTAATATATCTAGCCATGTTATAGCTATTACTTCTGATGATTAAGGTCATAAGGTCGGCCTTAGAAGAGAGAAGTAGTCTGCATTGTACAAGAGGCACTTGAAGGCCATCGTGCCCTTAAGAAAGAGTAGAAATGAATAGAAAATCAGAAATAAAAATGGAAGAACATATATTTTATTAAAAAAATATACTGTAAAGTAAACGTTATCATAGTGCCTAGGTTCAGAATAGTCTCTTTTAGGTACTCGTTATAAAGATGTGAGTAAATTCTAAAGATATAGGTAATAGTATGTGTTATACAGACTACAGACAAAGATCATTTCAGGGCTTAAACTATTTATTTATAGATTCTTTCAATTAGAGCTGCCATCTGTTACAAAGATTACTAATACTTCACTGCCGATCTAATTCATTAATCATAAGACTTTCTGAGGAGGGAACTTACTCTTACGTAAGCTTGGCCTCCGGCAAAGAGTCTCAGTCCTAAATACACTGTACCGTAATCGATGGTGTGACCCTGCATTTTGTGAACTGTTGATGCCCATGATAAGATCAAGGGTGGGATGTGGAGCACGTCTTTCTATAGTACATAGCTATACTTCCGTTGGAGTTGTATTTAGTTATAAGTAGTGATTGGTTTTTGACATGTATTTTATCTTTGAGATTCAGACTGATGATTTTCAGGGCATAACCTAACTCACAACAGGACTCCGGCGTAAATTTTCCTCTCTGAGTTGGGAGGTCAGAGTTCCCTCGAAAATATAATGTATAGAAAGCCTAAGGTATGGTTCTGTAGTCGACCGCATACGACAACTGCCGACGCACGCAGCAGATGCGCGAAATTCATTGCGGCTTTTCAATGGTCCCCTTAATTCGTATTGGAGTTTAACAAGTAATGGGTACGCTAAATCTGCTGCATGCGTCTGTTGTTATCGTATGCGGTCGGCTTTGGAATTATACATTGAGAGATGATATTTTCGTAAAATACTGGAATTAAAATATGACAATCTTTTTCAAATCTGGTGTTCATTCTATGAATTAAATGACGAACACTTACTAAAAATTAACATTGCAAATAATTAAAACAATATGCACCCTGAAATCGCAGCTTACTGAACTCTGGTGTACTAATTTAAATTTGAACTAGTACACTAACGTTAATGTTTCATACAAAATGCCAGTCTGGTTCACTGCGTTTATCAGTTTGTCGGCTTTGCTCTTTTAGTGCTAGGCTGGCCGCTTTCACAGTAGATTAACTGCGACCTATATTCCAATCAAGGGTGAATCAGTAAGCGCCTTCAGTCTGATTATGAGATAGAAAAACAATAGCTGCTGAAATTCACGAGCAACATAACCTTGAATGATGATGTCCTGAGATGTAGGTATAATAATAGTTCTGTAATACCTTCTCTGTCGTCTTTCGGGTTAGGAGTTCAAATGGCAGTCGCGCCTGTAAAAGTCAAAATACAAAACAAACAAAGGAACTTCATTCCGCGCACACTTAACATGTGGAATGATGTCCCTGCTAAAGGCTAAAATAGGGGATTCTTCAAGAAGTCAACAGAAAGTTCTTACAGAGTCGGCAGCTCAAGCGTGATGGCCCTGGTGTTGCACACATCAATAGGTCACGGTAACCTTCCAATCAGTTGGCTCGTATGCTTGCCTGCCACATAATTGATATACAAAAAGCTAAGTTTGAATTGGGCCCTAAAAATTTCGGCGAGGCCCGTGTGTAGTTTGTAAGCCCACCAAGTGGACACTTGGTGGGACTCCATACTTGCTCATTCTCGTTGAGAAATGCGAATGAGATCTCAACGAGAATGAGCAACATTCTCGTTTATCCTAGTATTTCCCAAACCACCTCAGCATACCTTTTTCAATTCTTGTATTTATATATACCAAGTCTGGATTATAAAGACTAGTGTTAACTTATGTTATTTTTTATTAAGATCCTAGAACATTTCAAAAAATAAATTTTGATGTAGACCATAGCGAAATTAACCAAACTGCTGAGCAGTTATTACACATCACACACATCAAATTTATCCTCACGTGGCGACTTGACAACCATACCTCCAAGATATCACACCCCATAAAGCTTAAACCTCCGCATATACGGAGCCTGAAGATTTGTGACGTGATCAAACAATAAATCAGTGTCGCCCCCCACCCCCCACTTCCTGTCCGGTCCCCCAGGAATGTTCATAAAGGCGTCATCTGTCACCGAGGTGACGTATTAACGTTGATGCCATGCTGGACTCTGTTTATCGCGGGACCTTTATTATCTTGAAATGTATTTTTACATCTTAAGAATAAAGAAATAAGAAAGAAATTTGGATAAAAGAATACATAGATTACTATATACGTAGTTTGCAGTTTTTGTATTTCGAAACTGTTGCAAGTATGATCACAGAGTAACTGAAATACAGTTGTTGTTTTATATTTTGCTGCAACTAGTGCTAATTAAAAAAAAAGCATACCTTTATTGCCGCGTGGTACCCGGCAGAGTAGAATTTGGGCCACTCCATCTCCTCCCATGCGGTGTCGTACAAGGCGACTAAGGAATAGGGCTGTTTAACATCAGACAGATATATACAGCCAAGACTAAGCCTATACATGGCTCGAGTCAACAATAGTGTCCGGAAAATGGCAATAGGCTCACCCCCTGTTATTACGTGGGAGCTAATACAATGATTGGTGAAATGTGGGTGTTAATTCACCTCTGCCTAACTCTTCGGGGATAAAGGCGTGATTGTATGTATGTATTATTTGTATTAAGTATTTACCATGTATTGTTTGAGGTTTCCGATATTTACACTGCAATTATTTCTAGGGATAATAGATAATATTTTCAACATTAATTTAGCACCTTGGTTGTGCAGTTCTAGCATTGAACGACATTTCGGCTTCTTTTCTGGAGCTATGTTCCGCAACCATGACTGCTGAAAAGGAACCAAAATAATATAACAATATTGTTGTTGTTATATTATTTTGTTAAATCTAATAAATATTAATTGGTTAAATCGCGATAAATTCCTTTAAAAAGCGGTTTTATTTTAATAAACGATATTCACGTAAACTTCCGACGGTAGCTTGATGAGAAAAATCTTTTTTCTGCATAAAAAATAAACAGCAACAAGAAAGAAATATAATTCCGCAATCGTACACGTGTACGTACTATTTGCACTTTGTTTAAATTAATCCGTGGAGCAATGGAACTGTGGTCTTACATTTCGCGACAGGAATTGACCGCCAGACGCGATTTCCCGTAGGACGACCATTTAATTACGTTAGCAGACGTTCAGGCTTTGTTTAAAGAGGAATTTCATTTTTCTTACGTCACGAGGGAATAGAAGGTTCAACGCAATATTGTTTTGTTGGCTCGGTTACGTTCTGTTGTTACAATTTTATTATGCGGTAACACGTTTGTGATTTTGTGGAAGGGACTTATTGTGATGATGTTATACTTATGATTATTCGTTAACTATTGGGTATAATATGGTAACGTAATGATTGGATGCTTCTTGCCGTATTAAAATTTTATTAGATAATGTTTATCAGTATTTTTTAAACTTGGATAGTGTAGAAAATCCATATTGTCCAAGTCCATTCATCCATCCAGCAGTCTTAGAAACCATTAGCTCTTTAAATATGAGTAACTTTGATAAAAAGACTTGATAAAAAAAAGAAAAAGATTTTACGTGAGAGCGAATATCATAATTGGCGAAAAGTGGGTGTTAATACACCTCTGCCTACCCCTTAGGGAATTTATAGGCGTGAATAGGTATTTTTATATAATATATGTAAGTAATTAGATTTCAAACTCATAACATTTTTGAGATTCGTAAACGGTTATTGAAAGGTATTATGGTATTGGAAATACTATGGTAATATACTATGGTATTGGAATCAAGACAGAACTTAGATTAGAATTTAGATGCATTTAACATTGTTATGTATGCACAATGTTGTAATTTTATTTCTGGTTGCTAAGCTGTGTATATTTTTGTATAGGTAAGCTGGGTTGAATAAAAATATTTTCTTTCTTTCTTTCTTTCTTTCTAACTTCGACAACTTTGATATCATCAATAGGTTGTGGAGATCAAACGGCAGTCACGTCACGGAAAGTATGGAAGTTCGGTCACGGTGCGGTTAGACCTGAAAAGCAAACCCTGAACTCCGAGGTGAAACCCTCAAATGTGACCGGGGGACTAACACACGATATTTACAAAACAATACTTCGCTATGCGTGCTACCAAAACTGTGCAAAGAACGACAAATTCTCAGTGCGTTCGTTTTGGCAAACCTTTTTATTCATTGATAACACTTAAGTAATACTTCGTTGAGGGAACGCACTGCGTTAGATACTGCTCCGTGATGTTTGTGAATTAATTTTACCAGCCCTATGCGCTCGAGCACACTATGAGGCCTCACAGTGTTGTTTGTGAATACGGGTGTAACACAGGGATGATGATGAATTTAAAAACTGTTCTTCTAAAAAAAAAGAATTATTTATGTTCATGATGAAAAGTTTGAGCTTGTTTTCCGTTGAACTTCTTCATACTAGCGTTAATCCCAGTCGCATCCGAAGCTTTCACCTCAGAGTCTGGGGTCCGCTTTACCAGTCTAACTGCGGGATTTTTTTTTTATATAGGACACGTCAATTTGACTTCGCCTCGCCTGATGGTAAGCTGAAGGCAAAGTCTCTGAAAAGAGGGTCACCATTACAGACACGTATCATGTTACAATGGTGGCACTCAGCTTGACGGCCTCATCAGATGCTTTTTCACGCCCCGCTTAAAGGACCCGGGACTGTAGGAGGAGGGAAACACGTGAACTGGTAAGGAATCCCAAGACTTTATGGTGCGGCAGAAGAAGGAGTCGCCGAACCGCTTGGTTCTTGATGGAATATTCTGCACCGTATGCGGGTGGCATCTAAGCCCTGCACGTGTTGTCCTATATAGGAAAGGAGATGGTGACTGGTCTTCTGTCTATTTTCCAAATATTTTCCGAACAACATTGATTTATATTGTTACTAAAGTCCAAACAATAACAACATTCAAATATTGATCTCTATAAAATATGACGGGACGGATGCGTAATGCGGGACAAATGCGAGTGCGGTAGGATTACCACAAAACGTGACTCATTGGGACTCGAACCTGCACGTGCTGTGCATTTTAATTAGTATATCAGTCAACCTTTCGGGTATGGCACTTGGAAAACAAATGCCTGATATGAGATTATAAATGTAATATTTTTGGTTGTGAACAGTATTATTACATACATACATACATACATACAATCACGCCTTTATACCCGGAGGGTTAGGTAGAGGTGAATTAACACCCATATTTCACCAATCATTGTATTAGGTCCCACGTAATAGGGGGTGAGCCTATTGCCGTATTCCGCGTATTATTTGTTGACTCGAGCCATGCATTTGAGACTGACACCCGTATTCACAAACAACACTGTGAGGTCTCATAGTGTGCTCGAGCGCATAGGGCTGGTAAAATTAATTCACAAACATCACGGAGCAGTATCTAACGCAGTGCGTTCCCTCAACGAAGTATTACTTAAGTGTTGTCTATGAATAAAAAGTCTTGCCAAAACGAACGCACTGAGAATTTGTCGTTCTTTGCACAGTTTTTGTAGTACCTACGCATAGCGAAGTATTGTTTGTGAATACGGGTGTGAGTCGGCTTTACATATATCGGTCTGATGTTAAACAGCCCTATCCCTTAGTCGCTTTGTACGACACCACATGGAAAGAGACGGGGTGGCCCAAATTCTACTTAACCGGGAATTTGTAGTTTAATCGCACAAATAGAAAGAAAGAAAGAAAGAAAAAGTTTTATTTGAGTTATCTGCACAATGTGAAATAATACAGCAATACAATAATATTACTAATAATACAGCAACATTCAATCATCGCGCAGACCCAAATAGGGCCCCATCTCAGCATGAATGCTGCGTACATCATTAGTATACGCAGGGCTGGTTTTCAGATGGAGCATACACACACAACTAACCCTTCGATAGCTTAGTGGTGAAGGATTCGGCCTCAAGTTGAAAGATACTGGGTTCAACATCTAGCAAATTATACTACCGAAGTGAACTCACTATAACTCAAGCAATTTACCTTTACTGGAGGGGTTAACGGGAATATAAGTATTGTCAGTTACTAGTACTCATATTATGGAAATAAAAGCTTTATCACGCAAAACATACAGCCCATGAATCAGTGCCCGCTTGACGGTGATAGGCTCGCCCCCTATTACGTGGGCCCGAAAATCATAGTTGGCGAAATGTGGGTGATATTACACCTCTGCTTACCCCTTCGGGGATTTTCAGGCGTGAGTATATGTATGTATGTATCTCGCTATCTTTAATTATTATAACCTTATCTAAAAAAATAAACGCAAAGGGAACACAAAATGTTCAGCTCATATTACCGCGTGAATTCTTCGCAGCAATGTACCGACATACTATTTTACGGGTACGCTAAGTGGGTAATTTAATTTATACATTTGTAACACGCATTTTAGCGGAATGAACTAAGGCGGGACATTCATGGTAAGACACAAGAAATAATATGAAAGTTTTTGGCAACTTGCCGCATTGGGGCAACCTGTAATGGTAGTAGTTTAGATTTAATAAATAAATAAACTTTTAGAAACGCTTTGGCAACTTAAAATTATATTCCAAATGGACATCATCATCAAGTGGACGTCATCATTAACATTATCAACACTGTGATGGCTAGCACAGTGATGATAATTGTATTTTGCATTTTCATTAAGTATCACCTTGTATTTTTGAGTGCAGGATCAGCTCCCAACTTTTTCTCTTGATTTGACTCATCTCGACTTTTACAGGAACGAGGATCGTTTACCTTCCCCGAGAAATGCAAATTGAAATGCAAAAAAAAAAAATCTAATCACACTTTTAATGCCAAAGATAGGCGCTTTCAAAGAAATAAACTCTTCAGCTTTCTTATAGATATACCTAGATAGATTGGCATTTAATAAAACTAAATCGTAAAAGTCTTAGTAACAATTCTTGGCCCTCGATTCTGCTAAAGCAAAACCCGTGTCACACCACGACCACTGCAAATAAAAATAAAATCATTTTTAAACTAAACTAATGTGATTAAAATCTAAAATTTCATGACTTTTGTAGAGATAATAATTGAAAAAGTGTAATGAATCTCTTTTCACTTAATTTTGGAGTTTAAGTCTTTAACAACAAAGTCTAGAATTTAATACCATTGTTTGCAGTGTCTATTGCATGACACTGCTTTAGCAGAATCGAAGGCATGATAAAATCCTGCGACAATTTTGTCTGATCAACTATGCCAAAGTATAAAGACGCCCCCATTCAAACATACCGTTGTACCAAAAATAAGGAAATTCACTTTTGGCCCAGACGCGTGTACTCATTTTATGCTAATAAGTTGTCTTACCCTCGTTCCACAAAAACCTTTAACCAGAGCCATCTGATCGTGTTAAGGAAACCACAGTTATTTATTATTACCCCTTTTGAGATCAGAATTACCCTAAAGAGGTGGGTTATATCCATAACATTAATCCGCTGTTCCTTTTATTTTTTACCAATATTTGTTATACAAACGGAATACAATTATTACACTTGTATTAAGCCTTAATGTCGACACACTGCTGCGATAATATAGGCACACGTAGTTGTTTGAGGAAATAGGGACACATTGTAAAAACGTGTGTGATTTAGGCTTAACGGTCTCAGTCTACCAAATTGAAGAATATCACTTTTCAGTCACGCTTTTCAGTCTTTTTCTTCATCCTAGCGTTAATCCAAATTGCATCCGAGGCTTTCACCTCGGAGTCTGGGGTTCGCTTTACGCGTCTAACTGCGGATTTGACTAGACTTCGATATATTACGTGAAGTGACGGCCATTTGACTTCCATAATCCAATGGCGATATCGATACGTTACAGCTAGACCAATTGCTGAACTTTTTAGGGCTCCAACTACCCGTAACGACTGCCATAGATGTTCGTATGGCAACTGGGACCGATTCCAAGGCACGACCAGACCAATGCAAATATTCATGCATACGAATATTTGCACTGAGCGGGAATTGAACCCGCGCCCCCTGCGTAGCAGTCGAATGCTACACTTCAGAGGCCGTCAAAAAAGGTGATGGGGACTGCTTTTCGGTAGGTATCCGAAAGTTTATTAAACCGAAATCGGACCCGTGACCTATAACAGATCAGACTACGTCACAGCGCCATTCCTCCGTCTCAATATTTCCATTTCGATTTCCTCTGAAAGCCGCTGAACCGTCAAAGCGCAAAGAAAATATAAACAGAGATATTCCACAGCTTTCACATTTATAATATTTATGGGATTAGCTGGTTATCTAAGAATATTAAATCCATTTCTTTATTCACTTTTTATTAACAGAAATGTATGATAGATACTGATTTCAGACGACTCTGAGAGTTACTTTTAGAAAGTAATATTATAGGTTCAACCCCACCAAACGGACGGCATCGGAACGGATTTTACAATCTTTAAACAAAATAAATCTTATATCACAGTTAGATTTAATATATATATATATAAAATCCGGGCCGTTGCCGTCCGTTTGGTGGGGTTGGACCTTATAAGGATTGGGCTATTCTCCATCTGACAGTAAACATACAGCCCATAACTAAGTGCCCGATTGACGGCAATAGGTTCGCCCCCTATTACGTGGGACCGTAAATCACAGTTGACGAAATGTGGGTGTTAATACACTTCTGCCTAACCCCTTCAGGGATTTACAGGCTTGAGTATATGCATGTATGTAAGTGAACTTTCCAGGATATATTCACGAAGCTCGTCAGAGTATTCTCCCTTGGAATGGAATGAATCGCGGGTTCAATTACTGGCCTAAAAAAAATTATCACGACTCATATTCTTTTACATAGGATACGTCAATATCAGCCTTATTACAAAAAACAGAACAAAGTCTGGTTTAGACCCGAACTACATAGTCCAGGCTTAATCTCAAGACCATGGTTTACACCTCTCCTTATTACAAAAGCTGAATAATCCGGAGACTACTTAGTACCTGGTTTAGACCTTGGCCTAAATAACAACCACAGATAACTCCAACTATTGTTCGTTCATTATGATATCATTCGGTCGCAACGTTTCGTTTCTAAAATTTCTGAAATCACTAATAAATAATATTTACTAAAAATGCTGAAAAAAATATTTAATCATAAATATTTTCATTATATTCAATTGCATGAATAATAGTTATACTTTATTTTATAATACAATATCATTATTATGCTATTATTTAGCAATCATTGTTATAATATTGTTATCATTGTTATAAGACGTTAAATGGAACGAAACGTAGTTTGCCGGAGTTCGCGCGTTCTGTTCTAAAAATTTTCCAATTTTTATACCCACTTTTAAATTTAGTTTAGTATACATAATATACCTATTGCAAGTTATTTTACGAGTTGGAACGAGAAAAGAAAAAGAGAGCCGAAAATTGGACTTCCGAAAAAAAAGTACCTATGCCAAAATATGACGTATGTCAAGTCTGATGTATTATTTTATAATTGTGATTTATACTTTAGACCAACGTTAAACTAGGGGTCACGCAGGTTTATCTTTAGACCAGAGATAGTCCTAGGTTTAGTACTAAAACGCTTTTTGTAATAACATTTTCTATAAACCATGGTCCAAAGACGATTTAGACCTGGGTTTAGAGTTAGTCCGTGTTTTGTAATAAGGCTGTATGACTTCACTTCGCATATAGGTAAGCTGAAGCCATAATCTCAGGAAACAGGGTCACCATTGCAGACACCTACAATATTGGTGGTCCTCAGTTTGACGGCCTCATTCTGCTTAAAGGACCAGAGAATGTAGATTCTGGAACGGTATACGATTATTTAAGACCAAGCCCAGACCTAAATAAAGGTTGCCTGGAAGAAATCGCTTCTAGCGATAAGGCCGCCCATTGTACATTGAACTGCAACATGCTACCTACTTGCATCATTGTAAATCTATTAGTGTACAATAAAGAATTATCTATCTATATATCTAAATAAATCTTTCCGAATTGTATATTCTCTGTATTCCCCATGACGCCAGCGGTAGTTTCAAAGGTAATTATTGTAATTTTGAAGTAATACAATACAATAGTATTTATATTTTTAACTAGCTGTTGCCCGCGGCTCCGCCCGCGTGGAATTCTGATCCCGTTCATCGCTGATATAAAGCCTATATGTTAATCCAGGGTATAACCTATATACATACCAAATTTCAACCAGATCGGTCCAGCCGTTTATGCGTGAAAGAGTAACAAACATCCACACATCCACACATCCATTCTCCCAAACTTTCACATTTATAATATTAGTAGGATATTAGTAGGACTAGTAGGATATAATAACTCCTAACTCCGGCCATTGGCACAGCCGCGATATTATTACACATCAGAAAAGTTTCTCCCCAATATTCCCGACTATTCCAACAGTGCTTTAAACTAACAAAAATACTGGAAAGCTCCCAATATGTTATTCAAAATGAAAATTTCACGTATTCATACACATTAGCATATCCTAAGAAAACATGGGCGCAATAACTGGACGGAACGAACCAGAGCCGTTTCTACTGGCCGATGTGGAGCTTAGCCGGTGAGCAAGCATGCTCTGATATTTTATTTTAGTACTTTTTATTTGAAATCTTTTAGGATATAGAGGAGGAATGTAATTTAAAATACTTGTAACATTTTAGCGTACGACGTTCGTATCTTATAGAAGGAAAGGTTTCATATTCATTTATTACTTGCAAATATGGGTTACATAAGATGTTACATACATTAAGTAGTGTCACCATATTTCACCTGAATAGGCATGCAATTGTTTGAGTTTGGTGAAATAGAAAATTATATTGTGTCGTGATCACGCCTATGGCTGATCTAATTTTTGGCATTTTAAACAGATATTCGATTAAGATCAGATTATAATCAGACTAATATATACAGTCCAGATTCAGCTGATACATGGCTCGAGTCAACAATAGTGTCCGGAAAACGGCAATAGGCTCACCCCTATTACGTGGGAGTTGGGACCTAATAAAATGATTGGTGAAATGTGGATGTTAATTCAACTCTGCCTAACCCTCCGGGGATGGAGGCGTGATTGTATGTTAATGATGAAGATGATTCGATTAAGATTGGTAAGAGTAAAATGACTCAGACGGGACTTGGACCCGTGAACAGTCACTTACAGCGGGAATGCTCTGACTACTGAGTTACTGAGTCACAGTTAGCACACTAATGGCTTTAAAATTTCATTAAAAGACATATCGACCTTCGCCTTCGGTATATCGGGTTTATATTTACAGTGCTTTAACCATAGGTATTTTAGGCGCAGGTATTATTAGTATCTCAAAATCTGCCTTTAAATATAATTCATTTTTTAATCATTTCGTTTGGTTTACTAACTTTTTATAATTTCTGTCTTGACGTCGTGGAGGGTGACATGCGTGCAAATGGTCTCACTACCATGGACGCCCAAGATCGTGTGAAGTGGAGGAGGAAGAGCCGGAATGCGGACCCTGAGCTCCGAGGTCATCTTGGCCACGGATGCAATCAGAATAATGCGTCTACATGAGGATGATGATGACTAACTTTTTATAATTTTACTAAGCCAATTCGTTATGATAACGTCAATTCATATATTTTTATTTACTTGGATAGTAAATTGGTATTGATAAGTCATACCATTTCAGCTTCGCTAGCTTCTTCCAGTCCATACAAAATTATATCAAGCAAGCTCGTAGAACGTAGATGTAGTTTGTAGCTACGAGCTACGAATCGTATCCCTCGTAGCCCGTAGATCGTTATTATTTGAAATGGAGAATAAGCCCGTAGACTTGTTTCATAATGAAAGACCAAAACCTGCCAACCCAAAAATGACAGGCATGATACGGGATTATGATGAACATTCATGAACATTCACAACTAACGATTAAGTTGGGAACACTGAACAGCTACGTCACTTTGATTTAAATTTCGAATTAATCTAATATGTCAATCGATCAATTTGGTCACATATGGATTAAGTACTGCTAGAGCGGGCGCCAAAGTTTGATTATATAAAATAAATAAATTAATAAATAAAATTAATAAAAATAAGAAAAAAAAAATATTACAAATAGAACTCAAAAGATAAAAACCCCCTCCTTTTTTAAGAGTCACTTAATAAATTAATAAATCATTATAAATGAAGCTAACAAGAGCGTTATAAATAATGCTATTCGTTCATAATTCCAGTTTGAAACTTGACGAAAATGTAGCTAACGATGAAACACATCACACGCTCCACAGCCTCCCCTAGCTCCGCATCCCTCTTCATGGGGTGGCGAAACGGATAAACTAATGATATCCGTAAAGTGCCTGCTTTATATAATATTATGATATTGTAATCTGCCGACATTAAGCACACTACAGTTGTCGAACAACGTCGAGAAGCAATATGAGAGATGACACGGCAAGCGATGAGCTGTGTACTAAGCAAGCCGCTAAGTTCTACCGTTAATAAGTTTGTGTAATAATACTTACTTAAAAATAAACATGATAGAAAGAGAAGATACCTCATCTGACACTAGTACAGGATTTCTCGGTGAGGTGGTCATATAGTTGTCGCATCTGCAAAATCCAAAATAAGTCTAATCAAGAGAAAGCGTATGAAAGCGAGCCTACACCAAAGTACTAACAAGCTTTCAATGCAATTGGGCTTTGGATGAATAAAAATCCTATAAAAATCAAAACACATGAAGTTTCCATGATACTTTAAGATCATGAGGTTCCAAACTGGTTAATAACACTGAAGGCAGCCACCCACTTACAGTCCGCCTGCAGTTTTTCGTCTGTCCGACGGCCTGCAGTCCTTATGTCATCAATGTCATCATAATTTTTATTACCTCAGACTAAAATAATAACATTATTTTATTCTTTTAGTCTGATGTTATTACGTATAAAATGCCGACGGCCATAGACTGTCCGGCCTTTAACTGTCTTTGCTGACCGAAATCGTAAAGCGGCCACACACATATTAGCCGTCAGTCCAAAATCGTATACGAAACTGTAAGTGTGTGGGCTATTGCGATGAACTGACAGACCGATATCATCCGGTTGTCGTTCGATAAACTGTTAGTGAGTGGCCGCCTTAAGGCAATAAAGGTCCGATACTTAAAGTTAACTCAATACTTCAACTCATAAGATAACTATCAACCTATTCGCTCCATGATCATATCAACTGAAATGCAACGGAGGTATGACACGATGGTGTTCCCGCTCCAATTAAGCAGTCCGACTGGGGTAGTACCTCCACCCTATAGAATACTGTGGCCATAACAACCCCGTGTTGTATTTCTGGCGGTGAGTAGACTAGCAAGAGCCCTCTGGAGAGTTTTTGGGCTGTCAGTGGAAAGACCAAAGGCTTGTCCTGCTTTATCTTCTGCGCTGACGGCACAGAATCTTATGGCGGGCACACACGTTGCAGTATACTTGTACAAGTCTAGACTTGTACAAGTCCGCGTTTTTTCGATGTGCCCACAGACGCTCAAGTATACTTGTGCAAGTCTAGACTTGCGCAAGTGTGGAATCGAAAATTGGAACTTTTTTTGAGACTTGTACAAGTCTGAAACTTGCGCAGTTATCTTCCAACACACGTTCAAGTATACTTGCGCAAGTCTAGACTTGCGCAAGTATACATGAACGTGTGTGGCCGGCATTAGTCCTTACAGGGTCGTCAGCACGACTCCCTTGGTGATGTACACGTCCATAAGCCATGGTAACATGGCCGTATGCTCGTTGCTCGTCAGTCATTAATTGGTAGGTATAAATAGCATTCAAAATGTCAGAAATCACAAAACAATGAAAAAGAACCTAAATAAAGGTGTGTACTAAATATCAGGACAATCAGTCAACAGGAAAGAGATAATACCAATGTATTAATATTTTGAGTACTTAGCTAGTCAAGATCGATCTGATGCTAATTGTGACGTCACCTTAAAGTCACTATGAATCGGTTTAACTGTAAAAGTATTAATTTCTATTTTAGAACCACGGTTAGCACGTTCACTTCAAGCGAGCAAAGGACGTGAATAAAATATTTTTTTATGATATATTAGTTCATCCAGCGAAAGCTTTAAATTATATTTTTAGACAGATATTGCTACTACTATTACACTATTCCAAATGGCACAGAATATTTTTTTTTATCTCTATAATTAATGAACTTTTCATGAAACACGACTACTGCATTAATTTTTCTATTTTTGAATCTGATTCGCGAATCTAAAAAGCATTATCGTTCCTGCGTTATTATACCTACTTGCATTTCGGACTTCAAACACTGTCAAAACTTTCATACATAATTAATGTTCAAATGGCAGTTACTGCCAATGATATTATTAGGTACAATACGTTCTATTTCCTCTACTTTTGGATCGGATTAAACCAATTTATAGTCACGGTGATTTCAATATTTTTATCAACCGACTCAAACCCAACCCAACCTCTTTTTTAAGCTGGTATACCTACTGATTGTGGGACGATACTGAGGCGCAGGCTTCCCTCTCAGGATTGGGTTAGGAGATCACATGGCAATCGCTTACATAAAAGCCAAACCAAGAGGAGAAGGTGTAAGTGAAATCCGGGTTCTAAACTGATGTCTCACAATAAAGTAATAATGTATGACACAGTCATTCACATTAACTGTCTGACCTCACACGGTCTATTTACGGGTACCATGGGAAATATCCCGGTGAGTGTTACACGATTAAATAAAGTAATATTTGACTACTTCATTCTACCTTTCCTTATCGCATTTGTTTAAAGCATAAACTTAATATAAAAGATAATTATTATGAGAAATGGAAGTGCGCCAGCTATACATGATGCAACAGAATGATGCTATAATTTTTTTATAGTAATGGCAGTGGAAGACGAGGCTCTAGCGATAACAGTGTTTGGACAAAACAATTTATATTCTGATGAACACGTCGGGCTGAATAATGTAACATGCTACAGATATTCTTAATCAAAATGGAAGCCTACACAAACGAGTTTTTATTACAAATCGATTTATTACATTTTGCTATTTACAATTGTTATAATACATATTTTACGTAATTGTACAAAATTGATATAACAATAAAACCATACTATAACTGAAAGACCTAACGCACTGAGTGAATAAAATAAAGGTAATAAACATTATGAGCCACTCCAAAGGTAATTATCCTTAGGCAGATCTCATGAGCCTTTTGAAAAGGAATTTTACCTCGGTTTAGTTGAGTGTTAGGTATTCGAATTATGGAAATGGAATGTAAAAATATACGTGTGGTGATGGAGAAACGCAAACGATACCAATGCAAGACAAGGATAACTCGGAATAAAACCCTGTACCAACCCGTCCAGCTAGCGTGGAAACAGTAGGCCAAAGCCTCCCAACACCGGGAGAGGTCTATGTCCAGCAGTGGACTGCGATAGGCTAATTGATTGAGTGATTGATTGAATGTAAACTTTGTAAAACATCTACAATACATAATAACATGCATTCTTATACATTGGCAAACCTTAAACCACTAAGAGTTTATCTGATGTCTTGATATACAAACAGACCATATCCATCATTTTACAAAGCATTTCAATCTTTCTTTTTGACCGTTTTTAAATATATATATTTTTTCATCAATTTAAATGTCTTTATTTCCAAATTTATATTTATCTTATATTTATTTATTATTTTATCTATAAACACAAATGGACAGTACATAGTTAATCGGTTGTAAATCACCTTTTGATTTCCACACAACACCAAAATGTAATATCAAAGCATTTACCTATATCTATCTATATCATTCGAATTGTTTAAGCATATTGTAACTTTCAATCTCGGCCCATTTATACAGAGTGTGCAAAAGCAACTAAAGAGGACTCTTAGATTGTCCTTTGAGACTAGACTTTATTCCAAAATACTCAATTATGTCTGGTATATCACTCCAGTTCGACTACCAACCTGAAATTGTACACCTATGTCTAGAAACATGTTGTCTTCAATTTGACATCCACCGGAGATTAACTACCGAAGACCTGAGGCTACGAGTATGCATGTATAGTTATGTTACAGTAAAACTTCAATAAATCCATATTATGAAAAAATTGTAAAGTGTCTGGAAATTGGAGATATTCGAAAAATAATATTTGGGTCATGGTATATTGACAATACTGAATACGAGAATATTTTTTGGAATTCTTGTCTGTTTGTTCGCGATGACACAAAAAGTACTGAACGAATACCTTTAATTAAAGTGTTACACAACAATAAGTTACAGCATTATGATAATAGTAAATCTTCTGCCTGCGCCCACCTCAATGTATCTCTGCATCAGCCTAAGGTTAGGTAGATAATGATTTTGGCATTAAATCCGCCTTCAAACAATTCTTACGTGCATAAAGTTTAAAACACTCACATTTATCTTAAACTAGCTGACCCGCGAACTTCGTACCGCCTTTTTTTTTAATTTTCTCGCCGTAATAACCATCCTCGTACTTTAAGGAATATTCTAAAAAAAGAATTAGCGTAATCGGTTCAGCCGTTCTCGAGATTTGCGCTTAGCAACACATTTAGGGATTCATTTTTATATTATAGAAAGATATGTACAGAATGTCACGATATACGACCTATGTCTAACAAAACAAAGGTACCACCCAGACATTTTATTACTTGCCTAGTTTCATACATATCTCTGTAGCATATATAAGACAGACAAGAACATGCAGATAGGTAGAACATTAGACAAAGCACGGATCTGTAACCTAGTAAAGCCGTTGTATTACCTACCCTGATTGACACTACTACTGTAGGTATGTCTAGAAATAGACTGTCTATGTTGTTGTGAACTGTTCAAAGGATGTACACTGTCTTGGAGTTGTCTATTTATAATATCTTGGAACTGAAAGACAAAGGTATTATTGTAATTACATTCTGTAATTGGTTTTGACAAGCGCAAAGAAAATTAACGATAAGTTTGTTTTCTGGTCGTCATATTTATGTGTCAGTATATTATATACTATGATTGATTGATTGATATTATGTATGTGTCACTGTAATTGATGCCATTTCAATCCCTCACTAGCTTATTTTTTCTTTTTTTTAATACTATTTAGGTGGCAGACAAACACACGGCCCACCTTTGCTACACCAGGGGCGTCACACTCGTGCTGCCAACCCTGAAAAAACCTTTTACAGCTTCAGATAGCTACTGATCTTAGCCATCAATGGCTCAAAGATGTATACGGCTGGGTTGACCAGAAGTTCACAACGTTTCAACCAGTAGGCAGTGACGTCATTTTGTAACGATAGAAGAGAAAATACTGAAACATTATCGCCAACATTACAAAATATTTATGGGAAATCAAGCGTCATAAGTAAGTTTTTTATACGGACATAAAATACTTTGAAAATATCTACTTACTAATAAATTTATGACGAGACAGATTTACATTCATTCACATTTAGTTTTAAGGAATTTTGTATTCTAAATTGGCGTCTGGAAAATACCGCAGTGGAGTTAGTTGCGCCATTTCTTGTCCATTAGTACCTGGGCAAAAATGGTAAACTTAGCTTAAATAGAATAACATTGACGACAATAAGTTACAACCATGTTACATCATGTTGAAAATATTTATTTTAATTCATTTGAATTGAATGGAATCCAATTTTTTTTTTAATTTGGTAGAGGCAAATGTACATCATCTGTATACTACGCTACTCAGAGCGGAAACACACGATGCGTTGCGGCGGCGGCGCGACGCCGGAGCGGTGTCACTGCGTCGTTTTACATAGAAATATCTGTAGCATGTCACACGATGCGCTGCGTCGCCGCACCGGACTTGGAACCACCGAGACGAGGCGGGGAGGGGTGAATGCGTTGCGCCGCCGGAGCGGCGCCGCTCCGGCGCGCGCCGCACCGCCGCCGCCGCGTAGTTGTTTAGGGGCTGTCCATTAATCACGTGATGTTATTTAGCAATTTTCTAACCCCCCTCCCCCATGGTGATACGTGGTAAGGTTTTAGACACCCCCCCCCCTCTAGCCAAAATCACGTGTATTTTTTTATTTATTATTGAATGCTAGAAAACTAAGAATCGTGACAAAAATCACGAGTTATAAAGGTGCGTACAAATGATATAGCATAACATGTTATATAACATTGTTATATAACAATGTTATATAACAATGTTATATAACAATGTTATATAACAATGGTATATAACAATGGTATATAACAATGGTATATAACAATGGTATATAACAATGGTATATAACAATGGTATATAACAATTGTATATAACAATGTTATATGACATGTTTCAGTACTGTATTCACTGAAGTTAGTACAATGTTGCAAAGTTATAAAACAATGTTAAATAATGTGAACGTGTTATATAACACAAGTTATACAACATGTTACATGATCAAAAATAAATACACGTGATATCTCAATATACCCCTACCTCCCCCCTGGTGATATTTCGTGATTTTTCCGATTTGTTGAGCTTCACGTGATTAATGGACAGCCCCTTATGATTTATTAACAAACTGTACAACGCAGCTGGGGCGCACGCGGCGCCGCTGCGTCATAACAACGCAGCGGCGTCGCACCGCTCGTGTGCCCGCTACTGCGGCGAAATTTCTGCGGTGCGTCGCCGCAACGCATCGTGTGTTTCCGCTCTCAGTGAAACACAAGTGGACCCACAGTACTGCTTCAAATAGAAATGTTAATCGTGTATCATCACTTCACTACATATTATAAAACAAAGTCGCTGTCGCTGTCTGTCCGTCCCTATGTATGCTTAAATCTTCAAAACTACGCAACGGATTTTGAAGCGGTTTTTTTAATAGATTGAGTGATTCAAGAGGAAGGTTTATATGTATAATACATGCATAATATCGTAGAGAAACACTGATAAATCGGAATCAGAATACCACGCGGGCGGAAAATATGGCGGTACGAAGTTCGCCGTGTCAGCTAGTATTGTATAAAAAAATATAGCATAAAAATAGTTGAATATTAAAAACCTTAATGTATCTAATGCTGAATATAAAGCGAAATTAAATTTGAATATCTGAAGAGTGACAAACAAGATCTTCATTATCATAATCATTTTGGTGTGTAATGGCTTATTTAGATAAGACGCGAACGAGCCAACTTCGGGTCCCATGGCGCCCGCTTATGGGTGTGTGGGACCTTCATGATACGGACCCAAATTGACATCTTGATATTCGAGTGTGGTATGTTGTCTTTCACAGGTTTAGATTAACTTTTGTTAAATTGTTCTATGAATATCGTTTAGGAAATATTATGGTATCTTTACTTTTTGTCAAGGTATAATAATTTCAAGTGTTTATAATTTTAAAGTCAGCAGAATATTATTTTGTTTGTAGCTAGTTCGTATAATATAATCAACACAATCCTACTAATATTATAAACGCGAAAGTTTGTAAGTATATGAAATTTATGTGTGGATGTTTGTAACTCTTTCACGTAACAACTACTGAATGGATTTTAATAAAACTGTACAATAATATAGCTCATACATCAGAATAGCACATAGGCACATAGGCATAGTGATGAACAGGACCAGAATTCCACGCGGGAGGAGCCGCGGATAACAGCTAGTACTTATAATGAATACATTACTAAAAGTATCATGCCCACCCTCTGGGAGGACAGCCTATGGAGATAAAATGAAATGCAGCATACTATTAATAAACGTCGTAAATAAAAAGTGGTTAGTCTGTACTACCCTAGTAAAGCTTCAAATTCGTACTGGTATCTGAAAATTATCAATCTACGAGTATCTATAGGCTGAGTAAGGAATGAGTATAAGCAGTGACACCATGAATCAAAATCATTAACGCACTGTTGAAATAACTGAACCAAAGCTCATTCCTTACAAGAGTTTGATAACATGTGAGAAATTAACTAAAAGCCATTATTATTTCAAATGAATTCGTGACATCATTACTTAACATATTATATTTTCTTATTAAATCGTAATCTTAATTCAAAATTCTTTCACCAATCGTAAAATATCCCACCTAATCTTTACACAATGCAACTGAAATCCGGAACCGAAGCACAAATCACAGCACTTACCTTGGTGAGTAACGGCTGTAACCGGCCAGTGAACGCATTCGGCGCAGAATTACAGCTGTATCGCACATTACTCAAACGGACAAAGGACGGATTGGCTGACATTGTAATTTGTCGGCGACATTGGTGATATGTGGCGAAGTGGCGAATAACTACATGGTGTTAAGTTTGCACGGTGTGAATAAAATTAATTATAAGGTTCAAGAGGAATAGGACACGACGGTATATCCGTCACAATCGAGCAGTCTGACTGGGGAAGTACCTCCGCTCTACAGAAGACCGCCGCTTAATAACCTCGTGTTGTTTCCGGCGGTGAGTAGGGTAGCCACAGCTCAATGGAGAAATTTTGTGCTGTCAGTGGGAAAACCAAAAGCTTTGTCCTACTTATCTTCTGCGCTGACGGCACAGAATCTTTCTGTTCTTACAGGGTTGACAGCGCGAGTGTGACTCCCCTGGTGTTGCACTCGCCTTTAGGCCACGGTAATCTCTTACCATCTGGAGGGCCGTATGCTTGTCTGCGACCTAAGTAGTATAAAAAAAAATAGCTTGTACTGTGCGTACTTATCATCACCGGGTTTTAACTTATGTTTAGAGGGCACGCGAATGACATCTTTGGATTAGGCGACAAGGCATACAGCACAAGCGAAATAAGGAAATAATGGCCCTATTGTAAGTCCACAAAAACATTAACGACATTTTTTATACCACTTAGATCACAGACAAGCACACGGCCCACCTGATTTCATCATCACAGCTATAGTCTCATTGCATCCAAAAGTGTAAGTGTACTGTGAAGTTTTGAGTAAGTTCTTCTACTCTTTCCCTTGATATGGCTTTGCTTGGCTTTTGCTAGAGCGACTGTCATCTGACCTGCCAACTCCTAGAGAGAAGTTTTCACCTGAGCTTTGCTAGCAAGAGGGAACCTCGCCACATACGGAGTCTAAGCATGCCGGTAAGGCAGAGCTTATGTGATGAGGTCCCCATACACTTAAGCGAAAGGTAGAACCAGCCTTCTCTTAAAGAAAGATAGTTCGTAATCATAAGTTTCAATCAATTAGCCTACTGCAGTCCACTGCTGGACATAGGGCTCTCCCAATATGCGCCACGATTGCCGATCCTGCGCCTTCCGCATCCAGTCCGTCCCAGCCACCTTTCGCAGGTCGTCAGTCCACCTAGCTAGGGGATGTCCCACCTTCCGTATACCTTCGCGCGGTCTCCACTCTAGGACTCGTTTGCTTCAACGGCCATCAGTCCTTCGGCAGATGTGGCCAGCCCACTGCCTCTTAAGTTTAAGCTTTTCTACCAACACGATCGATGCGAACAGCTGGCGCAAGTCTAACCTATTATTTTATTCGGTTATCATCGCTCAAGTCTAGAAACGTAATATGAATTTATTCGCTTTCGCCTTAATTGAAAATGAGATTTATTGGACTCAAATTTAGATTTATATTTACTTAACAGTTTAGATGAAATTAAGTCATTAGTCAATGGATTGAATTGTAATGATTAGTTGTCTCATAAGCGTTTCAATTTCATTCAATCGTTCAATTGATTACGATGTAACTTTGATATGTTGTTGTGCATATTACTTAAAATTTTCGAGTAATACTATTATTTTTCTTTTTATCTAACACCAGCTGTTGCCCGCGACGCCGCCGCGCCCCCCGCGTATATATCGGTTATCGCGACCAAACATAGCTTATATCCTTTCTCAAGATCTAATCTATTTCTATACCTACCAATTTCAGTAAAATCGGTTCAGTGGTTTAGACGTAAAAGCGTAACAGACAGACAGACAGAGTTATTTTCGCATTTATAATATTGGTAATTAGTATGGATAAGTTTGAAGTATTATTATGGATCGATTTATAAGTTTTTTTTTTTTTTTTTTTATACCACTTAGGTGGCAGACAAGCACACGGCCCACCTGATGGAAAGTGGTTACCGTGGCCTATGGACGTATGCAACACCAGGGGCGTCACACTCGTGCTGCCGACCCTGAAGAAACCTTCTAATGCTTGGGAAAACCACTGCGGGGAGTTCATTCCACAGCTTGAGTGTGCGAGGGATGAAGTTCCTTTCATACCGCACAGTGCGCACCGTTTCCGGTCGCAATGTGTGAGGATGAACTCCCCGCCTATGACGAGAAGTGCGATGATAGAATGTAGCTGTGGGCATCATGTCAAACAATTCATCTGAGCACAAACCATTTAATAATTCACATGGTCTAACGTCATTGTTACTAACAAATTAGGTATAGTTGATTTTGATAAATGATTTTTATTATTACACTACTAAAGCTAATAAACGAGAGTAGTACTACTAGGCCCACAGATGGCGTGTGTTTTAGTCGGTTTAAATTCAACATAACCTCGGCTCCGGCGGAGGGGTAACCGTGGGGATATTTCGCACGATAAAAAAAAGGTCCTGGTAACATCTTCACTCAACAGTCAGTCAGTCCTCAACTTCATATGCTAGCTGAAACACTTGTCTATCAACGGCCGAAGCTCTCCCGCAAGATGAGATTTCCTCTCGTTTGGGAAAGAAAAAAATGGTAAGTGGACTCTGTACGTGTACATGTACCGAATGTAATGATGCAATATTATGAGTATTGTTAATAAAACACGGTGTCCAATAATACGTGTGTTTAATGCGATGCACAAATCAATACTAAAATGTAAGATACATGATGTAGGCACAGTACATCCCCCTTTATTGAATAATTATATTTATATGCTTAATAATTACAACAGTGTGAAAAAAAAAATAGATTGTATACAAAAAAAAATCATAGATATTATGCAAAACAAACATTGCACATAATATTACCTTATACCTTTAGGAGAACGCTATTACTTTAAAACTATAACACTGCACTATAACCCGTTATAATTGCTCGCACATTGCACTGATTATTATATTATCACTCGCTGGGGCGGGCGGCTGTCAGAGCCTTGCCCGACTCCGTTCTCGACCATGGGCAGTCCATGCAGTTCGCGTCTCAGGTAGCGCGCATATGTCAACTTGCAGCGTCTCCACATGATAAACGCTATCACTGCCAAAATGCACGCTATGATAAACAGCAAATATGATTCATACTTCGCCAATTGCCACTGCGTTTCGGTTGCGGTGGCTGTACTCCCTGCACCATTTTGTGCGATGATAATTTTCTCCTCTTGGGGTTTACTTTGTTGTTTACCCATTTTTATACTGACAAATCTGACGATATATATTAATAAACGTCTTTAAATTGCAAAACGAACGACGGGTCTGATTGATCGCCCGAAACTTGACACTCGTTGCTCGGTATCAACTGGCGCAACAGCCGTATTTGATGTGTTTGCACATTCCTCACTGCGAAGTACAAAAGCTGGCTTCAACCTGTCTATACTAACAATTTTCTCTGATTCGCCTTGTAATATTTTGTAATATTTGTCCGTCTTATTGATGACCTTAAAGGGACCCATGTACGGCTGCGTTAACGGTCTTGTGACTTTATCTACGCGAACAAATACATGCGTGCATTCTTTAAGATCTGGATGCACAAATATTTTATCTTGATGCAGTTCTTTTTTGGGCACGGATACTAGGTTGGTTATATTCTGGCGTAATTTTTGTAGGAATAGGCTGTCGGAAGTTTCCTGCTTTCTCGGCTCAAAGAACTCTCCCGGCAATCTGATTGCTTCTCCATATACCATTTCCGCTGCACTGATTAGTGTATCATGTCTTACGGTCGCTCGCAGTCCCAGTAGTACTGTTGGTAGTTCTGATACCCAATTCTCTCTACTACCACGGCACATGAGCGCAGTTTTAAGAGATTTATTCCATCTTTCGACAAGTCCATTGGCCTGGGGATGGTACGCACAAGTATTATATTTTTTAATGCCCATTCTCTTAGCTAGTTGAGAAAACAAATGCGACATGAAGTTTGATCCTTGATCTGTGGTTAAATTTGCTGGACACCCAAATCTGGCAATCCAACCCGAATAAATGATATCTGCTACAGTCTCGGCAGTCATATCTTTTATTGGATATGCCTCAGGCCAACCGGTTCCTCTATCAATCATCGTTACTATATACCGATAACCTTCACAATATGCCAGCGGCCCAATTATGTCCATATGCAAATGTTGGAGTCTGTCACTGTGTACAAAACATCCATGCGGTGAAACAGTATGCCGATGAACCTTAGACTTCTGACAATTAAGGCATGATTTAGTCCATTTCACAATATCTTTATTCATACCTTTCCAGAAATATCTGTCTTGCATCATCTTCCGCGTTGCACGTGTACCGGGGTGACTAATTCCATGTATCGCATTGTAAGCTGATATACGAAATTCCACAGGCAAATAAGGTCGAGCTTTGCTTGTTGACATTTCGCAGTAGATGAGTACATTGTGTCCAGGTAAAAGAATTTTCTTAAATCGTAAATTAGAGTTTTGCATCAGATATTTTAACTCCTCATCCTCACTTTGTGCAATAGCAACTTTGGTGTAATCAATCGGTGAGGGCATGTCTATTGACTCTATCCGTGACAAGCAATCCGCAACCGTATTTTCTTCGCCAGAAATGTGTTTTATGTCTGTACAGAATTGCATTATGAAATCGAGATGCCGTATTCTTCGCGGTGTGTCATTTTTGCTGACGGTGTTTCTCCGAAGTGAATAAACAATTGGCTTGTGATCGGTAAAAACTGTAAGTGGCCTTCCTTCAATAAAAGGTCGGAAATGTTTGATGGCTAGATAGATCGCTAGCAACTCTCTGTCGTATGCCGAATATTTTTGTTGGGCATCACTCAATTTACTAGAAAAAAATCCCATTGGACGCCATGCATTGTCCACTTTTTGTTGCAACACGGCACCCGCACAGGAGTTAGAGCAATCGGTCATAATAGCTATTGGCGCATCAGGCGCCGGGTATGACAATGTAACAGCGCTTTTCAAGCTTTGTTTACATTGCTCAAATGCTTCCATACTCTCGTCGGTCCACGGTATTAGAGACTTGTCTTTTTTCTTTGCATTATGGAGAAAAATATTTAATTTTGCTTGATATGCCGCAGCTGCAGGTAGATGTCTTCTATAAAAATTGATCATACCGAGGAAACGACGGAGTTCAGCTACTGTGTTTGGCCTCGGAAATTCAGATATGACTTTCACTTGTTCATCTAATGGTTTCAAACCTTCTTTCGAAACTCTAAATCCCAAAAAATTAAGTTCTGATTTGCCAAATTCACATTTAGATAGATTTATTGTAATGCCATAAGTGTCTAATCGCCTTAAAACTTCTCGTATGTGTTGTTTATGTTGCACAGGGCAGGATGACGCTATGATGACGTCATCAATATATATAAACACAAAATTAAGGTTTCGGAGTACTTCATCTTGCATGAATCTTTGAAACGTTTGAGATGCTGAGGTAAAACCAAATCCTAGGCGTACAAATTCTACTAGCCCAAATGGTGTTGTTATTGCAGTTTTCGGTATATCTTCCTCATGTACTCGTATATTATGGTATGCTCTTTGAATATCAATTCTTGTAAATATTGTTTTGTCATGTAGTAAATAAGTGCAATCTTGAATGCGTGGTATCGGATAGCGATCTGGCTTAGTGATCGCGTTTAATGCTCGATAGTCACCACAGAGTCGAAGCTCGCCGTTTTTCTTCGTAACTACATGAAGCGGGCTTGCCCAATTACTTTTAGAGGGTCTACATATTCCCATCTCTTGCATACGCTGCAATTCGGCTTTAACCTTGTAGTACTTATCAGGTGGCAACGGCCTCGGACGCGCAAAAACGGCTGGCCCTTGAGTTTCAATATGATGCACAATCGAATGACGCGGAATTTCCTTGAAACATATAGGTTTTGTTACGTTAGGGAATTCATTCAAAATATCGTAATATTCATTTCTACAGTCAATTGTCCGCACTGTCGGCTCATTTTGCACGGCCACAGTCGCTTGAGTTTTTAGACTAGTCACTGAGTCGATTAACTTTTTATTATTAACGTCCACTAATAGTTTGTAATGAGCTAAGAAATCAGCGCCGAGTATAGGCTGCCTGACTTCCGCCTGCACAAATGACCAACGAAACGGTCGACGTAACTTGAAGTCTAAGTCTAATGTCTTAACACCAAAAGTCTTAATTTCACTACCGTTCGCCGCATATAATTTGTAGTCTTCGCATTTTACACTAGAAAGTCTATTTTTACTCCATGGAATAACTGAAATATTTGCACCTGTGTCGACCAAAAATCGAAGTCCGCTTTTGTAATCCGTAACGCATAATCGGGGAACTGGGGCTATGGTGCAAATCTCCGCCTGCGATTGCACCTGACTTAGTTTTCCTGTTTATTTGAACTTTTCCAAGCGCACGGCTCTACACATTTCCTCGCTCTATGGCGAAACTTATAATGATAAGCGCATAGCCAGCCCGGACTGTCAGGTGTTCGTCGTATCATATTACGACCGCGTGATGCGGATCGCGATCGAGAGCGAAAACGATTATATCTCCCATTGCCTCTTCTATCATTTTCCAAATCTCTAATTTTTAGACTTAATTTTGCTATCTCCGCCAAAATTAATGCAGTTTCGCTGCGCGTATCCGGTGTAAGATGCACCTCAGCCACCTGTGAGGGCTGTGCGGTTTCTACCACCTTATCTGCAATCGCCGCTAGATGCTCCAAGTCTTCCACTTCACAAACTGCCAACACACTACGGACGGAAGAGGGTAAATGTCCTTGCCACATTATCCTGAGAGTTTTGTCTGGAATCTTTTCACGAGCCAATTCCCTCATTCGCCTTAGGAGTTGAGAGGGTTTTTGATCACCCAACTCAATTTCACTCAATAACTTCTGAAATTGTCGAACTTCGGATTCTTCATAGACCTTGAGTAATCGCTCCTTCAATGCTTCAAACTTTTTAGCTTCTGGCGGTTTCAGAAGAATGTCGCTGACCTGCTGTACTACTTCTTTGCCCAGCTTCGTGACCACCATGTTGTAACGTGCTTCGTCACTCATTTTCTGTGGTCCCAAAATTGCTTCGCACTGGACAAACCATAATCTGGGTTGATCAGTCCAAAACTCTGGTATTCTTGATGAAACCGAAACGACTGCTACTTCACCCGATTTACTCGTGCTTGGTATCGCCACATTGTCTGGTGTTGACGTCATCTTACTTGTTCAAAACGTTGGCACCTTGAACACGAACGATGTATTCGCGTGTCGGGGTCACCAATGTACGTGTACATGTACCGAATGTAATGATGCAATATTATGAGTATTGTTAATAAAACACGGTGTCCAATAATACGTGTGTTTAATGCGATGCACAAATCAATACTAAAATGTAAGATACATGATGTAGGCACAACTCTACCAAGAAAATGAAAGTGAAGTGAAGCCAATTTCGTCGTTAACATGATGATGACTAAGATACCTACTAAATAATGATAAACCCTAGCTAATGATAAGTAGATGTAGTGGCTAATAAACTTGTATATGAAGAATAATTTACCTAATAAGACACACACATCAACATACCTACACATCAGAATTTAGGTCCACCTAAATTCTACTGAGGCCAATAACACGAGCCGCAAGTCTCAAAAGATTTTAACGACTAATACTCCAAAACTCATTACGTAACTAAGTAGAGCTAAAAAGATAACTTATAACAAATTTATGGACACCCTCGTAGCGCTTTACGTTGTCGAGTCCGTAATCGCTTTCACGAAATTATGGTGTCCCCACATCTAAATTATTAACGGTATGAGAAAGAGTGAGGAGAATTAACTCTTTGTACATACGCATACTAAAACAAAGGCAGTTAATTAAATAAACAGCCTACAACATAAAAGGAATGTGTCCTAAAAGGGACATAATTAATTTTTTAAACGAAAATGTCTCGCTGTATAATGATTAATTGATTTAGATAGGATCGGTTTTGATCTAATAATAAAGAAAGGCTCTTTGGTAAAGTGCCACGTAACAGCTGAGGGTCACTTTTGCGTGTTACTGTTGGAAATTACAATAAGATAATCTTACTTTCGCTGGGAAATAAAATAGGCTAACAATTTTGGCTTTTTATGTTAGGTAAAGGAAAATGCTTACCTCCTTTAGGTATACACAATTAACTATGTTGCGAGTTTGTTTTAGTTTTTACGCGACTGTTCGAAACAGAGGTTAATTTTATTTGGTTTCTTCACGAACTGGAACACGAAAGACTGGATACAGGTTTTTTTATGCCACTTAGGTGACAGACAAGCACTCGTACTACCTGATGAAAGGTGGTTACTGTGGCTTATGGATGTATGTCACACCAGACGGTGCCACACTCGCGCTGTCGACCCCGTAAGAATGCCATTCTTGAAGTACCCCATATTGTCGCTTGGAAAGACCACGGCAGGTAATTTCACTTTTTAGCGGCTGAAGAAGCTGTCTGAGAGACCTGACTGACTGTGCGTACTATTTCCACTCTCAACGTGTAAGGATCTGTCTGTCTGTGATGAGAGGTGCGTAGAGAAAATGACCCTGCCTCCATTACAACACCATGCTCCGTTCTGGTACCTTACCAGTATATTTTTATTGTTTGCTCTTGTGTCTTTTTTTTTGTATGGTTTGTCGTGCATATCTGCCTCCCTAGTTCGTTGCTCGATTCGGATTTGACGTTTTTGACATTCGTTGACGCCTGTTATATATTATGTCAAATCCCATACATTTGGCATTCTATTCCATCATACGCCGAGCAACGAATTGCCACTTGTCTAGAAGGGCTGTGCAGAATAAAAAACTTTTCTTTCCTTCATATTATAATTAGTATTATTTACTTTATATCTCAAAGTTGCCTGGAAGAAATCGCTTCCAGTGTCAAGGCCGCCCATTGTACCTACATACTGTAAATCTATTGGTGTACAATAAAGAGTTTATTATTCTTTATCTATCTACCTCGTTGAAGCACAGCATATTGAAACCCATCCTCTCAGACATTTACCTATTCATGTAATCGTATAATCAGACCTGCTCCAAAGAAAACAAAACACACTTAGATCCAGACAATAGCTGTTAATCCAGTCAATCAGTGAAGTCTGAAGTGTTAAATATAGGAACTTGGCTGCGACTGAATCGGGACATGGCAATGCCATTCTAAACTTGGCTAATCCCGGATTTGGTTTGGAGTCGCTGTGTTTATTAACAGACAAGTAGATGCAGTCTGTGCGGTATTTGGAGGAAAATGGTAACTACTAAATGTTTTAGTGGGAATTGTCCTCAAGTGTCTTGTACAGTCGCATTCGGAACAAGTTTAACGTCCTTCTCCACCATCAAGTTACTTTTCAGAGACTTACGAAGGTAACCATACACGTAACAGGACACGGCAATATAACTTAAATAAATAAATAAAAATAAAAAAAAAATTAACTTCATCTCCACTGCTGAGACGAGATGATGCCATAATTCATTCAGTCGTATCGATGGTGCTTCTACTCTCAAATTCTATTTTCCCAGTTTGCTGCTACCTGAATCGCATTCTCGGAGGCACTCATTAGGTCCTCCGGAGTACAGCAGGAGGTCAGCAGGTGGGCCATGGTCTGGCCGTGACGATTTCTACATCCTCAACAGATGTGCACTGAGCCGATTTTATGCTTACGCCGGGAGCAACAAACACTGCGTTACCGTGCTTTGGGTGGCAGATCTCAGCGACAAGCGACAGTCCAGGAATGCCATAATTGAGTTACTGTATAAAAAAAAAAAAAAAAACCTACCAAGTACGGCAAGTACTGACTACCATAGGTCTATAACCTTTCGTAAATTAATAAACAAAAATCTCTAAAGATTGTTTGTAAATGTAAAGATGTAAAGATCGTTTGTAAATGTGTTCAAATTCTTCTGAGGGTAACTGTACATGACTGGGAGATGTAAATAAATTAGTTTTAACACGCCCAGTTGACAGCCTCCGTGGCGTAGCGGTAGTGAACGCGGCCGCTACGCAGGAGGCGTGGGTTCGATCCCCGCTCACTGCAAATATTTATGTTCATGAAATATGGGTATTTGCATTGGTCTGGTCGTGCCTCGGAGAGCACGTTAAGCCGTCGGTCCCGGTTGCCATAAGAACATCTATGGCAGTCGTTACGGGTAGTTGGAGCCCTCAAAAATCCAAAAACAGTCTAGCTGCAAAGCTTCGATATCGCCTAATGTTACCATTGGGATGTGGAGGTCAGATGGCAATCGCTTCACAGAAAATATCGAGGTCTAGCCAAATCCGTAGTTAAGACTGGCAAAAGCGGACCCCAGACTCCGAGCTGAAAGCTTCGGATGCGACTGGGAATTAACGCTAAGAGGAAGAAGTTTTAACACGCCCAGTGATAGGTTTTGCACTTGTATATGTTCTATTTATCATTCTCCGAGTCTTTGTCCAACTCAGAATCGGCTCTCCCGTCTGTGATGTGTCTGAACCTCGATACTTTCCATGAAGTGACTGTCATCAGACCTACACAGCCAATTGGCTCAATTGACGATATATAGTTCTGCAGTTAGACTAATCGGATCGGCTCCAACTACCCGTATCGGCTGCCATAGACGTTCTTGTGACAACTGGGACAGACGGTTTAACGTGCTCTCCGAGGCACAACCAGACCAATGCTAATAGCTATATTCATGCATACAAATATTTGCACCGAGCTGGAATCGAACCCGCGCTTCCTGCGTAGCAGTCGCGTTCACTGTCGCCTCGCCACAGATGGATTACTATTTAAGTATAATGTTTTCGTAAGATCGTAAAACGCTTGCAATTATCATGTTTCCTTGCAAATCATGTTTTTCTAAATATTTAATGCCATAGCTGCTCTTACAGCAACCAGAGCCGTGCTCTCGGAGGCACAAATCTAGTTTTACTCGACTCCTTGCAAGCATAGTAAAATAAGACATGGAAATATTCAGCCTTACGTTAATTGAAGGAACATTTAAGCATCTTAAAACGTAGATCATCAAATACAAAAAGAACTTGTCGATTTATCGCTCTCCGCTCGACAATAGCGCCCGAGGTACTAAGAGCGATTTGTTAGAACACAATGAATGTTCTGCAGATAGCACAGTCACTCCCATTAATCCTAATAACGGCTGCGTACTATGTTGAACCTTAGAAAGATAGCTTTTGAGAAAAACGCTTTAAAAGCTATGAAATTAAGAGAATCATGCTATGGATATTGAATATGGAAAGAGTACTTTTGTCCCCATAAGGGATTCTTATGGTAATCAATTCTCATAAGAACGTTGATTTATAACCATCAAGTTATCCAAATCAAACATAAAGGAGATCACCGATTTGACTCTCCTCAAGCAGGAATACTCCACACCTGGACCCCCAGTCTTTAATGGTATTTTTTTCAGTGTCAGTATTATGACAGTGCTTGACGATTAGCAAAATCAGGATCTTGTAAGTGCCGCGACACTTTTTCTATCCTACAATTTGTCTAATGAGCAAAAAAAATTTTTTTTTTTCCTTGGACATTCTACACAACGCTGTCTAGACCCAAAGTTAGCATAGCTTAACTAGCTTGTGTTATGGGTTCTAGAATGCGGATATATACATACTTAGATACACTTTTTTTTTGTAAATACATACATATTATATTATACATAGAAAGATCAATATTCACGCACACAAATATTTGCACTAAGCGGGGACTAGAGGAAAACTTTCTTGACCCCACAAATATCATCATCATCTAAGCAGTGACTCGTATTGCATCTAAAAGATCTTAATAGGGTAAGTATACACCTTCGACCCCTAAAAGAAGCGTCTAATAAAATAACCTATTTATTTGTGTCTACGCCCCATAGCGTTTATGATTTATGGAACGCACAGATCGTTCGATATTAGGCTGAGACTACATTAGTTAAATATTATGTAGGTATACCAAGTAATGAACAAAATAGAATTTACTATTAATGTATGATGTGTGCTCTTCTACTGCCCGCTCAATCCACTTGCAAGCCCTTTATGGCCACAAACTGCTATTTTTGAACTGTAAAGCATCATAATCTTTTTTTTTCAGTCTACAAGCTATGTCCATGCCAAATTTTAGGTGGCAGAACCAGTTTAATAGGCAGATAAGCAAGTCACTTTTGCGTTCATAATATTAGTGTAGATGTAACAGTAACTATTTATTAATCTGTGATGTAACCACGTCACTCTAGAAGTTGCCTACTTTCTATCGCATCGCAAATTGCTATCTGGTGTAGCTTCAGCTTTATAAATGAATGAGCAGTGCCTAAATATTTTTACTGTTAAATAAAATAAAAAAAATAATGTAAAATAATAAAATAAATGAACAGATATTGTACAATATTCTACACAACGCTATTTGGACCCATGGTAAGCATAGCTTAACTAGCTTGTGTTATGGAATCTAAAATGCGGATGAACTTAGATATTTTTTTGCAAATACATACATATTATACATAGGAACACCCAGACCAATGCAAATTATTATGCATACAAATACTGAACGGAATCGAACCGCGCCCACTGCAAACATCGAACGTTCTACCGCTGCGCCACAGCTGAGGCCTTCAATCAAATCAATGAAAGCAACATTCATCAACAATCACACATATTTTAATAGACACAGTTATATTTACGCTGTGTCAATTTACCAGCGCCACAGATCAGGGCTTCAACCACACGACATAAGCCCCCGCACACACAAGTATCGTTCCGAACTTTTCAGGCAACGGGATTTGCAAGGATCCCACATTTATCCGTTTTTCACGGTTGCCATGCGCGATAAACCGACTAAGGTAAGCTTTAATATTTATCGTTCTCTTTTAAAGAATAGGTATTTCGCGCTCAGATATTGTAAGCTGCAAACGTTTAGATGTTGCGCACTGTAGATTCTACGGCTGAGCTGTATGTCGCTGCGAATACTACCAAGTTTAATACATAACAACTATTTTACAATCTCTGTTCTAGAATTCAAAGATGGAATTATGAGCATTCCTGCCCCTCTAGACAAGTGGCAATTCGTCGGCCAGCTTTTTGTGGAATAGAATACCAAATGTACGGGATTTGATGTATAATAATATGACAGGCGTCAACGAATGTCAAAAACGTAACGTCATTCTATTTCATGATACGCCGAGCAACGGATTGCCACTTGTCTAGGGGGGTAGCTTTGAATTCGAGAATAGATATTTTAGGAGAGCAAGCCTTTTAGGGATATGCATATTTTATTGATCTTTACATACATTTTTTATACCTTTCGCAGAATCAACTACTTTTGATTTTAACTATTTTAACACTGTACGTTTTTAACCTCTAGGTGTAGACCTACTGTGGTAGGTAGTGTAGTAGGTAGGTACATTAGAGAACAAATTTCGCAGTACAAGTACGAGTCAACAATAGTGCCCGGGATAGGCACAGCATAGAGCAATAGGCTCACCCCCTATTACCTGGGACCTAATACAATGATTGGTGAAATACCGGTGTTAATTCACCTCTGCCTAACCCTGCGGGGATAAAGACGTGATTATTTATAAGTATGTTTGTATTAGGGCAAGACCAAAACATATACGGTAAAAAATCATTGTGATTCTGTTACCTTTAATAGTTTTCAACCTTTTTCAACATAAATCTTGTTGAAGTATTTTCAATTTAATATTAAATAATGGAACAAAGGCGGTACAATTTTAGCTTTTACCTAAAACACGCGTTTGTGTTTCAACGAGAATATATTTACGTTAAACTTCATTGATCTCTTTGATCTGCCTTTGCTTTTAACAAATTATTCTTAAGCATGCAAAGGCAAAATATATTTCGTGAAATAAAGCTAAAATCATAAAGGTTTAGGTTGAAAATGCAAAAGGTTTATTTCCAAGAAGCAAACTGTATGTAGCAGAATAACTGTAACCCAGCGTTAATAAAATGAATATCGCAATAAAATATTATGAAGATAGAATTTGGAACCATTGCCTTTAATTTTCACGAAATACTAAGTTTAATATCTTCAAGCAGGTGCTTTTTACAGGCTGTTTGTTTACTGTTCTACATGAACAGTCTTGGATATATCCAGGTCGTATTACTCACTTACGTAGAGATTGGATGGCTCTTTTATTTATATTTATTTCACTGGAAATCTGTTTGGAAAATATAGTAATATCCTACATTTCTCCCTTATTAATACTACTAACTAGCTGTTGCCCGCGACTCCGCCCGCGTTGATGTCAGATATCGCGATCTAACATAGCCTATATCCTCTCTCAGGGTCAAATCTACATCTGTACCAAATTTCATTACAATAAGTTCAGTGGTTTAGGCGTGAAAGCGTAACAGACAGACAGAGTAACTTATGTATTCATAATATTAGTATAGATGACTAGCTTTCGCCTGCGGCTCCGCCCGCGTGGATGTTGGTTATCGCGACCAAATATAGCCTATGTCCTTTCTCAAGGTCTAATCTACCCCGGTACCAAATTACATCAAAATCGGTTCAGTGGTTTAGGCGTGAAAGCGTAACAGACAGACAGACAGACAGAGTTACTTTCGCATTTATAATATTAGTATGGAAGTATGGAAATTGAAAAGATTCGAAAGTTCATTTGAAGTGAGGATCTATTACACAAACTCGTTATAATTTGTATTTGGTGTTAGTCTCATGAGAACGAAGCCTTAATTAATTTCTCGTCATGTTCAGGGATCAAATACTTTACTCGGGTATATGGCTCATTAGAATTGTAAAATTGATTCTCAGTATTTTGGGATCAAGGAAACATTTAAGAACTTTTTTTTTCAGAATAAATAAACCAGACGATATAAAATCTGTGCAAAATCTATATTCACGTAATTATGTAAATATTTTACGAGTCCCCGGTATCACAATAAAATGGGGAAAGGTAGAATGTAATTGAACTTCAATCATAACGTTTCAGTATTTTGTATAAGTTGTTCAAATGAAAGATGTTTGGCGGTAGAGAGTGCTTCAACCGTGATTCAACTTTCAACTTTTGACTCAACAACCAAAGTTGAGAGTTTGACTCCCTTTTAGTGTAAACATTTGTATTCATGAACATGGAAGCGTCGGTAGCTTAGTGGCTATAGTCGGCCTTACGATCGAGAGGTCCCGGGTTGGAACCCACTCCTAACACAAGCAATTTAGCTTAACTGGATATTCTTTAAAATAACATGTATCTTTGTATTAGTCTGGGTATTTCTAGGTATATTTACTAGAACAACTATTTTACGTGAATACACACTCGCAAGTACTTTTGCCGGTATAACTGCTGTCTGTCAGAATTCGAACAGTTAGAAAACAGGTTGTCCGATCGATTCAACTAATCACCAAACCGTACATACCCATAATAGTCAGGTATAATATTTGAATAGTTTACACTCACGTTATTCAAATTTGAACAATAAAAACAAAAACTCAACTCAAATGAGATACATTTCATACATCTAACTATACGTTCGCAAACACCTGTAACAAAACCATTCTATTCGAACTCCAAACTAATATTCCGATTGAACAATATGTTCAGTGGCTTATGTAGTTCGTAAGCCGACATCAGTATTCATGCCAGTACTTTCTTTAAGGCTTCGAGCTGTTTTAGGATTCTATCTAATGCTAACTGAAAGTATGCTTGTCGCCACCGGTATACCTACCTAAGTATTAGATGCAAATGTGAAGTAGAACGTGATTTTGTTTAGAGTAGGTACATGAAAGTTTAAAGTATAAGTAGTGGGTATTTTACAGGTTACAAAGTGTGGCTGTTGCTAGGACGACACAAGCATTAGGGTGCTAATATAAGTCGCAGAATGACCTCCGTCCCTCATGAGCGCGGGCCTGGGGGTGACGGGTGGAGCCGCCGGTCACGGCCCTGTCACGGCACTGTCATGGCCCTGGGTCGGCCGGGGTACGAGGGATATGGCTACGACAATCTCACCTCCGGCAACCGACGGCCCACAGACGGCGTGCGTTTTAGTCGGTTCAAGTCCGACATAACCTCCTCCTCCGGCTCCGGCTGGGGAGGTATCCGTGGGGATTAAATACGGAACAACCCGATTTTTCGCACGATAAAAAAAAGGGTGCTAATATAAAGAAACAGGTTAACGGTATCGGCTATTATATATTTTACCATAATTATGTGGTTTATGAACGTGAACTATCATCAATTTCCTGATGTTCGTAAGTTTCCATCGGTAACCTGTTTCTTTATATAAGCACCCTTGTGCGGACATGTGCACATGGAGAAGATCGCATGAAGAACTCTCGCCCGCAGCAACCTTCATATCCGTAATATCGCAGATAAAATGCAAGAGTCACTTTCACTGGTGCGTCCATGTTTTGCCGCTAGACTATGTAGATAAAAATGTATATCATTGCCGCCCCCGCTGGGTCGTGAAAGAAAGGGTAGAACTAAAAATTGTTGGCGTCGTAGAATATGATATTTTTGACAATAGTCTCATTGCCCAGGATGACCCAGACCGTGCGAAGGAGAAAAATCCAGAAAGTGGATCCCGTGCTCCGAGGTGAAAAGGTCTCGCCCGGAGCACGGAACAACGCAGTTGTGATGATGAGTCTAAGTTTATATAACAGCAATTTAAAATGTATTACTTTAAATTCCTGTTATGAATATTGTACTGTGACAGTTCACTATTATTTGGCAATTAAAGTCCGACCAATAAAATAAAAAACCCGTACTGGGGGCGCCAAAAACATCTATGAATATGACAACACCAAGTATAGTGATACACATGTAAAATGCCAAGTGTACAAATATTTTTTCAACACACTTGCTTATGAACAGGCTTTTATTTCCCCGCAATTAAGCACGGAATGACACCTAATATAAAACTGTGACTTTTTCATTGCTTCTTCTTCCTCCTAGCGTTATTCCCAGTCTCATCCGAAGCTTTCAGCTTGGAGTCTGGGGTCCGCTTTTACCACTCATAGCTACCTACAGATTTGGCTAGACCTCGATATTTTCCGTGAAGCGATTGCCACCTGACCTCCACGACCCAATGTTAACATTAGGCGATATCGAAGCTTTGCAGCTAGACCGTTGTTTTTGGACTTTTTAGGGCACCAACTACCCGTAACGACTGCCATAGATGTTCTTATGGCAACCGGGACCGACGACGGCTTAACGTGCTGTCCGAGACACGACCAGACCAATGCAAATACCCATATTTAATGCACACAAATATTTGCACTGAGCGGGGATCGAACCCGCGCCTCCTGCGTAGCGGCCGCGTTCACTACCGCTACGCCACGGAGGCTGTCATGTTTTTCATTGCTATTATTCACAAAAGTGAGTTATAGACTATGGGTGAAAACTATATTTGAAAACTAATAGGTATATTAATTCGTTTGTAATATTGGACACGATCTTTTTTGTATCGAAACTTTTTTAAGAACAAAGCAACTTAGTTTTCAAATTCAAATTCAGACTCAGACTCAGACTCAGACTCAGACTCAGACTCAGACTCAGACTCAGACTCAGACTCGGAACTCGGAACTCGGAACTCGGAACTCGGAACTCGGAACTCGGAACTCGGAACTCAGAACTCAGAACTCAGACTCAGAACTCAGGACTCAGACTCAGAACTCAGAACTCAGAACTCAGAACTCAGAACTCAGACTCAGAACTCAAATTCAAATTATTATTTATTACAATTGCATAAGTTCATTTAAAATGCTATGCAGTAGCTTTACCGCGGCAGTCCCCGAGTGCCACACGTCTTTTTTTTTTCTCTGTTAAAAAGTTAAGTTTTTCTCTGTTAAGTTTTCTGGTTAAAATAGAAAAATAGACGCGGCGTGTTATACTGGTTACAAGGACTGGGCACAAATCACAACACAGTAGTATCCGTATAATAGTTTACTGCTTGGAATGGTAAATACAAGTTAGACATACAGTTACATTACACTATGTATAGAACAGGGACCACGCGATATTGTTTTTCGGACTGCATAAAATTCTTGTATTTTATGCCTAACAGCACAGAGATCAAAATAATCGAGCATGATTTTCTTTTTTGCGTTAGGCTTATTTTTCTTAGGCGTAGAAAATACATTTGACGTTTGACCTTCTCTTCGTATTTTTATTACAGAAGATCGGGATATACCTAAAAATGTGAATAAAAATTAGTCACAGTAAAATCAGTAGTTTAGGCCAATTTCATTGCACGTACTCTATGATGTACTTACCCGTCATGTTGACAACAAGGTCCGTGATGTTATTTAGAGGAACAGAGTCCAATCCTTCCTACTTTTTATCCGACAAATACTTTGTTATATTATAAATTACTTTTCTTAACTGGCTTTTAATAGTTTTCGGCATATTACTATAGTTTTGTAGTTTTGTAGCGCTCTCAAACTCAACAACACCGACACGCACAATTGACACCACACTGACAGATGACCATAATGACATTGTATAGATTGTTACCATATGAAGAAATTAGTTCCAATAATTTACCGCAATATGGCGAGGTATTTTATTTTACTGGTCGGGCTTTACCTGGTATTTTTTAGTAAAATAAGCATAATATAATAAATATCATTGTTACTTATCTGTTACGATTATATTAGATACCTACTTTAATTAAAATGATATTAAGTACCTGACTCCGCGAACTTCGTACCGCCTAAAGGTGCGTACAAATTATATAGCATAACATGTTATAAAACAATGTTATATAACATGTTTCAGTAATGTAGACACTGAAGTTAGTACAATGTTGCAAAGTTATAAAACAATGTTAGATAATGTGGACGTGTTATAAAACACAAGTTAGACAACATGTTACATAATCTGTACGCACCTTAACAGTCAAAATGTGATAAATGAAGAACCGCTTGACCGATTTTGTGCAATCTTCATATAAACCATCTACTAAATAGTCCAAACAAAAACTAAATATTTGGTTTGGATAGGTGAGCCCGTTCTTGAGTTATAAAATTACAACGAAAAGTGGCATTGATTTTTATATATATAGATAGAGGATGGAGTGGGTCCTAAATGGATACTAGAGTTATTTCGCAATGAACCATTACACATGCCTTAATCTATAGTCTAGACACTATAAAATATAGAATAATGTCGATTTTATTCTTGTTATAACGCAATAAATGGTTTTCGTTTGAATGCTTTTCAAATATAATTTAATATTCTCTCTAGAAGATATAATAATGGCTTTAATCTTATAAGAGTACTATTTATATACATATAATTATCAAACAGTATCAAAGTAAAACCTCATGTATGTATTAAAAAATAAACTACAATAAGCTAAAATAAACACAACAGTCCTAATTAACGTAAAAGTAATGAATAAACTACTTAGTTGTGTGTTAAGTATGTTTTATAGGTTCTTCTTTAATTTGACTAGGTTGAAGGCATACACAAAGGTTTCCCTCGATACGATCATGAAATGTACGTGAATATCTCATTGGTGGTTATGACAAAGTTGTAATAATCATTTGAGTTAAACTAATTATTAAATTTTCACGCAAATATTATTATAATTAAGTAGCTGTTACTTAGACACCACCCATGCGATACTGATTCAGTTACCACGATCCAGATTGATAAAAAGTAACTAATGTGTTATAAATATATTCACGCCGGTAAATCCCCGAAGGGGTAGGCAGAGGTGTATTAACACCCACCTTTCGCCAACTATGTCCCACGTAACATGGGGTGAGCCTATTGCCGCTTCAAGCCAGCACTTTGTCATAGTCTATTATCCCCATTCACAGTACTGTCGGGTTCCCATTCTACTTCACCGGGAATTAACTGCTGTGCTATTCCACAATATGTATAATCTATATCTGTACATCAAGATGAAACCCCACGAATCCCCATCGTCGTCAACCCTATTAGAATAATACTTTTTTACGAGTCCCTCCATGTGAAACTTTCACCATAATAGTGGACGAAATTTCTGGAGTAAATGGTAATGATATGTGCATTATGCAGAGATTCATCAGCGTAGAGTGCAAGGCTACACTAAACAGGGTTATAAGTAATCTCGTTTGTGCAGAGTATGCTGAGTGTGCAAGCATTGACGTCATGGTGTAGTGGACGGCATATTTTAGCTCGAGAATGTGGAATACTTAAGGCGTGTTTGGGGTTAAATAGATGAGACGTTCTATACGACAGGGTGTATGCATTGTGAATAATTTATGAGTACTGATTGGGTAGGATAAGCTATTTAGTTTAATTTTTAAAATTGGTATCGTGTATATTTCCGAGAATACTGTCAAGGTGGCTGCACACTGCGCAGAGAAAATCTTACAAATGATATACCATCGACCCGATAGAAGAACTTTTTCTGTTCAACAGTTCTACGGTAGAAGTAATGGTTTTGTGTCGTATCTCAGAACTGCTGAGAAAAAAATCACCATTAGTTCTACTGTGGAACTGGTCAATAAAATAAGTAGGAGCAAACCCTAGGTATATCCTCTAAACTAGACATAAGCTGCCACGAAGCACAATGCCTGACAACCGAGCACTTCTGATACCGAAATTGATAACAGAAAGGTCCGTAAACACCTTTTGCCTGACACGAGAATCTAATCCGTAATCTCATGTCGCACTAGACATCGCAACACTACTGAGACAGTAATTCACAATCAATCAAAACATTCTAAGGATATTAGTTTAGCACACAGCGATATAAATCAAATCGACTTTGCATACGTTCACACGTTTCCATTGAAACAAAAAGTGCATGCTAAACACATTTATCCAGTACTCACTGAACTTGTCGAGCAAATTGAATAAAGTTTAACGTATGCTATTTGCAGTATCGTATTGTGTTGTCTCCTCACTTACAAACGACGCAATATCACAAGCTTTTTTTTTTATCAAATACTAGCAGAAACATCCCGGATTCACGTAGATAAGATTTGATTTTCTGGTTTTCAAAACTTCAAGAATAAATTAGGTACCTACACATATTACGGGTGGAACTTGCTACACATATTGAATAAATCACTTGTACTTTTTCACAATTATTTATTTATTTGAACCTTACCGGTTTCACCTTACGGCATAAGTATTATGAATCTTTCGCATTAATAGTGAATATTTAAAGTCCTCTATGTTGTATAAAAAAAGTAAGCTAGACAGATGCGTATTAATGAATTTGATCTACGTTACTCTCTTTTATTTAAGTGTATAACTAAGTATTGTGTGAATAGGCGTTTAGTACCAGAGAATTGTTATTATAATTAAACAACGAACAGATAATGAAGTGAAATAATCATGATTCAGTCCACGTTTTATCGTAGTAATAATTA